>CM053507.1:99878893-99990243 GCA_028627145.1 Eidolon dupreanum
AAAATAATATAAGTGCCACAATGACTTTAAATACATTCTACCAATTTCTGGAACAAGAATCCCATTACAAGAACACAAACTGTATTCTTTAAAGCAAAGATATCACTCAAACAAAGAAATGAGTTACTTCTTCAAAAAAGGAGATAACTGAAATGGAAAGCTCATACCTAAACACACACACACACACACATATGCAAATACCTTTATACACTTTATACAAACACATAGATACAGATATTACACAAAGATATAAAAATTAAAGTATACACACTTCCCTTTCCAATTCCATATTATTTTAATGAAATTTTCAAGAAGAGATATTTCTCTTTTAAAGCATTTGGACAGGCATTAGAACAATCTGCCTGAGAAAAGGCAGCAGTAACTATTTTTAAGACAGTTTATAGCTCATATAGTCCTGTTAATATGGTGAGAAATTAGACAAGTGTATATTTTCTTAAAGCAGATGATTGTCTGAAACTAATTACTTAGTCAAGTGTTTGTGTAATTGTTGTAAACATTTCTTATAAATTACTCATTTTTCCATACTATAAAATCATTTGGAACTTAAATTTTCAGGTTTTCATCCCCTAATTGGCAAGTTATGCATCAAAACAAAATCCCCAAATCACTGTACACTATAACTAAACGCCCGCATATTCTTTGAAGGTAAAGCAATGATTGCAAATTATTCGAAAGCATTATTTTAGGAATAAATCCAACAAATTCACTGAGTGAATGTACAGGTGTTACAGGTAGAAATATGCTTTTTTTTTTTTTTTTTTGCCCTGTAATAACCATTGTAATTAGTACAGCTAGTTTCAAATACTTTCTGTTTGGGAAAGGGCTGACAATAAGAGCTGATAGCTTCTGAAAATTTAAAAATATGCAGGAACATATAATTCATCTCCCTCTTTTTACTTCCTCAGAATGTTGATCCAGAGATTGAATCAGCTGAAATGCCTAGGAAGAACAGGCATCTGCCAATCAGGAATTTTTACAGCTAGTGAGCAAATACTCACTATCAATATCATTAATACTTTCATTCACTTATTCATTCATCTAACCATTCAGTCACCAAATATTTAGTGAACAACTGTTATAGGTGCAAAATTATGGAGACACAAAGTGTCCAGTTTTTGACTTTAATAAATTCACACTCCAGTAGGCACATAAGTGAGAAATATTACCAAATTATAAAAGAATTAAACTGTGGTATTTTCTAGAGAAAAATGGAGGCATTTTCACCAGTATAGGAAAAAAATAACAAAATCTTAAAATAATACCTTAATATTTAATTATTCTTTTTGTTGTAAAATCTTATGACCTGTGGGATTTGGAAACGATTTACTTAGGTGATGGCAATGATGTGGGTCAGGATCAATGATGAGTCTCTTTTGCCTGATGGAAGTTAAGTGAGCCATCTTTAGGCTAGCTCTGTCTTCCACCCCAGCCCTATGCTTCAAATGGCCATATAAAGCTTTTTATATTAAGTAGAAAGAGCACCGTCTTTCCCTCTGCTAACTTGATTTTCTATCTTTAGAGATCATGTTTCAAAAATAAAATTAACATTTTAAATATGTTATAAAATAAAACCTAACTCATTTTTCAAAGCATCATTCTATAAATTTGGGAGTCACCCCAAAAAAAGGGATTTCCACATATCAGTTTTCCACCATCCAATACGAAAAAATTAAAAAAGCCCACAGAAAGTATAAACAGTTGACAAATCCATCTCTGAATTATTGAGTATAAATTTTAATTGACAGATTTTGAAATCAGTGTCAAGTCAACATAAAGACTACAATATTGTATAACTTTGTTAAAAATTAAAAATTTTGAACCAGAATTTTCTTTCTAGTTTATTGATGCGGTATACCTGAATGGAGACTTGACTTCCTACTGCTGAAAATGCTTTTAGAAATACAGAAGCGATTGGTTTCTAGAAATTGAGCTCCTGTTTACTAAAAGCAATATTTTTTACTTTATAAAGATGCTATATAAAAGCTGAAATGCAAAAGAATCAGAGATGGAGCAGGAACTGTGAATTTGGAACTAAGTAAAGGACAGTGATAATCTAGGACACAATGTGAGAAGGGGATCAGGAAGGGGAGAATGTGCATTAGCCTGGAAATTTCATTTCTATTTAAAAGCAGGTGCAAAAGGGATCATAATGGAGTTTCTACCATGTGTCAGGTGCTATCGCAATCTTATTTAATGTTAGTAGCAACTGTATGAGAGAGTATTTTTTCCCCATTTTACAGGTGAAAAAAATCGAGCTTAAATAAAATATCTGAGATCTCATAGTGGTTAAGGTGGGAATGGAATCCACATCTGTATGATTCCAGAACCTGCCTCTATTCTCTTCTAGAAAAAGAGGGGTCTGATAAGAACAGATTATTTCAGGAAACAGAAAATATTTGTATGTTGGAATCAGAAGACACTGAACAAACTACAACAATGTGATTACTCTTCATGGCTCAGTGATTTTCCATTCAACATACCAGATTTTTCTATTATTTTTGCAATGTTTGGTTAACATTCTTGCATAGAAACTTTCTCAGTGTAACCAATGTTAGACTGCCAAAAGAGTTAAGAAATCTTGTTCTAGTCTGGGCTTTTACTGATTAATTTTCCCAAAATTATTTAAATATCTTTTTGCTCTAACTATAAAATGCTTTCCACAGTATGAGAAAATTCTGAGATATTAATGAGTTTATGCATATGATGTCTTTTAACTTCCTTGAAAGAAAGAACTAAGTATAAATCTGATGTTATTCTCTTTTTTTCTCTTCAGTTTGATGTCTTCCCTAAGATGACTGTGACTTGTTAATTCTGTTAGTCTCTAGAAAAATGAAGACATCTTTCAATGACTAAATAAGAACAAAGGTCAGTTAATGATTTAAATTCTACCTCTGAGCTTTTAGGAACAAAGAAAGATGCTTTGATTTACATAACTTTAGCACATGTGGATTGGTCACACAATCACAACAATGTCTGATTAACTTAACAAGAAGTCAGAAACTACCTTTAAGGTATGTGATGTGAACATTAGAGAGACTGTCCTGACAAGATTTGAGAGCTACCTTTCAAGAATTCAGGAGGGAAGAGGGCAGAGAGGGAAAAGTAGTTGTTAATGGACCCAGCAATATTCCAAGTGAACATATTTAACTTTATAAAACATTAAAGATGTCATCAGTTTGGTGACTCAGAAGATAAGCTCAGATGAAGAAATGTTGTCTTAACAGGGGAGTGGGTTGTTTGCAAATGGATTTTAAATGCACTAGGGATTGTTTGTATCTGGTATCGTGTTACTTAAAAAGCTAATCACGTAGTTCATAATTAACAGGAGATACTCCCTGTGGATCAAGAAAAGAATTTTAACTCAGTATCTGGAGTTGCTAATTTTATTTTCTCAACTACTCTCAGCCTCTTTTTATCCTGTTCTTTCTGCTTTCTCACCAGGATCTTTAGCCTCTCACTTCCTACTGGTTCCTTTCCATCAACATTTAAACATGCTCAGTGTTTTAGACAGAAGTCTTGAAGTCATCCTTTATTCCCCCTCACATTTCACCTCTAATATTTAGTAAACCTCTACATATTGCCAATTTATCCCCTAAATACTTCTTGGATCTACCCATTTCCCTCCATTAAACTGTCTCTATTCTAGGCTGCCACCATTATCTCCCTGAATTACTGAAACTGCCTCCTAACTTTCCCATCCATTCTACACACTAGATTTAGAATGATCTCTCTAAATAGAAATATGGTCACTCACTCCCCTGCCAAAATCTTTGCCCATTACCCTTACAATAAATGGTCAAATTTTTAACATAGCTTGCAAGTCCCATTTGTATCTCATGTTATTCCTCATCTCTTCCTCCTAGATCAGCCTTTTCTAGAGTGACGTGGAGGCTTTTTCTTCCATTCTTTGAACCTGTCATGCTCTCATGGTCAGAACTTCCTGTATGCGGTTCCATTTTCCCATTCTATTTCCCTCCAACCTTAGAAAATTCTTAACATGTTTCAGATCTCTGCCTCTTTCTGAAACCCTCCCCTGGTTTGTCTACAGAAGCTAAGCTTTCCTCTATATGTTCCATAAAACTTTGTATTTATTCTAAGTTATTATTCATCAGGCTTTATTTTAATTATTGTATGCTTATCTACTTCAATAGAGTTCATAATATTTAAAGGGAAAAAAAAAACATGTCTTTTCTTGATCTCTATCCCAGTTTTCTAGTACAGTGCCTTCTAAGTAGTAGGTACTTAATAATATCTGTATGTAAATGATTATATTCAAAACATAATTATTTAAGCATACTAATTCTTGATAGTTAATTGCCTCCTCTTCTTATGTCAAAGAACACAGATTCAGATCCCTCTGAAGAGCATGACCATAAAATGGTTCATCCACAACAGGATATTTTTGACAGCAAAGGGGATAATATTAATTAATTATAGGTAAACAGCAGTAAACTAAGACTGTTGGAGGCACATTGGGAAATGCAGTCACCTTGTCTTAGGAGCAAGGCAGATTACATAAATGAACAAAGCACAAGCATGTCTGTTTTTCCTGAGGGTGGGGGGATAAGGGAATGTTCTATCGATCTGAAGACAGCAGCGACTGTGCAGCTCCAGACAACTGTTACTGTGTCAGAATACAAACCCAGTCTTATCAAATCTGATGTATCAAGAAAAATAGAAAATCCTGATTTTATCTAAAATAGCTGATGTTTTAATGTTGAGAAATCATTTAAATTTTTTTTAAAACAAAGCATTTCTAAGTATAGGCAGGAGTTAAGGTCAAAATATGTAATCACCTCCTTAGCCCAGACACACAAACATCAGTGTCAGCTGTTGCACCGGAGCAACAGGCATAACAACTTTAGTTGCTGAGTGCTAAGGAAGCAGCCCAAGTAGCCAGGATATTGAGAGGACATTCAGGAGACCTGAAAACATCTTAATACTCTAAATCCAGTACAGCCACTTCTAAATATTAGACCTGGTATAGATACAAGGGATACTTCATAAGGACCTCTGGGGTGTCTTTGTTAAAACCCAAATAACTGAATTACTTTCACAACAGTGTGTTGATTTTTATTTTCCTACTCACTCATTAGGCATTACTCACTCTCTAAAAGCTATCTGTGTTTAATTTGTTCCTATATTAGGTATTAAAGGTTCATAATTTCATGTTCCCTGCCTCTACTACACAGTTTTACTAATCAATTGAAGAGTAAGTATTACTAGTTGCCAATGCTAAAATTGTCAGGTTGGTGACTATAACTTGGTTTGAAAAAATCTAAAACAGCTTGCACCTCCCCATCTACAACTCCTAACCCATAATTTACCCATGAGCAGTACTTGTCTAATATTCAGAGTTCAGGCTGCAAGCTTTTGCTTTATCTGTTAATAATGCATATAAAATAGTTTCACAGTCAAGGACTGGATGAGTAATTCACCCAGCAGCTTGTCATTTATATTCTCCAAATCTATATAAAATGAATTTACAAAAATGATTATGTTAAAGATATAATTAAAGAATGAACCACAAATAATCTTTGAGAACATTTAGCCTAGCCTCTTTATTTCACAGTTGAGGAAACTTCACCTGAGGTAGGTGGAGCCATTTACTGAAGTAACACCACCTGCCAGGTGTGGTGTTTAAGTTCTCTGAGTGCCAACAAAGAGTTTATATATGACAAAATTTTAGCATATGGATGGGGATGGAACTTACAGAATTTGGGGGAGGGGTTTGAGTACCAGAGATAATTACTAGCTGGTTAACAAAGACAGACTTTTCAAAGAGACAAAGTAAATTGCCAGGGAGCTCACCAGGAAACAGAGGCATACTTCCTGCTGACGCATTCTCTGGTATTCACCAGAAAATCCCTCTGACCACAGATCCACTGGGTAGTGGAGAATTTTCTGCCTTCATTTTTTTTACTTCTGTCTTCAAACTTCCTACTCTGGTCACTTACTTCTTCCCATATCATTATTTCTATTTGGTTGGAACCTCCCCTCTGCCTTTTATTTCCTCCTGATGACATTTACCTTATTCTTTGCCACCACTCCACGGTATCCACAGAAATGTCTTACTTTCCCTAAATTCTTCCATGGAACATTTTATTTATCTCCTTGCCTCCACTAAAACCTGGATTTCATGTGCAACACCACTTCCATCATAAACTTTCCAAGTCAGTGCTTTTTGTTCTCTTTTCTGCTTCTTAATCCCTGACTTGCTGAGTCACCCAAAGTCCAATTCACTCTTGACTTATACTAGATTCCTATTTTCTCTATCACCAAGATTCTGATTCAAAAAATAACTTCTTAAGCCATCTTCTCTTCATTTCTGTAACCACTTCCTTAGTTCGTGCACTTAGAGTTTTTACTCAAAGCATTGTAATTGACTTTTGAATGATCCCTCTACCTTCATCTCTTTTCCATTCAGTCCATTCTCCACATGGTCACCTGAGTTTTCTGTCTAAAGCACAAAACTGATAATGTCATTACAGCACATGTGTTCCATCACTTACAAGATAAAGTCAAAATACAATGTCTTTGCAGTAAAAATATTTATATGCTTTGACTTAGTGAATTAATTTAGATAAATATATTCTTAAGTAATTAGAGATATAGAGAAATGTTTATTTTCAACAGTGTTCTCTGTAGTGTTTTTAGAACTTCCCCCCAAATGATAGAAATCTGAAAGTTCCTAAATAGAAAAAATATTCTTAAATATTAGAATATTTGTAAAGCGGATTATAAAAAAACTATTAAAAATTATGTTTATAAAAATTTTTACTGCCAGCCAAAATGTATAAGCGCATGATAGCCTAACTCTCCAACTAATTACAACTAAAATCTCTGGACAAAATGCAGAAAGTAATTACCAAGTATATTGAATAGTCTAAAAAATCAGATTTGGGAAAGAGTGAAAACTAGAGGAAGGAACCCAGATGAGTGTGAGTTTTACCAGAATTTTTCCCCTCTTTTCCCTCATGATATAAACTTGACAGTGAACCACAATCATAGAAAGGTAGACACAGACACCTAGGACTCCAAGAGAAACCTAATCCCTTTGGCCAGAGATGAGGACTAAAAGTCCTTTGCAAGACAAAAAATGTAGGGGGATCTAATAGAAAAGATTGCTGAAGAATAGAATTTCTAATTCTACCTATGAATCAGTGAAAGTTCTGAGCTCATCTCTGAGCTGTGAATGCATGGGAAATACCTGAAGTAGCATAGAGAAAGCTTTGAACTACAGTATAAAGCGCAATCCTCATTCTAGACTAGTCCCTGAGTGGCACAAGAGCAGCACAGACCCAAAGCAATGTAGCAAAGGTTTGGAATCTAAACCGATATTGAAACAACTACCAAGAAAGGTGATAAAAAAATTGTGATCTGATCCTAAATAGGTCAAGTGCCTACTAAAACAACAATGAAATCAATAACATTGTCAGCAGGATTTTAACAGACCCCAAATCACAAAATATAATGTTCGAAGTGTACAGTATATAAGTATATAATCCAAAAGTACTAACCATACAAAACATCAGGAAAATATGATAAATTATCAAGGGAAAAATAATCATTATTTGCCAATCACAAAGCAAATCAAATGTTGGAATTGCACAGAATGCATTTTGGCAAATAGTAGAACTATTGTTCTACTAGTTAAAAATAAACATGAAATGAATGGAAAGATAAATTTTCAGCAGAGAATTAAAAACTAATAAAAAATGAAAACTTTAGAACTAAAAATATATATATATAATTTTAAAAATTTTTTATGAGTTCAGTAGAATGTAGTTAATAGATGAGAATCTGAGAACTTGGAGACAGACCAACAGAAATTATCTAGTGTAAGGAGTAGAGAGGAATATATTGGAAAAAAGGAGAGAGCTTTGGGTACCCGTGGTACAATATCCAAAGTTCTAACATTCTTGTCACTGAAGTCCTATAAAGAGAGAGAAAAAAATGGTGCAGAAAAAAAATACTTGAAAAAATATTGGGGAAAATTAGTGAAAGACGTAGGTTGACAGATTTAAAAAGCTCATCAAATTTAAATGAGATAAGTGCAAAGAAAACTATGTCTAGACATATCATAATCAAATTGGTGAATACCAAAGATAAAGAAAAAATCTTCAAAGTAATGAGAGGAAAATCATAAATTACATTTAGGGAACAATAATTCAAATGACTGTAGTTTTCTTACCAGCAAACAGTAAAACAAATTAAAAGCTAGAAAATAGTAAAACAAATCTTTTGCATTCTGAAAGAAAAGAACTTGTCAACTTAAAATTCTATAGCCAATGGAAAATCTTTAAACATAAAGGTGAAATAAAGACATTATGGATGAAAGAAGACTAAGAGAATTTGTTGAGAGCAGACTTACTCCAAAGGATATACTATAGAAATTTCTTTATACTTAAGGAAAGTAAAGCCAATCTGACACAATCTCTTCCAGAAAATAGAAGAGAAGGAAATTCTTCCTACATCATTTTATGAGGTAAGAATTGCCCTGATTCCAAAACCAGACAACACTAAAAGAAAACTATATCTAAATATCCCTCACAAACATAGATTTAAAAAATCCTAAACAAGATATCAAATTAAATCCAGTAATAGATGAAGATAATACATTATAACTAAGTGGCATTTTTCTCAAAATGCAAAACTGGGCCAATATTTGAAAATCAATCAATGTAATTTATCATATCAACATTCTAAAGATTAAGAAACATATGATCATCTCAATAGATGCAGAAAAGCCTTTGAAAATTTTTAACACACATTTATGATCTCAGCAAATGAGGAACAAAAAAGAAACTCTAGTTTGGTAAAAGTCACTGTGACGGTTAATTTTATGTGTTACATTGACTGGGCCAAGAGCTGTCTAAATTAAATATTATTTCTGAGTATGTCTATGAGGATGTTTCCAGATGAGATTAGCATTTGAATTGTTGGACCCACTAGAGTAGATTCCTCCCTCTTCTAATGTAATGGGTATCATCTAATCCATTGAGGGCCTAAATAGGACAAAAAGGTGAAAGAGGGAGGAATTCACCTTTTTTGCTTCCTGCCTGCCTGCTTGAACTGGGACGTCAGTCTGCTCCTGCCCTTGAACTGGGATTTACACCATCAACTTCACTGGTTCTGAAGCCTTAAGACTGGGACTGGATTTACACCATTTACTTTCTTGGATCTCCAGCTTGCAAAGAGAAAATCATGGGATGTCTCAGCCTTCATAATCACATGAGCCAGTTCCTCATGATAAATCTTTCCACAGATATTTACATATTTTATTGGTTCTGTTTCTCTGGAGAACCCTGACTAATAAGTCATCTATCAAAACACATACATTTAGTCATACATACATATTAAAAACTAGCAACATGATACTCAGTGGTGACTCTGAATGTCTTCCTCCTAAGATCAGGAACAAGGTAACGAAGTCTACTGTCACCACTCCTATTCAATGTCATTTCAGAAGTCCTGAGCAATGCAATGAAACAATAAAAAGAAATAAAAAGGGTACAGATTATAGAGGAGGAAATAAAACTATTTTCAGATATAATTATCTGCATAAAATAATATCAAGAAATTGACAATAAGCAATTATCACTAATAAATGTGCTTAGCAAGGTCACAAAAAAACAATGTCAAATATGTTCAGGATGAATATCCTCAAAACTACAAAACACTGAAGAAAGAATCAAAGATTAAAATAATGGAGAGACAAATACTGTTGTTCCTGAATTAGAGAGCTCAATATCGTTAGGATGTCCATTCTCCCCAGACTGATCAATAAATTAATTACAAACTCAGTCAAATTTCTAGTGAGATTATTTCGCAGATATTGACAAACTGATTATAAAATCTATATGGAAAGGCAAAGAAACTAGAAGAACCAAACTTAAAAAAAAATGAAGGTTGCATGTGATTTGATTTTAATACTTATTATAAAAACCATAGAAATAAAGACAGTGTAGTATTGGTGAAAAGATAGATACATTGGTCAATGGAACAGAACAGAGTGTAGAAATAGACCCATACACATACGGTCAATTGATTTTGACAGATGTGCAAAGCTAATTTGATACACAAATGATAGTCTATTATATTAATGGTGGCAAAACAATTAAGTATATACAAATTAACTCAAAATAATATATAGACCTAAATGTAAAAGCCAAAACTATAAAACTTATAGAAGAAAGTGCGATAAAAAAAGTTTGTGATTGTGGGTTAGACAAAGGGATTATAGATACACCAAAAACACAATGCATAAAAGAAAAATGTTATAAATTGACCTTATCAAAATATAAACTTTGACCCGTTAAGAGAATGGAAAACAAGCCATATACTGGAAGAAAATATTTCCTAATTACCTGACAGAGGACTTGATCCAGAATATATAAAGAATTCTGAAAACAATTACATTTAAAAAATGGGACAGAAGTTTGAATTGACACTTCACTAAAGAAGGTATATGCATGTGGCAAAATGTTCAACATTACTAATCAAGGAAAGACATATTAAAACCACAATGAAGTACCATTATACACCTATTAAAATGGTTTAAAATACTGATAATATCAAGTGCAACCAGAACTCCCATAGCTTGCTGGTGAGAATGTATAATGGCATGGCCACTTTGGAAAACAGCTTGTCAGTTTGTTATATATCTAAATATTTATGACCCAGCAATATCATTCCTAAGCATTTATTTACTGAAGAGAAAAAAAAACTTAGGTTCACACAAAAACCTATATGAATGTTTTAGCATCTTTATTCATAGTTGCTAAAAACTTAAAGCAACTCAGATATCTTTCATTTGGTAAATAGATGAACATTTTTCTTATAATTTCTTTGCAAGATAATTATTTTAAACAAAGATAATAAACTAACATATGAAGAAATAAAATGTAAGACAAAATGAAAAAGAACACAATGGGAAAAATACACTTGTTATGGTCTGATATTATTTGATGTAGGCTATGGTACATAAAGGCTGTAGAGTAAATACAAGAGTAAACACTAAAAACATAAAACAAAGATAAACAGTAGAAACAGCAGAGACAAAAAAAAATTAAAGTGTAACAGAGTGTATATTTCTCTCAACATATTCTTTCTGAGGATTTCAGAAGATAACTGTAATTTTAGTTAGAACAATCAAGTCTGGGTAAAGAGAGAGCAGTAATTTTTGTGTTTCATTATGTACTTTAAAATACTCTTTGAACATTCTTTCAATAATGAATGTACTAATCTTAAATTTATTTATTTATTACTGATAGTCCTTAGCTGGACTTATGAGAAATTTTGTTTTCTCTATTCTTTTCTGACTTAAAAAGTAATAATTGTCATCATTAAAAAATATGCATTAAATAATTACCTACATTACCTACATTTTAAATTTTGACACTCATAAAATAACAAAAACATAATTATAATCTTTCTTTAAATATTAAAATTCTATGCCATTTATAAATAAATTTACTTGACTAAATCTTCACTCTATATGTATATGTTTATCTTCTACCAATCTGAGAGAAAAAATATCTTTTGTTTTGTTTTCTACTTATTCAATTATGAACAAAATTAACATATTTTGTATCTAATCAGCCATTTCTTTTCCTTTTCTGTCAATAGACTATTCATGCCTTTGACAATTTTTCTTATTATAATATGTATAAGCTAATTGTATATAATAAATTTAGTTTTTTTATATTTTTGCAACTGTGTTTTACAATTTTGTCTTTTAATTTGTTTTACTTATGAAATACAGAAGTTTTGAACATTTATGCATTAAAATTTTCAATATTTTTCATTATGGTTTTTTGGTTTTGTGCTCTTCTCTACAAATCATCCTTAAATATACATTATCTCACCTTTACAGTTTATTTACATTTAAATTTTTTTATCAATTTACCAATTTTATCAATTTTATTAATTTATCAACTTCATTTTGGTGCAAGGAATAAGGTAGAAATGTCAGATTTATTTTTTTCCAAATAACTATCTAGCTGTTATAATTCTATTGACTGCCTTTCCCACCACTCATTTAACGTACTACATTTATCATTCAGTATCTATTTTTTCTTTTAATAGCTTCCATGGGCATTCCAGTCAAGATGATGGAATAGGTGGATGTTGTGCTTGTCTCTTCCCATGACTGCCTTAAAATTGCAACTAAAATATGGAACAGTCAACCTGGAGAACCATCTGAAGACTAGATAAACAGAATTCCTACAACTAAGGGTGTTGAAAAAAGAAGCGGCCTCAAGACTGGTAGAAGAGGAGGAGATGCTAAACGGGCTATCCCTGCATTTAGATGTGGCAGTGGAAATGGGGAGGTATATTTTGGCTGCAGAGGGCCCTCCATGAACAGGGAGGGCATCCTAGAGCAGGTTCGACAACATCTAGCTATGAAGATTAGCCAGAATTCCATCCATCCAGGTGAGACAGGAGGTGGGTGGAAACACAGGTGTCCTCTTAAAAGTCCCACACACAGATTCTCTCACTCCCAGATACTCCCTCCAGCAGAGGGATAGCAGAGTGGGGAGGTGCCAGAGACACATAGGGAAAGACCGAATTTTGTAGCTTCAGGATTAAGACTGGAGAGAAAGCCACCACTGTCCCTGTGTTGAACACTCCTCCATCTAGCCAGAGGGTAGACACCATTTATACTTTGGTGAGTCCCCACCCCACATATGACCAAATCTGAATTTTCTTCTTCTTTAAAATTGATTTATCTATTCTATATCTATCCTATATATTTTGCATTTCCCTATAAATTTGAGAAATAGCTTGTTACTTCTTATTTTTAAAAAGAGCCTGCTAGAATTTTGATGATAATTGTATCGAATCTATGAAACAATTGGGGAGAATTGTCATCTTTACAATATTGTCTTATGATCTCTGAGCATAGTATTCTCTCCATTTAATTAGATCATTTATTGCTCTCAGAAAAATTTTATAACTTTCAGTATATAGATCATAGAAATTTTTTTTATTATTATCAATTCTATCCCTTATGTCATATTTTTAATGTTAATGTAACTGCTTTCGTTTATCATTTTGATTATTCTTTGCTAATGTTAAACTCTATTAATTCTAGTACTTTATTTGTGGTTTCTTAGGATTTTCTACGTAGATGATGATATATATAAATAATGACAGGTTTTCTTCTTTCTTTATAATCTGTATTATTTTTATTATTTTTCTTGACTAATTGAAATGGTTATCACCTGTAGTAAAACATTGAATAGAATAAATAAAAGTGGACAAACTATCCTTATTCCCAATCTAGAGGAAAAGCATTCAGTCTTTCATCATTAAATACATTAACTGTAAAATTTTCAAGAAAGACTTCATTGAGTTTAGAAAGTTCTCTTTTGTACCTAGAGTGTGAGAGTTCTTATCATGAATGGATGGTAAATTTTATTAAATGCTTTTTCTATATCTATTGAATGACCATATTTATATGTTTTTATTTAGATAATAGATAAATACGTTGATTGACTTTTAAATCTTGAATCCAACTTTCATTCTTGAGATAAAACCCTATTTGGTCATTCCATTCCTCAGTCTGTTCTTGCATTACCAGAACAATCAGCATTGGTTAACCATACTTCCTTCCTCACATTTCCCTAGGCCCAGGCCATACGATAAAGTCTGTAATGGACCTTTGGACCTTATATAATATCTGTATAAAGCCCTGCAGGCATATTTACAAGCACTTGAGTCTATAATTTCTTTGAATCTTTGTTTCTACTTTTATGAGGGTTGGAGGGAAGAAAAAGGCCCTCAAGGTACAAGAAACAGAAAAAAAATAGGAAAATATACACAGAAAGTGAAGTTTTACTTTAAAGTATAATCTGCTCCAGCATATTATACAGTAACTATATGCATTATAATTGCAATAAAATAAAATATAAAAACAGTATATTATATATATTGGCCATGCATAACAAATACACATGTAGGTATATTTAGAGAGCAATCATGAGATTGTATAAAGTTTTGCCTAATAATCTCATTTTTCTCTTTTTTTAAATACCATCTTAACCATTTGTAAGTGTACAGTTCAGTATTTTTTAGTATATTTACAGCATTGTGAAACGGATCACCAGAACTGTTTTGTTTTGCAAATCTATAATACTATAACCATTAAACAACAATTCCCTTCCCTACACTGAGCCCTTTATAATCATTACTTTACTTTTTGTTTTTATGAATTTGCCTACTTTACATACCTCATGTATGTGTAGTTATATATTTTCTTTTTGTGACTGTTTTCCATGGTGTGGCATGTGTAAGAATTTCCTCCCTTTTTAAGGCTAAATAATATTCCATTGAGTTTATTCACCATATTTTGTTTATTCATTCTTCCATCAGTGAA
This sequence comes from Eidolon dupreanum, assembly GCA_028627145.1. Classification (NCBI taxonomy): domain Eukaryota; kingdom Metazoa; phylum Chordata; class Mammalia; order Chiroptera; family Pteropodidae; genus Eidolon; species Eidolon dupreanum. The sequence goes on from CM053507.1 coordinate 99,893,298, forward strand.
CATTTGAGTTGCTTCTGTTTCTTGGCTATTTTGAATAATGCTGCTATAAACATGAGTGTGCAATTTCTCTTTTAAATACTATTACAATATCTAGCTCAGTGCACCAGAGCTGTATCTTCCTCTTTGCCAAATCTCTTCTGCAAGATGGCCATTCTCTTTATTCAAAAATTTTGTATTTATAATATTTAATGGATTAATTGAATGATTCTCAGTCTAGGGTGGTTCTTCTTTCCTTAGAATATTTAGAATCACAAAAAGAAGTTTTTGTTTTCACAATGCCTAGAAAATACTCCAAGCATTTATTGGGCAAGTTTAGGATTATGAAGCAAACTGCAGTGCAGACAATCCTGCTCAATGAGATATAAATAGACCGACCTAAATTTCTTATAGTTCTTCCCTTGAGATATAGTAAACATTAATCATGTGAATTTATATTCATTACACTAAATAATGTTAAATTTTTTGCTATGTCTAATTGTTTTGTTGGTAGGTTTTCAAAAAAAAATTTTTTTTAAGTAATTATTGCCTTCGCTGAGACACAGACTGGTAGTTCCATGGAAAATTCTTCCGAAACATGGAACCATCTCTTTGGGAACCGATTCAGGGAAAATCAAATTTGGACAATAGGAAGGAGAAAAGTATGAACTCCTCACTTATTGCATATTTTTATACATGCTAATTCTGGTCAAAAAAAAAAAGAACAAATTCAGCCTTGATAACTAAAACTAGAGCATAAATTGAATTGAGTAGTAATTGTTGTCTCCTTAAGGAAAAAGGCTATGTCAGTTTGGATCATTGTTGTATACCTAAAGCATAGCAGATAGAAGATGCTCAAAACATATTAGATGTTGAATGACCAAGAAATAAGGAAAAGGATGGGGTAGGTAGCAGACTGGAAGGATTAGAAGTGAAGGATGCTCTGATTAATAGTTAACACATCTTGGAGTTGGGCCCCAGGCCCCTTAGAAACATTCATGGAGGAAAGAGGGAAGTGAGACCTATAGGCCTCCAATGTGGGTATTTAAGAGCCTGAGGAAGGCCAGAATAGAAACTTGATCCTGTGGTGGAGCCTGGCACTGGACCTACAAGGGTTTGAGACAGTGAAGCTCGAGAGGCCCAACAGGACCTCCTGAGAGGTTTCCTTGGTCCTCAGAAATGTGAAGAACATTTCTATATTTGTGAAGAACTTAAGCTAAATAAATGTTCAACCACTGTGCTGTATACCTGAAACTAATATAATATTGAATGTCAATTGTAATTAAAAAATAAAACAATAATAAAAAATAAAATACCAGTCTTTTGAGGACAGTTCAGGTTTCCAAAAATGCAAGTGTAAAAGCACTGTGGCCACAACAGTGTTGGGAGATGTTAGGGCTTGTGATAAGGGAAACAAGAATAACCCTGACAGGATGTTGGGATGTTGTTATTATTACCTGGACATCCCAAAACTGTGGTTATCACATTTACTTTGTATCAGACCTGACAGAAAGCTTTCAAAAAACTGTACAGCCTCAGATATTCTGACTGATGTGGGGCAGAACTCAAGCATCCATATTTTTTAAGCTATTCAGAATATTCTATCATGTAACTAAGGATTAAAATTGGTCAAACAAAACCAGAGACTGAGCAGCCTTTAGGTTAGGTATACTGGAGAATCCCAGAAATAGTGCACTGCGGGTAATAAGATCTGTGGCTAGACCTGAGAGTATTAGAGAAAGTGTCTGGGGTTTGGAGGCAGGAATATTTGAAAAGTGGAAGCTAAATAAAGGAGTAGATAGAGTCATTTTGGATACTTATACATGAATTATATTTCAGGTACTAGCATTTACCAAATCTCTTAGGCTAGTAAATTTGTAATAAAAGCACAGAATCTGCAGTCAAATACCATGGATTTGAGTTCATTCTTGTCTGCTTACAAACTGACTTTTAATAAGTCACTCAAGTTCTCTCAACCTGATTTTATCATCTGTAAAGTGGAAACGATTATTTTAAAAACCAAAGAGTCACTGAGACAGGAGGAATCACTGGAATGTCTATCCTAATGCTATTTATTAAATACTGAAAAGCCTCCCCATGCTGAAGTCATTTTCAATTTTGAGACCTTGTCCATGAATTCAGTTCCAAAATAGGAGCAGTGATGGGCAAGATGCACAGAGATGACAGAACAGACAAATATATGGAGGCAGGTATCTGAAGTAGAGTCTCCATGATTCAAGGTTGTGATCCAGATAGGAGAGAAAAGTTGAATTTAGATCCAAAGAAGGTTTGAAGCTGAGAGAGATAACATGACTTCCTCTAAGGCAGTTCAAAGATGAGATCAATGGAAGCAATAGAGACTAGAAGAAATGAATCACCCCAAAGCTGGGCTTTTCCTACCTATGAAGTATCCTGTGTGACCATCCTTCCCACTTACCTTTTCCACTTACGCACAGAACTCCATATTCGCAATTGAAGGGCCTATGTCAGCTGTTGTAAAAAAAGAACTATCCTTTTCATTACAGCTTCACATGAGGAAAATATTTTTTCTGAATAAGATGAACAAAAAGTTAAATTGAAACAAGAGACTTCAGAAAATAAACAAAGAAGATGTAACCTTGCTCCTGAAACACCTCAGCAGAGACCTGAAGCAGTTTACATTTTCCAAAAGCTCGCATTGCCAGCTTGGCTACCATAAAAACAGGACACTGTGTCTGTGAAATTGAAAATAAAAATAAGCATCCTCTAAAAACATATTATAGCCAATTCATTTTATACTTCTACTTTGCACTGAAGCATTTGGTTGAAATTAATTTGACCTTCCATCTGTGAAATTATTGTTTTCCATGGGCTTGGTCATATGACTATTAAAAGGTGGTTTTAGTTTTATCATTTTCTTTATTATAGTTTAATATCAATGTTTTATGATCTATATAGAAAGTAAGGCTGAGAACTGTAACCACATTCATCATATTTCAACATTAAAAAAACATTAAATGAACTTCACATAAAATGCTATCTTGAGGAAATGTCAATTAAGACTATATGGCTATGATGAATATGAAAAATTTCTCACCAAAAACAAAACCAGGATCACTCTGAGTATTGTCACTGAAGCTGATATTATTAATATTGTTGTTCAGTAAGTAGTCCCACCTCCCCCTTCTTTTCAGGTCCACTCTTTGCTCACAGCTAATACTGTTTAATCCACATCTCAAGACGTATATTCAGTAGATGGAAAAAATGTGTAGATGTGGAAACTCACTGTGTAACAACACTTGCACCCTTAAAGGCCTGCTTATTTATTATCTGCCTTCCATTTTCGTACACTTAAAGCCCTTGGGCTAAAAATACTATACAGAGGTGTTTATGTACCCCACCTTCAAGATCTTTTGTGAGAGGTGAGAAATTTCAAAAACATTATACGATACACATTGTCTTTCCATTCACTTGGATGGAGGGAAACAAAAGATATAGAATAAATTTAAAGAGAAGGAAAACAAGAGAAATAATACCACTTAAGCAGATTTCAGGCAGAATATCAGTTCAGTTTCCTGAAACAGACACCATTCCAGCCATGCCATGTGTGGGGCACATACAGAGCTGGGAGGTAGCTGGGATGGTGGTGCCTTGGCACAGCTTGCTCTGACTGTGATTTCAACCTGCAAAATAGGTCAGACTCTGAGGCACATCAGTAGCATGCATATAATCATTATGGAAAATTTATGAGTTATTTACTCAGCAAGCTTGAAAATATCAAAGGATGAATTTGGTTCTTATTAGCATGAAGCCTTTTAAAATGACACTCAAGAAATTCTTTTCTGCTTTTATTTGCAATTCATCTCCTGAGCACCTTTGTACCACATCTTGAAATTACAGAATCACCCACAAGTTTTATACTCTTCTTTTAGATAAATTTTGATTTTAACTATCTTCCTAAACCCAAGTATTTTGGGTGGGATGGAAATGAATGTAACATTTCTCTTTCTGGTGTTAAATACTTAATGATGAAATGCCCTTGGGTACTGCGGCACTAGCCTTAGAGTTGATCATGAATGTTGGAAGGTAGGGGTCCATACTTAGGGAGTAGCTTCACTGGTTTTCATGAAAGCCAAGGCTAAAACACATGATGATGTGGAATTAGGGCTGGGAATGTTGTCTCATTTTTGGAGAGCCAGCCCTTCTCAAGTGCTCTACCTGCAGACCATCCTCTAAAGAGTGCACTGCATCAAAGGCATGAGGACTCCACTGCAGAGGTTCTGTGTGAACTCTCCTTCGGGCAGGGCCCCCAGACAGAGAGCTGGTTAGCTCAGAGTTGGGAGGAGCTTCCCTGGAGGAGCTCCCATAGTAGAGTCAATTCCTCCAGGAAATCTATATCACCTCTCCTCTCAGCTGTTTGCAATCCACAGATGCTATGGGAGGCAGAATATACATTTCTTGAGAATTAGCTTGGAGTTATCAGAACTAACCCCACCTGTTGGGAGTGGAAATGGGCACAGACAGGAGAAAATATGAAAATGAGCTAAATAAAAATATGTTTTAATGTTGAGTAGAAGAAAAAGACTAAGTCTTGTCTGGCAAAATAATCATGCGTAAGGATTTTAGATATTGTGGAGGGACAAATAAAGGAGGGAAATCTTGAGTTCTCATGTGACTTTGAGACCAGTGTGATCTTGAACAAATCAGTTAGCTTTTATGAGTTTTATGATGTGCTCCTTAATAACATGTATAAAGTACTTTAGAGTTAACAGAGAATGTTTCTTGTACACACTTTATCTTGTAATCGTCACAATAATGCCATGGAGTGAGGTTGGGGAGGATGAGGAGGAGGAAGAACATTTCAGTTGTTATGATAAGTTGAGTTCTGTTCTAAGTGCTTTTCATGTATTCACTTAATCCTTCACCAAACCTATAGAGTAGCATCTATTATTAAAAACATTTTATACAAGAGAAATACAGGTGAAAGGGGTTATAAAAGATGCCTGATGATACTCTGTAAGTTTTGAAGGCAGAATTAAAACTGAGTCTGGTTTCAGAGCGCAAAAACAAATGTATTATTATTGCTGTTTTCATAGGACAATAATAAAAATATGATGACAGAGAAGCACTAAAGAAAGAATTCTGCAGAGATTGAATCATATTTTCCCAGATTCCAAAACTGCTTTCTTTTTGTAAATGAGGCATTGTTGAGAGCTACATAAACTTACATCAGTGAATCTACATAGCAAGTGGCATTAAAGAACCTGTGCATTTTCCAAAAATACTTTATATTCCCCAGAACACTGGAAAATACTTCCAAGGTTGAGTAAACTGAACATTCCTATTTCTTATTAACACAAATATAATGAATGGGGTAGACTATTCTAATATAGTTAAACATAGTTGATGGCAAAACATAATGTAATGCTCCAAAAACATCTTTTGGCTGAGTTTCTCTCCCATTGCAGTCCCTCTGAATTCAACTTGTAGGAGTCATTAGAACTCTTCTAAATACTCTGTTCTCTCTTGCCTCTCACATTACAGACTGGATTGCCTTTTCCTACCCTTGAAGTTAGGCATAGTCATGTGATTTATTTTAGCCAAATAGGAGCATAAATGATGTGTGTCATTCCTGAGAAGTTTGAAGAGCCAGTACGTGATTTGCCATGTTTTCTTCTTTCTCTGTGTCATAGAGACCAAGTCAGGTGATGTGGAACAGTATGCCCTGCTGACATGTGTTAGATGTTTAGTGTGAATGAGAAATCATCTTTTATTGTATTAAGTCACTGAGATTTGGGGACTATTGTTATTGCTGTGCAATCTAACCCTTCCTGAGATATAGCTCTATAACCATATAAGTCAGAGTTAAATGCAGGAACCATTATTAACAAAATGAATTACATATTACAAAATTATCAGAAATCTTGAAGGATAAGAGTTTAGGCCAAGAGTGGGAAACTATGGCCAGCAGATCAAATCTATCCCTGTTACATGGTTTTGTAAATAAAGTTTTATTGAAATACAGCCATGTCAATTTATTTATATATCATTTATGGCTATTTTCATTTTACAGCACAATTGAATAACTGTAACAGAGATTGTATGGTACATAAAGACTAAAATATTCATACTCTCTCCTTTATAGAAGCGATTTTCCTATCCCTGATTTAGGCTAAGTTTCCAACAAGATTCGGATCCTGCTCTGAAGCCACAGCAGGAGCTTTGTCAGAGGAAATACATAATTCGGCCTCAATGTTACTTGCCCAGCAAAAGAGAGAAAACTGAAGAACAGACACTGGTAAGCTGATGCATAAAAACTGCACATTTCAATAACACTGCTTAATTAAGCTCTGCAGAAGATAGAATTTGCCTCACTTCTGCCACCCAAATCTTATGCAAGTAAACCTAATCTACTTCTCATCCAGAATTTCAGTTTTTCATCTTTAAAAAAGTATAAAGTTTTTAGCTTCCTAATTTCTTTTCTGGAAGTAACATGAAAATGAAATTGAAAGAACCAATCCAGAGTTATTTGATTTACAAGTACTACTTACTGTTCTTATATTTCTGGGAGAGTTCATCCCCTTTCTACCTGCATATGAATCCTTGTAATATATACTACCTTGTTTAAGCTAATTTAAGTATATTCTTTGTAATCATTAGAAAATAACTTCAAGTAAAGTTTAAAAAATATGAGTGCTATCTCAATTTTATAAATATATATATGTGCAAACTTTGTATATTTATTTATATATCAGTCACAGCAATTATTAGTTGACAATAAGTGGTTAATGAATATATGTTACACAAAATTATAAAAAACCTTCTCAGTCCATCCATTTTCCTCTACATCAAATAAAAGTATTTCCATTTGGGTTTTAAGGTAATCAATATGACCTTATTCTATCTAGCCATGGGGCTGTCAACTCTTAAGAAGGTGTTCCTGACTGGTCAGTTAAGTCTGGCTGCTTACTGTCCATAAATACATCATATCAACTCTTGCCTCTATGTCTTCCCCAATGTTATCCTCCTTTTCCTCTTTCCTTTCCCTCAAGCCTATCTAAATATTTCAGATTCAACTTCTTGAAGCAGTTGTCTGTTTTTCTCCTTTCCACCCTGACATCCATTTCCATCAGCACGTGGGATAATAAAATCACTCATGTCATTTAAGTTAGTGGACATTTTAATCCTCATATTATTTGACCTTTCCTCCATATCTGAAGCTGTCAACTGCTTCCTCATTATGAAATACTCTTTGCCCTTAGTTTCTGTGATAACACTCTTGCCTGATGGGCTCCTCTTTCTTCTACTGGTAAGGTCATTATCTTCTGTCTTAGTCAAATTGGGCTGCCACAACAAAATACCACAATCTGGGTAGTTTAGACAACAGAAAAGAGAAATTTATTTTCTCACAGTTCTGGAGACTAAAATCCAAGATCAAGGTGCCAGAAAATTTTGTTTCTGGTGAGAGCTCTCTTCCTGGTTTGCAGACAGCTGTCTACTTGCTATGTCCTTATTGCCAGAAAGTGGAGATTCTTTCTCAGAACGTTGTCCAGGTTCTTGATATCTTGAACAAAGAATTGATCAAGACACCGAAATACAGCAGAAAAGAAAAGTTTTATTAGAAGGGAAAGTACATTTCCAGATGTGGAAGCAGGCCTGAGAAAGAGAAGCATGGCTCAAAAGGCCCAGTAATAAAGCCTTTGGAGTTTTTATCCTTATTTGCTGTGGGTGGTCACTCTCTAGGGAGAGAGACTTCCTTGTTTGACAATTAAGATCGACAGGACTCAGTGATTCATCATTTGCTTTCTGCACGTGTTCGTTCCCAGAATTCAGTTTTGTTATAATGATATTAATGAACTTCTGGGCATGTGCATCATATTATAATGATGGTATAATGAGGCTCAGGTGAGTTGAATGTCATTGGGTTCTTTGTTGTGCAGGTGCGAATGACTGGTTTAAACTGGTACTTAATTCTCTGCTTACTTTTATTTTTGTGGAAGTTACTTTTAGTCTAAAAATGCATTCTGGCTTGCTTAATTGTGATGAACTAGGGCGTACCCCTTCTAGAATAGGATGACCTTAAGGTCTTTGCAGGCAGACCCAAAACCCCCTCACTAACTTTCCTGCCTAACTCTTTCTAAGAGCATACACCCCCTTATTATTAGTATGGATGTTGAGGGACAAGAGGTCTATTCTTCCGTACCTTCTTCCCACTAAGAAGTGTCATAGTCCCTGCCTATTGAGATTTCATGGAGCTCTTTCCCTTTCTGCCTTAGTCAGTGCAGGGTCTTGGGTTTCATGCTGAAATGATGCCTCAGTCCCCAAACAAGTAAAAAAAGATACAAATTTGTTATTTAAACCATCTACCTATTAATTTCTATTATTGATTTTCCTATTAAATGAGTAAAAGGAAACAGATTTGGTTAATATATTTCTTAAAGAGTAAAAAAAAAAAGACCTTTGGCCTAAAGTCTCCTCCCCTCTCAGACTCTAAGGGCCCTGTCTAGCCTAACACTATTCTGCTAATAATGGGTTGCTGACCCTTATCAATAGCCAGAAGATCTGAGTCACCAGTTTCTAAGCAATTATCGGAATTTGAGAGAGAGGGTCTTTTTCCTAAAGAAAGAAGGAAAGAAAACTAAACTAGGTTTACTAAAAATATTAAGAACTCTCCAAGAGATGTCCCTTTTCGTTTCCTGCTAAAAGTGACATCCTGTATCATCCTCACATGGCCTTTCCTCCGTGTGTTTGAGGAGAGACAGCTCTGGTGTCTCTTCCTCTTTTTATAAAGACACTAGTCCTATTAAATTAGCATCCTACCCTTAATTACTTCCCTAAAGGATCTATCTCTACATACAGTCACATTAGGGGTTAAGACTTCAACATATGAATGGAAGCAGGGGAGACAGGACACAATTCAGTCCATAACACTTCCACCTAGGTACTGACGGTTTCTCAAGCCTCTGAACTAGGCTCTGTTTTTCCTAAATTCTCTTACTGGGTGAGTTTGCCCAACACTGTGAAATCAATAACCATTTTCACCTGATAATTTATTGTGGTTTATATCCAAAACATAAAGAAGGTAATTCTCCCTCATTCCTTTTGTTTTCTTCCATGTGAAGGGTGTATTTTAAAATACTCTTGGCTTCTCTATTACCCCTTCTTGTTTTGCCCCAAATACTAATTTTGACAATAATAAACTAGGAATGTTTAGGTCAGCACTATCTTCTTTCTCTTTAGAACCCAGACAAAAAGAATGTATTTTTTGTTTTCTTCTGCTGCTTTGTAAGTTTCTAGGCATGAAGTTAACTTATATATGCTACAGCACTGCCTGTGACAGATAATTCTGTCTGTTTGCGAGGTTCGCTATTAGTAAATGGTACCCACATTCCAAAGTCATATTCAGCAATATCAATCTTATCAGAATTAAATGTATATCAGTCTTGTCAATAATAAAAAGAATTTAGTTCTCCATCTTATCTTTGGATTTATCTCTCACTTAAATCTGAAATTGAAAAGGAAAAAGTGGCACTCTATATTGGCTTCATACACAGTAACTCATAGAATTGAGTTCCATTTTTCAGAAATTTTTATCAGACTATGTCCAAACATTATACTATTTACTGAAAATGCATGCATATGTTCTTAATAAACAAGGCAGATAGCTATGCTTCCTTATTCATTCATTCATTTGATCAACAATTATATAGTGAACATGTGCTCTATGTACTTGATATATATCAATTAAAATGAACAAACAGAAAAAGATGTATGTTCTTGAGGAAATTTATCTTAGAAGATAAACAACAAACAAAATAAACAGATTATATGATGTTGTAAAAGGTGTTAAATGCTACCAAAAAAAAAAAAAAAAAAAAGAGCAGTAGAAAAGTGTATGGGATCAACATAGCTGAGACTGTTATGATTTTTTAGTGCGTTGGTCAAAGTAAGTCACATCAAATAGTTGACATTTGAGCAAAAAGTAAAAGGTGGTAAAGAGTTAACCTATAAACATCTGGAGAAACTGTACTTAAATAAATAGCTAGTGCAAAGGCTGTAGGCAAGAGCATTTCCAGTGTGCTGTAGGAAATCTAAGGAGGCCTGTGTGGCTGGAGGGGAGGAAGCAAAGAGGAGAAATACAGGACTTGGGGGTAGACAGAAGCCCCAGGGCCAGAGCATGTTTTGCCTTGTAAGCCATGGTAAGGACTTAGGAACTTAATGCATCACTCTGGTTGCTGTGTTAAGAATGATTCACTGGGAGCAAGTTTAGAATCCAGGACACCAGTTACGTGCCTTTGCTGAGAGGATAGCAGGTCAGACCAGGATGGTAGCAGTGGAGATGGCAAAAAAAGAGCCAGATTCTGAATAAAGTTTGAAGGTAAAATCAGCAAGATTCCCTAAACAATTAGATATGAGGTTTTAGGGAAATAAAGAAGCCATTGGTGAGATCAAAGATGCCTTTGTTTTTTTGTTTTTGTTTTTGTTTTTAATATTTAGTGTTCCATTTTATTTTTTCTTTTGGCTTTTTCAATGTACTTTTTGCATTAATTGTCGTTTTACTTTTTTTAGGGATTATAACATATATTCTTTACTTATCATAGTGTATTTAGAATTACTGTTGTACCACTTCACATGAAATGTAAGAAACTTTCAGTGGTATAATTCTATTTATTCCCATCCTTTATGCTACTGGTGTCACATTTTTTTTTTATATCTATATTATAAATTTCACAAGAAAACATTTTTGATTTTGCTTTAAACCATCAGTTGTCTAGTAAAGAAATTACAAGAAGAAAAACAGAAGATTGTCATTTTTACTTACCCATATATTTGCCATTTCCCAAACTCTTTATTGTTTGTTATAGATCTGAATTTCTATCAGATGTTATCTCCCTTCTGCCTGAAGAACTTCCTTAAACATTTCTTGTGGTGCAGGTGTGCTGGCAGCAAATTATACCACCATTTCTTTATATGAAAATGTCTTTATTTCACCCTCATTTGTGAAAGATATTTTCAGTCGATATAGCATCTGAGTTGAATATATATATATATATATTTTTTTTCCAGCACTTTAAAGGTGTTGTTCTTATTATTGTTCCCTTGTATGTAAAATCTTTTTCTCTGGCTACTTTTATCATTTCAACGGTTTTGAAAACCTTTGATTTCTAGCAGTTTGACTGTGATGGGCATTGGTGTGGCTTTCTTTACATGTGTCCTGCTTAGAGTTTGCTGACTATCTTGCATCTGTAGGTTAATGTTTTTACTAAATTTGCTGAAAGTTTGGCATGATTCCTTTAAATATTTTTCTGCCTCTTTTTCACTCCGCTTTTTCTGGAACTCTGATTACATGTTATTATACTTCCTGATAGTCAATAGGAGTAGTGTTCAATAGGTCGCTGGGGCTCTATTCCTTTTTGTTGTTCTTGATGATCATTTTTTTCCTCTCTTCTCTACTGAGCACTTTATTTTATGATCTCCTGTAAGTTCTTATTAAAAATGTTTCCACATATATGTCACCTTTACCAATCTATCCTAATAATCAAACACTCCCTAGTTTCCATGGTGGTATGGAGAAAAGATTTCTAAGAAAAGCACCTAGAAACTCTTGTAGTCGCTCTCGGAAGAAGATAATTATCTCTTTCTGCCAAGTGTGAACTAAATTAAAGTCTAGCATCAGAATTTGGGCAGATATGTGAAACCTTGTTGCTATGGATTTGGAAGATGCTTCATATAGCAAATTGAAAGACATTTTTGTATTGGGGATTCTGTCCAAATGTAGCTCAGTTATACAACTGTACTCAATGATATTTTACTTATTTTGCCAGTATTTGAATTAAATAATCATCAATCTGTAGTCTATTATTATAGTTACAAAAACCTCAAAATATTTTCAGTGGGCACATTCTGATAAATAAAACTAACATCATTAAGAAGAAAAATATTTACTTCCTACCCTCAACCACCTCCTTTCATTCTCCCAAATTGCTTCTTGTGAAAGGAGTTTTTGTTGTTAGTTGTAGTCATTCAGGCTTGCTGCCTAATTCTCTCTTCTATTTCTCACCCGATTCTCAGTCACAGTGCCTAAATAAGATGCTTATAAACAAGTCTAAAGCCCCAGTGTTTCTGATGCATTACAGAGTTAATATGTGATCTAAACAAGAAGAGTGCTTATCTGAACATTATTCATCAACAAGGCCCTGAAGATGTTATCTTGGATTTCACCTAATCTAAGTAAAGTGTTGATCTTTTGCTAAAACCACAAGAGAGGATTATAGAGATGGGGATATTCAGGGGGTCAGAAATGAGAGAGGAAATCTCTGAAGTGAGTATGGAAATCAGGCTGTTAATTCATTGTTAAATAATTATTGCAAATCCAAAATATGCGAGTTGGGAGTGAGAGTGGGAGGGAGAGAGCTGCTGAACTATATGCCACTAAGGGAATATAAAAAGGCATAAAAGGCATGGTTCCTGGCTTTAATAGTCTCAGAATCTTTTAAAAGGGACAAGACCTATGTAAATATACAGAAGGAAAAGAGACAAAGGAAGCTATGTACAAAATCAAGAATAAAAAAATTAACTGGAAAATAGATCAAAATTCTCAAAGGATCTATTTTGTAGTATTAGAATTATAATTGATGTTTTTACCCTTTCTTCCAAATTATGAATAATGCCTTTTGTGACAGAAATCATACATTTATCAACAAGATTAAAAGAAATTGTAAACACATATAAACAATTATAAATTTGCATAATCAAAACCAATTATCAAGTATCTATTGCTCACCTACTATGTGCTTAATAGGTGCTAGACACTGAGGGGAATACAGAGGAACAGAAGGCAAAATCTCTGTACTCAAAGGGCTTACACTCTCATAGGAGGAATAAAGCTAGGAACCCCAGAAGAATAAAGCATATTATGGGGCAAACTGTAAGTCATAGGGTTGGAAGAGCCACTCATTGATTAATTTCCTCAATAAATATTCCATCACAAGTATTTATTACACACCTACTATGGTTGTAAAACAATTGTAAAAGAATTGATCCTGGTACTCATGGAGCTCACAGTCTGACAAGTATAAACTGATATCGACCCATTTACCTTAATAGGTGAATGTAAGCTCCATTCCTCCCTTGATTCCAATATAAAATCTTCTTTTATTTTTTTTCCTACCACACTGATCACTCATTTTCAATCTCTTAGTCCTTCTTTTCTTTTCTTCTTCTTTTTAAAATATGTGCTTGATCCCTATTATGGGTTGAATTATGTACCCCCAAAATTCATGTTGAAGTTCTAATCCCAGTACCTTAGGATGGACTTTATTTGGAAATAAGTTTGCTGTAGATGTAATTAGTTAAGATGAGGTCACGCTGGAATGAGGCAGGCCAGTAATTCAATATGACTGATGCCCTTATACAAAAGGGAAATTTAGACACAGACACACACACAGGAGATATTAAACTAAAGGCAGAGATCGTAGTGATGCACCCACAAGCCAAGCACCTACATTTGCCAGCAAACACCAGAAGCTAGGAAAGAGGCACAAAATAGATTCTCACAGGATTCGAAGGAACCAACCCTGCTGACATCTTGATCTTGAGCTTCCAGCCTCATGATAATAAATTTCTATTGTTTAAGCCACCCAGTCTGTGGTGCTTTGTTACAGTAATTCTAGCAAATTAACATGGTGTTTATGTAATCCCACTTGTCTCACTATTTTAAATACCATCTCCCAAATTTATATCTTTATCCCAGAACTTTCTACCAACCTCCAGACTCATATATACAATTGCCTTTTGAAATTTCCACATGGATGTCTTCAAAGTATTCCAAATTCAACAAGTCCAAAACTGAATTCTTGATCTCCTCCCACAAAACATGTTCACTCACAGCCTTCTCTGTTTTATTAGATAGCAGTTCTATCCTTTTGGTTTTCAGGAGAAAAACCTTAGTGTCACCTGGTATGAATTGAATAGTTCCTCCACAAAACTTAATCTCCAGTGCTATGGTATTTGGAGATGGGGCCTTTAGAGGAGACTAGGATTAGATGAAGTCATGAGGGTGCCGCCCTCATGGTGCGATTAGTGCCTTTTTGAGAAGAGACACCGGGGACCTTACCTGTTCTCTCTCTTTACCACATGAGGACACAGCAAGAAGGAAGTGGTCTACTAGCCAGGAAGAGAGCTCTCATGAGAACCTGACCATGCTGGCACCCTCATCTCAAACCTTCAGCCTCCAGAACTGTGAAAAAATATGTTTCTGTGTTTAAATTACCCAGTCTATTGTAATTTGTTATGGTAGTCTGAGCTAACACATCACCCTTGTCTCTTCTCTCTCATACTCCATATTCTATCATCCAAAAAGTCCTATTGGCTCCACCTTCAAAATATATCCAACACATAATCTTCTGCTTACAACCTGCACTACTATTACCCAGATCTGAGTTATCACCTCTTCTTTGGGATTCCTGCAATAGACCTTTAGCTTTGATCTCCTTGTTTTTACCCTGAACCTACTCAGTCCATTTGACACAGTAGCCAGAATGAACCTTTAAAATATAAGTTGCATGGAATTAATCCTCTGCTCAAGGCCTGCAATGGCTCCCCATTTTCTTTAGTGGAAATAGCAAAACATTTGCAATGGCTTAAGCCAGGTATTCTGACACTCAGACTTTTCTGCTCTGGCAGATTCTCCTTGACCACATTGATTGGACAACTAATCAAGATATATCAGATTCTAGAAAGTGTTCTGAGTTAGAATTACTTGCATTGATTGAATTGTCATTTCTGTGAGCCTCAGTTTCTTCACTTATAAAATGAGGAGGTTTAAATAATCTATAAGGATCCTTCCAGCTTTAAGAGTTATAATTTTTTATTAAAATTATTGGGGTGACGTTGGTTAATAAAATCAAATAGTTTTCAAGTGTACAATTCAATAATACATTACGTGTATTTCACATTGTGTATTCACCAAAGTTAAATTTTCTTCCTCCACCAAATATTTGACCCACCTGTTACTCCTACCTAACTCCCCCCCTTCTCTCTGGTAACCACAAATCCACTGTCCTTGTCCATGAGTCATACAATTTCTTATTAATATGAAAACTTACTCTTCTATGTGTGGCACTGATACCATGTTGAAGGAGCCCAACATGAAGTGATGATTTTGTAATTATATAGTTTATCTAATCATTGCAGACAGCACACTAGGTAATTTAATTCCTGAAGTAAATTTATTCAGTTTAATTGTCTACATTCCAACAAATTAGATAATTAGATAATCTCAACCACTATGTAAGAAACTACTATCTTTCCACAGTTGCATATTCTTAACAGGCTGACTCACATTTTGAGTGAATCAAGAGGGCATACACATATACAAGAAGTTTATACATATATGACTAGTATATACAGTCACCTCTTGGTATCCACCAGGGATTGGTTCTAGGGCCTCCTGAGGATTCCAAAATCTCATCCACCCATGGGATGCTGAAGTCCCTTATATGAAGTGACATATATAACCTATGCAACTCCTCCTGTATACTTTAAATCATCTCTAGATTACTTATACTACCTACTACAATGTAAATGCTATGTAAATGGTTGTTATACTGCATTGTTTAGAGAATAATGACAAGAAAAAAAAGTCTGTACAGATGTGATTATTGTAGGCCTAACTACATAGTATACATCAGCAAAAACATAATTTAAAAAGATATATTTTTGATCCATGGTTGGCTTAATTCGCAGATACACAACCTGCGGACACCAGGGGCCAAATGTTAGAGTGCACATAAAGAAAAATGGCTATGAAAACTTGACTCAGGCCTTTAAGATATGAAATATTTTTTATAAGCATATTCAGTTAGAATTAAATTAAAAACAAACTGATAAAATTATTTTTAATTTTCTAAAGTGTTTTTAATGTATTTTAAAAATTTATTTTATCAACTTTATATTTTAATATTTAGGCATGTCTTTTTTATTTCTGAACTTGAGAATTGTTTTTAAAGAATTTCTATTATGCATCTTGTTCCCTCCCCTGCAGGTACACTACCCGTTTCTTATTTCTGGAGCATATCAGGTACCCTACTACAGTGGTGATTTAGCATGGTCTGTCCTCTCAGCTTGGAACACTCTTTCTTCAGATACACATGCAGTTATCTCCCTCATTGTCTTAAAGTGTTTGGTCAAATGTCACTTTCTTAGTGATATCTTCCTTTAATCTATATTCATGATCCTACTTATTCTACTCTATTTTTTATTTATAGCACTAAATATCTTGTAACAGAACATTTTCATACTTTTTTATGTTTTTATTTATTTTTGGTCTCCCGCGAGGAGGAGGCATAGATTTTTGTTTTTATTTACTAGTGTATTCCAAATGTCTGAATAGTGTCTGGAATGCAAGTGATACTCAACAAATATTTGTTAAATTCAGTGAATCTGATAATGTTCTTATATATGTAAATTCAGATGATGACCACTAAAGAATTTGGAAATAATAAAGTACTAGAAACAAATAAAATAGCTTTTAATAGAGTGATATTAAGTTTGAGATAATATATACAAATATTATACTAATGTATTTTGTATTTTAATCATCCACTTAAGCTATGATTTCTAATAACCTCCCACCTCTAATGCTGAATCTTGAGTATTATTGCCCCATGAAAAGAGAGGGCAGATCTTTGACTTATTTATAAACAAGATAATAAAATAGGCTTAAAAAAAGCTTGCAAAAAGAGATCATTTTTTCTAAATTTCACTAGCATATTTAGCCAAGCAAACTCAGACCACAGAGTTCCTATCACAAGTATGATAATTGTCCGCAAAAGAAAGTTAAACCAAGATTTTCGGTGCCCTAAGATAAAAGGAAAGAACCTTTCCATGCTTGACAATATGAGATATTTTAGATGAAGTAAGGGACACACTGAGAGCACACACTCCTTACTTATGAATTGGGAAAAAATAGCATAATAGAGAATAGTCTTACACCAACATGACAAACCACCACATGGTTAAAACAGTGGGACAATACGATAGGCAAAGAGAGGTTCCAGTTGGTATTCTTAAAGTACCCCCATTTTCTGGGTGACATTTTTGATGAATCGAGAGGAGGTAGATCTACAAGGATTACTGTGACCCTCACATTTAAGCTAATCAATCATGTTTTGCTTGCATTTACTGTTGCCTGCATCAGTTGAGAGACACAATCTCTGTGAAGGTCTCTCATGTATGCTTACTAAATCATCTCCTCCTGTTTTTTCTCTCTGGCCACTATATTGATAACTATGAAGGGATCAGCTTACCACTGCCACTTTTGCCATGAATCAGCTAAAAGAATTCCAAGGGCACTTTCTCCTGATGTTTCCAAAGTGCCCAACCCTCAATATTCCAAAACCTCACCATTGATCTAAGCCATCAGGACTCCCACCCTACTCATAAATCTTGAATTACTGGGATGCCACTGTGTGTGCCTCAAAGCTATGGCCAAATGGAAGAAACTGAAGCAATCATAAGACTTGTAATTGGTATTTATTTTCACATATGGAATCATTACACAATAAAAACTGAAGGAAGCTGTGGAAGAATCATTCGCTATAACTTCCTTAAGGCTAAATCTCTCTACCTCAAAAGAAGAGTAGTTCATATCTCAGAAGCAAAACTACATCTAGTATTACCCTTCAGCTTAGATTATATGTAGAAGTATATTTATTTTTTCAATATTTTCCCCAGAATTTTATCCCTTGGGAGTATTACTAAAACTACTAATAAAAACTACTCGACAGCTGTAGCTACATTTGAAATGCTTGAGTAGTGCTTATTTGAAGTACCATGACACCAGAAAACACAACAAATCTTTGGAGGGACAAGGAGTGGCCTCTATACTTAGGAACACTGTGTCTATGTATATCATAGGTGGACAAGCATCCTGGGACAAACTTTGAATAACAAGAAATTTCATTCACCTTTACTAAAACTTCTGATAAATAGACTGTTTGACTTTATAGCTATGGCAGCAAGCATATTAGGACTGAAGTATTAAAGTTATATGTATGCATAGTATTTATAATATAAATTCTGTATATAGAAGTGTGTGTTTATACACATACACATACGCACACATTTTAGGGAGGCAAACTCACTTTTGTTTGAGAACTTATCTTGGATAGTAGCCACCTCATTGAATATGGATTAGTCAACTAATATTTATTGAAAAATCTATGTATTATCTGTATTATGTGAGATAGAAGCTTGAAACACTATCTCAAATCCTCAGAGAGCTATAATTTGTCTTATCTTAGCATGGAAGGAGAAGAAAGGGGGAAGCTTGGACCTGGCAAGTGTCCACGTCATTGTGCCACCCAATATTAATAGGGCTTGACAAGATCAAGCGTGCTTCAGGCAAGACGAGAACTTTATTACCAAGAGAAGGTCATAAGATTCCAACAATTTTGCACTTTTTCTCCTAAGAAATCTAAGGCAGAGACATTAATGGTTAGCTTTCAGTAGTTGAGGTTTACTTCAAGATATAAGAACACAAATTCACATGAAAATTAGCCCACCAGCCTAATAATCATGCTGATATTCACGTGTAGGACATTTAGGAAGCCCATGGAAACCCAGAAAACATGTTCAGCATCTGCTAGATGACATTCTGAATATGAAGACTCTCCCAGAAGTTTTACTTCTCAAGATAAAATATGTGATTAGGATGATTTGCCACCACTCTCTATAGTGCACTCATTGGGTTGAATTTATTCCAAGCCACCTCAGAGTTCTGTGAGCTCCCTTATATGCACCCTTTACATTTACCTTATGTTTCCATCTCGAACTCAATCATATCTAGCTAGTGCACCAGAACTACTTTCACTAAAAAAAACAACATACTGTGTAGTCTATACGAAAGAAGTTTCTGGCCACTTTCTGTTTCAAAGGTAGTTGCATATGAAACAAGTCTTTGAGGTTACATAGCTTCCGCCAGCCTGCAATACCAGACAGCACAGTTCAAGCAGCAAGAGGTCACTTAGATAGAAGTCCATCTGTGGGGGACCTCATCAACCAAGGAAACTGAAGGGAACAAGTATCACCTATCAGGAACCAAAGCAGAATCCCAGACCTGGGAAGCAAAATGACAAAGTAGAGGTTATCAGTGGGATACCAGAGCTTGGCTAGTTTATGAACAATCTGTTGGGTAGAGTACAGCTAAATCTTCAGGGCGAAAAGATGGTGGACTCAGCTAAAGAGCAGTAATGATAAAATCAAGAAAGAGAGTAAAGTTAAAAGAAGCCAAATGGCGAAACAAAAACATGTGAAAAGCTAAATAACAGTACAGGTAATAAATTACAAATTATGGCACCAAAGTAGCATAGGTGTTTTTCAGGCTTCCTCCAGTCACTGCCACCACCATCACTACAGGAGCCATCTTCACGGAGAAAGAGATGTTTGAGCTTAGTCATAAATGAGTAGGCACTCATCAGGCCATGGGGAAAAATCAGTGTGACTAGAATGTATGGTGGGTGTAGAGAAGTGGCAAAGATAAATCTTTCTTTGTGTAAAGATAACAAAAGATGAAAATAAGTACACTGGAATGGACTTTAATAAAGTTTATCCCAGCTACATGAAGCCTAGAGGAGAAATTTTCACTCTATACTCACATTTATTTGAATATTCAGAAAGAATAACCAGAAGAAATCTCACAAACATATTACACACTTCACACAGAACTTAAACAAAAATTACAAGATTCTCCAGATGTAGTCAGTGTTAAGTCTGCCTTAATGAGGCAGGGCATAGTCTGTCAAACGATTCTGAAATTAAAGCCCACCTCACCAGCCAGGCCTGTCAGAAAAGCACTGTGTTACATGTCTCAGTTCATCAATCTAATATATGAGTTCTCAAATGTCATTTTCCCTCCATATGCAGCAAACATTTTTATATTATTTTGTTATGCTGTTTTAATTGGGTTAACTCTCAGTGCACCAGCACGGTTCCATCTGTGAGAGACGTTTATGTCACTAAATGAAAAGAAAAAAAGCTGTAAGAGAAAGGAGATGGCAGTTAAAGTGACATGTGGTATATGGACAAAAAATAACCATGCTAAATTCATATTTTTCGATTAAAGATCATAAAATCAACTGGCGATATGCCTTTTATTTCATTAAGAAAAATATTATCCATCTTGAATACTCTTCAAAGCAAAATAAGCATTTTAATTAAATCCTACAAACAGGTGATATTCTCCTCGTCTATTTGCTACGTGTAATAACTGAAATAGAGTTGTTGACAACATTTAAGGAAAAAGCACAAAATAATATATGTAGGTTCTAAATCTGTTTGAAATAACTAGCCCATCTACAAATTAGCACATGGAACAGAAGAGTAGCAGAATATACCACCCAAAAATATACTACTTTGGCATATTATTTTGAGCTGAAGGTAATTGAGAAGAAATAGATGTAAGAAAATCTCTCTCCCCCTCACCTATTTGCTTAGAAGTAGGACATAAATTTGTAACACCACCCACCCCCTCTTCTCTAGCAAGATAGAAGTTAATCACTGGAGGTAACTCTAGACCCTTATTAGCCCAAAAAATCTGCATAACAAAACCATGCTAAAAATAGCCTTTGTTTACCATTAGTTTCCCTATATATTTATATATTTGCATAACAAAATTTGACCAATCTAGAAGAACAAATTTTTTCTTTGTCTTGTCATTTCCCTTTACAATTTGTATTCTTCACTAAGATGCTATTTATATAAGCTCAAGTTCTAACCACCCCTATGAGTTACTCATCACTGAGTGCTCCCGCATATATGTATGATGCATGTGGTATTAAACTTGTTTGTTTTCTCTTATTAATCTGTTTCTTTTTCCCTAGCTAATGAACCTAAGATGGTAGAGAAAAAATAATTGTATTCCTTCCTTACAGGAACTTCTCATGTGTAGCAAAAATCCCGAATGAACACTTAAAATACTAATGAATTTAATTATTAAAATATTTTGCTTGTTCAGAAGTAGTTAAGTCAGTAGGAAAATATTTATTAAGTCTTGCTAAAAACTAAAAAATATTTATGAAAAGAAATTTTACCAAGCCTCAAAATGCTATATTAACTTTTTAAATAACATTAAATTGAATGTTTTAAATCATTTTTTTGTAAGAATCTAAATCAAGTTTCCTAGCACTTGGTGACTTATCTATACATGATCTTAATATGCATACTACTTTCACATATATAAGCATAAAGTATGTGTGATTCACATGAAATATGGATCAATTCTTTCAGAATCTACAACTTGACTACAGATTGCTGACTTCTCATATGGGGACCATGGTTACCTAATCACTCAATTCATGTGATGAATATAGACAGCCAAACTGAATAAAATTTACTTCAGGGATTATCTAGTTTGACTTCCTGCATTGATCAAATCTTCTGTATTATTATAAAATAGTCATTTCAATTTGTACTAAGTCCACATAGCATATAGTATACTCCCTTATTCATAAAGAAGTATAAAATTTTTGAGCTAGAGAGAACTTGGAGATTAACCTCTTATTTAACAAAGAGACAGGACTCAAAATTTGCCCAATTCAATTAGAGTGGCTAAAACCAGGAGCAAAACACTTTCTGGAATCTGAATCTTCTCCATTAGTTTTTAGAACTGGTGTGGTAAAATAGCATGTCAATCTGCTTGGGTTCTAATCTTGAAACTATTGCTAATAAACTGATTTTAGGCTAGAGTTTTCTAAACAGGAGGACATAAATGAGTGAAAATATTGATCCTTTAGGCCTTAGCATGTCTGGGCAGGATCTGAGGCAACCTGAACTCTTGGGCCAGTTAGCCAAGCAAACATGACTCTCCATGTATGACAAACAAATACTATCATCTTCTATTAGTCCAGTGGTGTGAAGGAATTGGAAAGGGCTTGATATTTAGTTCTTTAGGCAATTAAGCCTAACCTATTCTTTCCTCAGATACCGCCTCTGTAAAGTTATGGGCTTGGACTACATTAGTTGCACAAATACTTACCAAGCAGTTTTTGAATTTATCACATTATGCTTGATTCTTATTATGAGTAAGGCACAGTGAGTTATATTACTCAGAATAAGCAAGGTTATGCTGTGGTAATAAATAAATATCAAAATCTCAGGGGCTTACCCAACTCAAACCAATGCAAATCGAGGTACACTCCTCCATCATATAGTTATGCCATCTGGAATATGCGGCATCCAAGGCTACAGCAGCAAGGAAATAGGAAAATGCTGGAAACATACAATTTTAACCTGCTTGACACAGAAGTGATACACATTAATTCTGCCGCCATTGAATTGTTCAGAATTAATTACATGTTCCTATCCTAATTGCCAGGGTGCTGGAAAATGTAGGAGATCATGTAGATATTTGATGACCACTAAGAGCCTCTGCTTTATGGATGAAGAAAAAGGTATATAAATAAACTATATATTATACCAACTTTATCCCAAGATGCCATGCTTCAGTTTTTCTTCATATAGTTGCTAAGAAGCATAATATTTGTTCACCCAATGAATCTTATTTTAGTGGCCTCAAAATATATTGCAATTGGGGGAATTCCTAACATGAAAACATAGTCCTTTCATGCAAGTAAAATATAACACTAATAATAAAGATGGCTCATATCACTATAGGTCTTTGAATTTTTTAAATTCTTCCACATACATGAAAATAACACTCACCTTGTACAACTGGCTAAAAATTAAATTTTGAAAAATACTTAGCACAGTACCTACCACATGGAAGGCCTAAAAAAATATTATTTATTATGATAGTCACCAGTGGCACAGTTATTGTTTTGTTGTTAGGTCCCATTTAATTTTCTGCAATCCATGTGTAGCCTCACTGAGGAAAGTTAGATTCAAAAGGCTACGTCTTTTGCCTGAGAATAAATAGCTTAAAGTATAAGAACAGTGTTGAAAATCTAGCCAGTACTTGGAGACCAAGTCCAATCATATCCACACTATTTAACAGGATGAAGTAAAGCAGTTCTTCATTTGGAGCCCCAGTTTATCTTTAATTTCTTAACAATTTTTTAGTTGCACAAGATAGTGAGTTAATAAGAGATAATTGGAGCTCCTTTTCTAAGATTTTAGCAACACTCAATTATTTTACAATCATATCACTAACAGCACAAAAGGTTAAATAATTTTTAAAAGAAGAAAGGTAATTATGATTTGGAAGTATCACAATTCTTGTGATATCCCTGTCTAAATTGATGAATGTAAAAGTCCCTCTCAATCCTAAAATTTGATGATTCTGCATTGATAGAGCGTACCAGAAAATTTTCTCTTTATTTATTACACTTTGTATGTAACTCTCATATTCACTGGGTAATATAAGCTTTTGCTTAAGCTTAGGTAATAAAAAATATTTGTTACTTTTTTTAGTGGAACACACTATACAGGACTCAAACCCTGACAAGTTTCTTGCAAATTTCCAGGCTTATCAATTTCATTCTTTATGCTCTAGCCAAGTTAATTTTTTTTAATTATCTAAGTATTTTACCCCTGCAGTGTTGATCAGTGCTTCTAGTGTCTAGTTCTTTCTAGTATAATATTCACTAACAGTCTAATACTATTTTGTATATTTGGAGATAAATTTAGCCTAATAAAAAGTTAGTATTTCCCCTCTTTCTTATTTTTTTCTTTATGTAAGAATGATCTTGTGTGTCATCAGGATCAAGTATACTAGAAAGCCAAAGAGTAGCAATGTCCTCCTAACCTTCCCCCACCCTTAAGAACTAGAATTGGCCCAGACAGTTAAATGTGAAAAACAAATACATTTTTAATAAAATTTCATATAGAAAGCCAATCTTAACACTTAATTCTTGGTAATTTTTAGTTTGGTCAGTCAAAAACATTGAATGTTTTCTTTTTTTCTTTCTAGATGCTCTTAATATATATGGAGACTTTGGAGAATATGAAGGAGCCAGTTTGTACATCTGTTCCTTTTTGTCTGTCCTGTGATACAAAGGTTACCTTGCCAGTATACACTCTTCATACTCTGGAGCATCAGAGCTGAGGAATAGTGAATACCTTTCATGAGACAGAGGGGTGTTTTCTACAATGGTTGAGGAATTGTCTACATTGCTCCTAAGACTTTGAAGATCATAATTTATAAATGGCTATTATCACAATAAAAAGAGATATCTTGCTGGTTTTGCAATACCAAGAATCTCATGCATTAGTAAATATTCTATGCTCAAAGCAAGGAAGAAAGATAACCTAATGCAGAAAAGGAAAATTAGACATTTTCCTGTGTGTGACTGTTCATCCAGGACAACCAATGGAAAATAGTACAATTCCATGCCTGATTTTCATGCATGAAGGAAATTCAGAGCAATATTTTGTTACCAAAGATGTAATTAACTGGTATTACCTCAAAAATTTGAAAGTTTAGCGTTCCATTCAAACTCTCTCCTTATTTTCATGAAATTAAAAGATGTAAGGACTAATTGAACAATGGCAGAATTTTATTAACACTTGAATTCTTTGGTTAAATGACATATTTGGGTAAAATATTAGTTCTTTTGAAATCAACTTGAACTTTAGCTAAATAATAAAGGTGGTAAGATCGGTCTTTAAATAAGCTTCACCTTTTTATTCTATACTTTCTTGTCCTTGATGCAACCTTTTCTTGTATAACTTCCTACTGTTTCCCATTTCTTCTCTTTTCTCTTTTACTCTTAGGATTGGGTTGAATATAATCAGGTTCCCTACATTTAAAATGACTAAGAAAGATGAGATCTATAGTCTGCCAATTATTTTATATTTTAAATACATTTGTGATACCTTAATTCAATGTGATGAAATTCTAATAATGAAATTTAGAAATCAGTCTTATGGACTAAAAATTATTTGGAGGAGCATTCTTGATTTCTGAATTTTGCTACCAATTTTTCACACTAGTTAATTCTGTCCTACATTTTTCGACTCTAGTAACACCTAGGTAAGACTGTTATGGTCTTTCTTTATTAATAATAATAACTGAGTATTTATTCAGGGTTCTCTCTGTTAAATGTTTCACTAATCACTTTACATATACTATCTCATCCTTTAATTTTTACAACTGTATAAATTATATATTATTGTCATAGGACTAAAGGTAGAAAAAAATTTAGGAGCAAAAAGGTTGAGGGATTTGTTTAAAATTATATGCGCAAGTGGTGTGGTTAGACCTTACCACTAGATGTGCCAAACTTCCAAGCCTGGACTCTCAACCTACAGGTTTTACTTCACATTAGCATGGTATATCTAACTTGAATGTGCTTACTGAGAAAATGCATAGAAATGGGAGAGTGCCCTTTTTTGGTAACTTGTCCAATGTCTCTTGTCTTGTTTTTTTTCCCATGATGCTTATATCTGTGGCAAATTTAATCAGAATTCACCCAGATATTCCAGGACCAATTAGAGACTACTAAGTTCCTTTCAAGCTTCAATATCTTCTCCCTCTTGCCCCTCACCTTCCCACCTCTCCCTCCCAAAATATATGAGTTTTACATCTCATTCTTCTTTTTGATTAAATTCTTTTGAATAAAAGTGATCTCTTCCTTCTAGAAATTGAAACATATAATTTCCTCCCTTCTACTGGTCACTCTGAACAGAAGTTTGGGTGATTTAACAGGAGATCAGAATCAGTTATCCCCATACTAATGCAGAAGGGAAGGTAGTAGAAACGGAAAAGTTCTAACTGATCAGAATTAAACATTTGACCAAATCATATAGTTAACTAGGCACTAAATAATTCTTTATTTTATGGCCTATTAACGAGGAGAAACTGGAGAGATAGTTGCAATAAAGGCAATAAAAGCTGCCACAGCCCTGTGCACCTAACGAAAAGGGGCAACATGGGCTGAAGGTTTACAGTGGCTTCACTGCCAGTGAATTCAGCAGTCACTTCCACAGCCTTGGAGGCTTCAGACATTGTGATGGAATCGAATCCATTGCATAGACTGATGGCACTTAGTATGCTGCCTTGGACATTGCAAATGCCTTATTTCCTAGCCACTGGCTCTTGATTACCAAGATCATTTAGCATCCCTGTATCAAGACTTTCAATATCTATATTTACCAGGGCAACCTAAACTCCGCTGTTATTTGCCACCAATGAGTGGGTTAGGATTTTTAGTGCAAGTACCTCTATCCCACAGCGTCCAAAGCTTTCCCTCTATAGTTTATGCCCTGAGGATCAGCAAAGCTGTCTCAGTCTAAATCGCCCGACTGCATTGATATCCTACCTCTACTAGCTGGGGTAGCTGATAACCCACAATAAAATTCAGGGCCTTATTCGCCAAGTAAACTTTAGGACTATGTGGACAGATTCACAGCACTCAATCTCTCTGGCAGTCAAGAAGATACTATTGTCTCTTTTTGTCTCCTCCCCTTACAAAAAAAAGCTTTATTAAACTCTGAACATTGGAGACAGTATGTACTTCCTTTGATTCTTTTTATCTGGTAATCAACAAATAAGTTTCCTTTGAATGGAGATCAACCAATAGGCTGAATTGGAGGCTGTACATCAAGCTGGGGCACATTTTCTACTTTGGGGGCCCCCAAATCATAATGGCCTCCCTGAGCTACAATTCTCTGTGACTGATGATTTTACCAATTGGAACCTCTGGCAAAGGGTAGCTATGAAACTGGCAGGCTATCTTATCAACTTGCAAGTGGAGTAAAATTTTAAGTTCTTCACAGTTTATAATTCCTAATTGATCTTAAATTCTCATTAGAAGTTTATGAAAATATATAGCATAGTGATTTGTAGTTTCAAAAAAAACATTGCTTTTTTGAGTGGAATATTCTAGACACTGAGTCTTTTAAAGCAGCATTAACACAGTCACTCAATTTAAGTGAAGTTTCTAACTCAAGTCTCCTCTAATAGGAATAAAAGTTTATGTGTCAGAATAAATTGAGAAAGATGCAGAAATGAGTACTGAGTGGACTAGAGAAGTATTTTCATCTTATTCTATTTTTAAAAAAGCATTGCTAATGATAAATGATTAAATATTTTATAGAAATTACCATTTTAATTAAAATTCAGAATAGAGAATTTAGTATATGTAGAGGGGACACTGGGGGCTTAAAATCCTTGAATTTAAAGCTATTAGTTTTCATATTATCCTTTGGGTCATCTATTAAGTTCCAAGTTGAATATTAAATATATTAATAAAAGAACAAAATAATTAATCTCTTCTTTATAATATAACTACAGATTATAGAGCTTAGAATACATTGTTTTTCCAATTCTACATGAAACAATCCTGACAATTCAGATGAATTTCTATTTTATTTTATTTTATTTTATTTACAAGCAGTAAGATTCACATTTTTTGATGTACAGTTTATGAGATTTTAAGATGTATAGATTCTTTATACATGACCACAAGATGTATGCAGAGCAGTTCTAGCACCCCAAAGAGTTTCCTCAGGCTGTCATTTATATTAAGATCTTCTCACTCATAAGCCCTGGCAAACATTGACCTGTTCTTTTTCCTTTTGGGGGGAAATGGGTAACATTTCCAGAATGTAATGTTAATGAAAATATATAGTATATAACCTTTTGAGATTGAGTGCTTTGACTTAGCATAATTCCCTGGAGAATCATCAAAATTCTGACATGTATCAATAGTTCAATTTTTTTTTTTTTTTGTGAATAGTATGCCATATGTAGATTACCACTGTTTATTTATGTATTCACCCATTAAAGGATGTTTGTGATGCTTCTGGTTCCAGATGGTCTCTAACAATGCTGCTATAAATATTTATGTACAGGTTTTCATGTGTACATAAACTTTCTCTAATATACATACCTAAAGGTGTGATTGTTGGGTCATATAGTAAATGCATGCTTAGCTCTTTGAGAAACCGCCAAACTGTTTTCCAGAGTAGTTGTACCATTTTGCATTCCTATCAAAAATGTGTAAAAGTTCCTTTTTCTACACATCCCGTCAACACTGGAGAGAACCAGTATTTTTTATTCTACCCAAGCTAATAGGTGTGTAATGCTAACTCATGGTGGCTTTAGTTTGCATTTCCTTAATGCTTAATGATGCAGAATACCTGTTCATGCATTTATTTGCCATCTGTATATCTTTTTTGGTGATGTGTCTATTTAAATTGTTTACTTTTTAAGCGGATTGTTTATAACTTTTGAGTTCTGATAGTTCTTTATATATTCTAATGCAAATGTTTTGTCTGCTATATGATTTGCAAATATTTTCTTTCAGTCTGTGGGTTGTTTTTCTATTCTCTTAATAATGTCCTGTGTAGAGCAAAAGTTTTTACTTTCAATGAAGCCCAATTAATCAGTTATTCCTATCATAGACTGTACATTGGGTGTTGTATCTAAGAATTCTTTCTTAATTAAAGGTCAAGAAGATTTTCCCCTATTTTTTCTTCTAAATGTTTTATAGTTTTCTTTTTTCACTGACATCTGTGGTGCATTTTGAGTTAGGTTTTGTTTATCAAGGAAGATGTAGAAGAAGGTTTACTGTTTTGCATGGGAACTTCCAGTTGTTCCAGCATTATTTGTCGAAAGACTATCCTTTATGTATTGAACTGCTATTGCACTTTTGTCAAAACTCAGCCATTTTTATGTGGGTTTATTCCTAGAGTTTCCCTTTTGTTCCAATGCTCCATATGTTTATCTTTTCAGCAATACCACACTGCCTTTACTACTATAGCTTAATAATATGCTCTAAAATTTAATAGTGTGTGTCCTTCCATGCTGTTCTTTTTAAAGTTATTTGTATAGTTTATCTGTCTTTCTACATACATTTTATAAACATCTTTTATAAATATCTCCAAAAGTATTGGGCTGGGATATTGATTGAGATTGCCTTAAGTCTAGTAATATGGAAAGAATTGAAATTTTAACTATAATTAGTTTTCCATTCCACGTAGAACATGTGTTTTATCCTGCAAACTTGCTAGACGCAGTTGCTAGTACTAAGAGTTTTAAAAATCGATTCCTTAAGATCATCTACATAAACAATGTCATCTACAAGTAAAACTATTTTTATTTTTTCCTTTCTAACAATTTGGAAAAAAAGGAAAGAAAAATGCCCCTTCTTTCATTTTTAAACTTATTGCATCTGCTAGAATCCAGTATGCTGTTGAATAAGAGTGGTGAGAGTAGACATCCTTGACTAGTTTCTGATATTAGAGAAAAAGAAATCAGTCTTTCACCACTAAGTTTGGTATTAGCTATAAGTTTTTCATAAATGCCCTTCATCAGACTGCAACTATTTTCTTGTATTCCAAGTGTACTGAGAGTTTTTATCACAATTGGATGTTGAATTTTGTCAAATGTTTTTTCTAAATCTATTGATCTGATCATTTATTTTTATTATTAACTCTGTTAATGTAGTTACATATATTGACTGATTTTAGAATGTTAAGCCAGGACTGTAGTTATGATCTGGCATTTCTAATATCTGGGATTTCCCCAGGATAAAACTTACATGATCATGATTTATTAATCTTTTTATACATTGTTGGATTTGACTTGCTAATATTTTATTAAGGATTCTTCTATGTTCCAGAGGAATATTGAACTGTAGTTTTTATTTCTTGTGCTGTCTTTGTCTAGTTTTAGTATTAGGGTAATGCTGGTTCCATAAAATGAGTTAGAAAATGTTCTCTCCTTTTCTAATTCAATGAGAGATTTGAAGACTTGATGTTATTTCCTCCTTAGATATTTAGTAAAGTTAACCTGTAAAACCACATAGGCTTGAAAATATTACATCTATAAATTAGACTTTTTAAATAGATATGACTCATATTGTCTAATTCTTCTTGAGTTTTGATGTTTGTGTTAAAAATAATTGATTCATTGTATCGAAGTCATAGATTTATGTACATAATGTTCTTCATAATATTAATTTATTACCTTTTTAATGTCTATTGAGTCTTTTGTAATATTCCCTCTTTCATTCCTGATGTTGATCATTTGAGCATTATTCTCTTAGTCTATTACACTAGAGGTTTAGCAATGTTATTATATTTTAAGTAAATAGATTTTTTTTTATTTTTATGTTTTCAATTCATTGACTTCTGCTTTTCTATTTGTGTTGAATATACCTTGCTCATTTTTATGTTTCTTTAGGTAGAAGTTTAAACATTCTAAAATTGATTTGAAACCTTTCTTCCTTTCTCATATAAGTTTTTAATGCTGTAACTTTCCCCCTAAGCACTACTTTGGCTGTATCACATAAAAATGAGTTGAGTTGGTTATTTTTCCACTTTCATTCGGTTCAAAATCATTTCTAATTTCCCTTCAGATTTTTCTCTTTCACCCATTGATTATTTTAGTAGAGTTTTGTTTAATTTTCTAATATCTATGGGTTTTATATATATAGGATTCTGTTATTGCTTTCTGGTTTAATTTTGTTATAATCAAAGAAAATACTTTCAATAATTACAAATCTTTTCAATTTAATGAAGTTTTCTTTGTAACTCACAAAGTGGACTACTTTGGTGACTATTTCATCTATGTTTGCCAAGAATGTGTGTTCTGCTTTCGTAAGGTAGAATGTCCTGTAAATGTGTTAAATAGAGCTATTTAATGTTTAAGTATTCTTCAAGTCTTCTATATATTTTTTTCTTTGCTTTTTTTTGCACACTTTCTCTTCTCCTTCTGTGACATAAATATTAGACCTGTTGATACTGTCTCACAGGTCCCTAAGGCTCTGCTCCTCTCTGTGTCTCTATCTGTCTCAACTGATATTCTCTCTCTCTCTGTCTCTCTCTGTCTCTCTCTGTCTGTCTGTCTCTCTCTCTCTCTCTCTCTCTCTCTCTTTCTCTTTCATTTATATTGGATAATTTCTATTGTTCTGTCTTTAAATTTACTGACTTCACTGATCCCTTCCTCTCTCATTTATATACCGCTACAGTGATTTTTTTAAAATTTCCATTATTGTATTTTTCTATCCAAAAATTTTCTCTCTTTTTTTTTTGTATAGCTTCTATTTCTTCTAACTTCTAATGACTTTTATTTTTCCATCCTTTTCAAGAGTGTTTTACCTTATTTCTTAGAGTATAGTTATCATTGCTGCTTCAGAGACTTTTTTAAAAAAATAATTCTAACATTTGAGTCATCTCATAATTGATATCTGTTGTTTTCTTTTTCCCTTGCTAGTTCTTCAGATTTTCATAATTCTTTGTTGAGTAGTTTGGGGTTTTAACCTGAACATTGTGAATATTACACAACTCTGGATTCTATTTAAATCTTCTGCAGAACACTGATGTATGCTTTCTTTCATTTTGTTTTGTTCTGTTTTGTTTTGCTTAACAGGAAGTCAATACATATCCTGGCACACTTTCTGGGGGCTATCTTTCCACTGACATTTTCATTTTCAAAGTATTTATAATGATATCTGGTTTTCCTAGCTTGTGAGTCACTTAGAGTTCAGACTGAAACCCAAGCAGTGGTCCTCACTGTAGGTCAGTGATCTAAGCCTTTGCTCAGCTGATTCCATTTAGTTTCATGCATGCATAGCTTAGAGGTTAGTCCAGGACTTTAAACATAGATTTAAAAGGTCACTTTATCCAGCTACTTTATCTCCATTATCTTTCTCCCCACTCAGGTTCCCAAGGTTCCATTTTCCTGGCGTTCTTGTTAGAAAGATGGGAAGTTAGCTTCACAACACTATTGCCAGGTGTTAACATTAAAGTCTGCCTCTGCCACACCAGTGAGGAGGAGGAGGGGCTCCATCTTTCTTCTGGTGCTCTGAAGGGCTATAAGGATAGGCAACTCAACAGGGATCAGCGCTATAGTTTTTGCTGCTGCCATGCTAGTTAGGAAGTGAAGGGGGTCTCATTTCTTTGTTACCACTTACTTGATGTAGGGTGAGGACAATCCACAGGGCTTCTCTCAGTTTGCCACCATGTGTTGGTGGGGAAGGAGAGAGGTATTGAAAAACAAAAAATGAACAGAAAACTCACTGCCAGATCATTCCTCTAGTCCTGAGATCCTTACCCAGTCTGTACACTTTATCCATCTCTTACTCTTATGTGAGTTGCTTAATATATTTTATTATAAAAAAAATAATAGTAGAAAAAAGAAATTATATTTTATTATAAGAATTTATAATTATTATTTAGTTGTAGTGGGTGGAAGAGATAGAATGGAGAGTGTTTATGTGTTTATTCCATTGTGTCTACAATCAAAAGTCTTATTTTATATATTATTTATTATATATATAATGTGTATATATGTATATACAATATATATTTGAATATACATATATAATATATAATACATATATATATACATACACACAGATATATATGTGTGTGTGTGTGTGTGTGTGTGTGTGTGTGTGTGTATATATATATATATATATATATATATATATATATATATATATATATTGGGATATACAAGGCACTTTAAAAGATTGGCAGCCAGACAATTAAAAAGTTTTTCTTACCATGTACCCTTTTAGCTTTTTAACATATCATCTGCTAATCCCCAACCAACAAACAAAGAAAAAAGAACTGTTTTGAAATACTGAATTATATGATGTGCATTCGCTTCAAAACATCTTTAATAGCTCTATCAATATTTCTCAATCACCATGTGTTTTTGATGTCTATGGTTATTTAAATATAATTTCCAGTTCCTGATTCAAGTCTTTTTCTAATACCTTTAGTATCTTCTACATCATTGCACATTTTCCATATTAAAATCAAAATTCCTTTCCATTTGATTTGTGTCCATATTTCTTCAATTGTTAAAGTTGCTACTACAATTCACAAAATATTCAAATTCCAAACTTTCTTGTCATTTAGTGTATCAAAATACTCACCTGAATGCTTTTTGGATAATTTTATTGTATGTTTGTTTCTGTCAAGCAAACCATTTCAGAATGCCTAACAATAAATGACCACCTCTCTAAAGAAGTCATGTTTGAAGAGATCTTCTAAGCTTAACTCCTTAAAGTAAAATGTAACAGTTTTGTTTAACATTTCTTTAGAAAGAAGAGTATATACATTGCTAAACTAAACTGTTTATATGGCATATGTCATATTAGTATCTCGAGATATGTTACAATTAATTTTTTGAAAGCCATGGTAGTCGTTTGAAATATTAATGGAACTTATAATATAAAGAGAAGTAAATCTGAAGAAGAGAGCAACTTCAAAATAATTCCTTTGGGAACACGTTTCCATAAATAATACTAAATGCATTCATCGGTTCCAGATCACAGGTTAAGGAACTTGTGGAAATCACACAAAATGTACTATATTCAACCCCATGGGTTGTCATCACTACAAGGAGATGAAATAAAAACCACAAGTTTGTTTTCAATCTCTGCCTAGTGTCAGGGAGAATAATCCCAACTGCAAAAGCAGTCATACCATTTCTATGTTCTGGCAGCATCAAATGGTATTGAAATTTAGGTGCTGTGATCAAGGAAATGCCTTTAATCCTTAATGTGAAGTTGTCTAGACTCGGTTAGTTATTAGATACTAACTAGTAAATGGCAAGAAGGCTTACATGACATTGACAGCTTATATGATCCTACTCCTAGGGCTCTGCTTTAACTCTCCTAGGTAAAAGAGCCCACAGCTCCTTTCCTAGAAGTGCCCACGTAAAGAGATAAAAATCCTACTTTCATTGCATGTTACAATTCTTTAGGTCTAGCATTGTTCATTCTAGTCAAACAACCAGAAATTCTCTACCCTGACAACAATGGTCAGACTTAAGGTACACATAGTTGTCACAAATGCATCATCATTTAACTACTTTGGTTCTTTATTGAGAAGCTAAATTATTAAACAAAATAAAATTACTGAAGCATATAGGATAAGTTAAAATAACATAATAGTGGAAAATTAAGGACTAAGAGAGTACTTCCTGGAGGCTAGTAAAGTAAGAGACCAACCATGATTATCTCGTCTTTTACCAGGACAGATTCTGTCTGCTCAATTAACATTCCACAAGTAGGAGAAATAATTGCCATGCTCAATTATAACTCCGCTTCGATAGTATTCTTTGGGTGGAAGGAAGCAAGCTGAAAGTGACAAATATATTTTGAAGAGGAAAATGTATTATTGATGTTCTCTTTTTCCCACCCCAAATCCTAGAGAGAGAAAGGATACAGCTTTCGGGAAAGCTATGGCTTGGATGCTATTGCTTCATTATACAAATCAATAGTAGTTCAGTTGTGAATAAAATAGATGCAGGCAGAGACTATGAAAAGTCACCTGGGCCAGCTGGTATAGATTTTAGCAAACTGATTTTGCTGGGTTTTCATGCAAAGTCCTAAAATAGATCATTTTAAAAACCATTTAAATGCCTCTGCACTGGCAGAGAGGTCAGAGCTGCTGGCATTTATTTGCTGAATACTGTTCTCAGCTGAACACCAATCTACCTTGAAGGAAAACTGCAGTCATTATTTATATTTCACCTGTGAGAGCTAAATAAATATTTACTAACAAAGAATGTTGACACATACTTCACATATAGATTTTTCTGTCTACTTTCAATTTGGTGGGAAAATTTTTTCTGAGCTTCTAGTCATGATGGAAAATTTTGTTCAGTCGCAGATAGAGAAAAATTAGATTTAGCTAGGCACAGTCTATGCATATCAAAGAAGCCATAGTTAAAGCTTCCTCATTGTTTAGAATATTCCATTCTATTGATGTTAACAGGACAAGATGGAGATTCCTAACTATATTTTTAAATTGTTGACTCTCAGCTCTTCATGCTAAATTACCTCAGTCAACTAATGCCCTCATCCTTCCATCCTACTCACAGTTTGGAACTTTCTTCAACAATAAGTATCATGGCATCTCTTATGAGTAATTGGAACCATCTTTTCCAAATCTCCTCAAAAATATCTCCTCCCTTTGAATCTGCCTTTTTCAGAAAATATTTTCTACATACCAGAATAGTCTTACCTCTTTGGAAAAACTTCAGAGGGGCCTAAATTAGCATTTCTCTAACTACTGATTGTATTTTCCAAAAGAGGCCACAAATCTCTCAAACCAAACACCCTTCTAACAATGTGACATTGACACTCCTTCCTGTGGAGTAGTGGTTAGGAGTCCTATAATTCTTTTCCTTGAACCCCAGTAGCCTGTGACTATAGTAGAATTGACATTATGTGCTTTCTGAAACTAGATCATAGAACCTAGCTTCCAGCTAATTCTCTTAGGAAAATGACTCTTGGAACACAGCCACCATGCTGTGAGTGGATGACAGTCTATGAAGAGGCCCCATGTGGAGAGGAACTGAGACCCCTGGCCCACAGCATGACTGAGCAACCAGATGACAGTCAGCACTAACTTGTCAGTTATGTGAGTTTGCCATCTTAGAAATGAAATCATCAGTCAAAAATAGAACTGCCTCAGATATACTGCACATAGGAACATAGAGGAGACTTCTCTGCCAACCTTGACCGAATTGTAAATTCACGAGCTAAACGAATGGCTATTATTGTTCTGAAATATTAGGTTTTGAGGTAGATTGTTATATAGCATTTGGTCAATATTAATAAAGGCATATTATAACTGTGATATATTTGTGTATTTGTGACTATGCGAGTGTGTGTGTGTGTGTGTGTGTGTGTGTGTGTGTGTGTGTGTTTACATGTGCATATGTGCATTTTAAAGCTAGGTTCTAAGGCTGTTGAAAAGGGATACATTATTTCTTAATCATTGAATATAGCAGTTTTAAATCTATTTTTTTTAATCAGCCTAATGCTGATCACATGTCCTATTCACTTAACTAAAGAAAACTTCACACTCTGTTCCTTTGGGGGCTCTTTCCCTATGTGTCATGATCTGAGCGTTGTCTTCAGTGCCAAAGCACTAAAAAGCTATCTGTGAATGAAACAAAATGTGTTGTCTTTGAATGGTTTATTTAATTTGACATATACTAAAATTCTGTTCTTCACTGAAGTGTTTACTCATTTACTTGACAAACATTTACTGAGAAGTTATTATGTGCTTATTAGCTAAGCACTAGGAATAAAAGATCAGACTTTCATAATCAGATACTAAGAAACATGCCCTATAGTCATGTAATAACTGATGTTCTGCTTATATAAGTATCTTCTGTCTTGCTACATAAAATCTCTTTCAGTGTGGTGATTCTACTACCTCTAAGCCACACTTAGAATATTTAGTGAGAGTGGGAACCCCGATGCTTAAAGTCAGACTTCCTAGGTATCTCTTACAATCTTCCCCTTTGAAACTTTACAACTTCTTCCCACATTAGTCGGTATTTCAAAAAGTAACCTATCTATCTGATGATACCAGATGCATATTTGTTGACCTTGCAGTCTGTGTGCTAAGTTCTATTCTAAGTATTTTAAATGTGTTATCTCATTTAATCTCACTAAAGCCCTATGAGAAAGGTATAATCATTCTTATTTTTCAGATGAGTAAATTGGGGAAAAAAAGGTAATTTGCTTGAGGTACATAGTTATTAAGTGGTAAAGCCAGGAATTAAACCCAAACAGTGTCTGCAGCAGGATTCCCAAACACCATATTGTACTGCTCTTTTACCTTATGAATAAGCATGTAGATGTCTCCATCAGATTTATTATGTTTAGTTTTTGACTAATGTAGAATATAAAACTATAAGTCAGATCATGATTTTCTCCACTCTTCATAATACAAAATGCCATGTGTTTTCACATAAAAGTTTGTTTGTTATTGTTCTTTTAATTTTGTCCACCATTCTTACAAAAATATATTACAGTCGAACCTTGAACAACTTGGAGGTTAGGGGCACTGACACTCTGCACAGTCAAAAATCCATGTATAACTTTGAGTTCCCCAAAAACTTAACTACTAATAGCCTACTGTTGACTAGAAGCTTTACCGAGAACATAAACAGTCAATTAACACATATTTTATATATGTATTATGTATCATGTTCTTACAATAAAGCAAGCTAGAGGGAAAAATGTTATTAAGAAAATCATAAGGAAGAGAAAATACCATTTATAGTATTTATTGAAATAAATTTGCCTATTAGTGGACCCGCACAGTTCAAACCCTTGTTGTTCAAGGGTCAACTATATTTGTAAGCAAGTGTTAAAAAAGAGGCAACCATCCAGCCCAGTTATATAGTAGAAGGCACTAACCAAATAACATATTCTTAGAGGTCATAACTGAACCTAGGTTGATGCCCTTGCCCATCTTTATTCCCCCACTTGTTCCTTTTTGGTCTCACTAACAAAGGCAATGTTGTCCCCTTAGAGAAGATCAAGAATTTGCAATGGTTCCCTCTCAACTGTGAATCAAAGCCAAGTGTAGAATACAAATATGGAGTTCAATTTGTCTCATCTTATTTCTCTGTACTCCCCACCACACATATCTAAGTTACTTTATGTCCCAAACACATGACCTGATATTGCCTCATCTATACCTTTCTTTGTGGTGTTCTCCATCTGAATCATCCACTTTTATGTCTTCCAATGTCATCTACTCTGATTTCCTTTGGAGGAGAACTTTCCACCAAAACACTTCACAACCAACACTCCATAGGCGTTTTTACTATTCAGATAAAAGTTCCAGGCCCTCTCTTTATTCTCTCTTTTGTGATAGCCTCTGTATTATTTCTGCCTTTTACTCAGTTCCTATCTTTGTAACTCTATCTTCTGCTCCTGATCTATCTCTTAAATTTTCCTCATAATGACTCATCCATAATGGCTTCACCATTTCTGCCAGCTTTATTGAATAAAATTACACTTGTGTTCTGGCTCCATCTAGCATCCAGAACTCCATCCAGGAAAGTAACTTTAACTTGTTTGGCTATGGAATTGGAAAAATCTAGACCATATTTTCCCCTGGCCCAGCTCAAAATCTTTCTATTCAGAAAGGCATCTCCTGTATTCCACCTTGTAATATTCCTTCTTTGATATAAGGCACTCTATCAGTGCTTATTTATATTGTCAAATACTTTTCAGACAGTGTCTTCTACTTTTTAATGTATATTTGTTTTACTTTGAGGTAAGCCAATTTTAGTTTAGGCACAGATGTTCTATACGTGCTTATTGAGTAGAGCAAGATAAAATTCCAGATCACAAAACTTTGGAATTTAATGATCCTGTACATAGGCGGTCTTGGTGTTATATTCAACAGGTGAATAAGGGAAATGGTGAAGGGAATATTAGACTACAGTGAGGCCTTTGGCAATAATAATTCCTCCAAAATTCTAACACATCTGGTAAATGCCTCTATTATCATTTCATTAATAATCATTGTCATAGTGAAGTATTATCATTGATAGGATATCTCCTATCATTCGGGAGCATTTGAGCAGGAGAAGTAAAGAATCACTACTCTGTTACGGCTATTGAATAAACTGTCTCTACAATGAAGTTTTCTTAGAAAATGCAATGACTTATTAAAAAGACATTGCATTAAACCATACAGTGTAGGACCAGATGAATGTCTGGTTCAGCCCCATAAATTAAGAATAAAGACCTAACTAATATTAATTTTACAAGTTATAACAATAAAGGGATTTAGGCGTGTTGAATTCTGGGGAAAAAAATTTTCTAGAAACACTAAAATTGGGAATAAACAATATTAAAACTATTTGCTCTACATGATACCCTCAGAAATGAATTTAGTGAATATAGATTGGCATGAGTAGCTTACCATTGGATAGCACTTAGTACAGTTAATGTTTTGTTTATTTCTCTAAGAATTCAATAAGCATTACAATGTCAAAAGCTTTCTACTACAAACAGCCACTAGGCATTTTCAAAGACCTTTTCTCATGAAATCCTCAAAAAATCACCTAGAGAGTGTTAATATCCTCCTTTTTTTAGATAAGAGGAACAAAGATTAATGAGTTTAAACAAATAGCCAAAGTTGTACAACAGCAAATGTAAAAACTAGAATTCAGTATTTATATTTTAACTTTTAAATTCAATGTCAGACAGATATTTCCTATTTATTATATACGGTTATGTACCACTTAATGTTGGGGATACATTCTGATAAATGTGTCATTAGATAATATTGTTTTGTGAACATTATAAGAGTGCACTTACACACATCTAGATGGTATAGCCTACCACTGTAATTGTATGTGCTACATTTTTATCCAGCTGGCACAAAGGTAGGTTCGTTTACATCAGCATCACCACGAACATACGAGTGATGTGTTGTGCTGCATGCATTGGTGACTATAAAGTCACTAGGTAATAGAAACTTTTCCACTCCATTATAATCTTATGGAATTATAATCTTATGGGCCACTGTATATGTGGCCTGTCATTGACTAAAA
The DNA here is from genome assembly GCA_028627145.1 of Eidolon dupreanum. Taxonomy (NCBI): domain Eukaryota; kingdom Metazoa; phylum Chordata; class Mammalia; order Chiroptera; family Pteropodidae; genus Eidolon; species Eidolon dupreanum. The sequence continues at coordinate 99,932,554 of CM053507.1, forward strand.
CAGCATTATGTGGTACATGACTACAATTACATAACATGTAGAATTAGATAATATAGAATTAGACATAGACATTTGCTTCATAATTTTAACTTTAAAATAAAACCAAATTTTAAATTAGGATGAATGGTAACTTTTAGAAAAGGGGTTATAGGGTTACCATTTTATTTTTCATCTTTTCTCTTCTCTACGTAAATTTTAGCTGGAGATTCCTATTGAACATCTTAGTCCAAGTAGGAATTTTAGTACTAAAGGCTGATTGAAATGTGTCTTTTTTCTTATTTTTATAGTCATTGTAATTCTGCTTTTCTCCAAGCAAAGGGACAAGTATTAAAGGGTTTAGATATTTCTAATATATTTCTAATATCCGTAGTTATTAGAAATCCCAATTACTGTTTCATCACTCTGTAAATGGATCTATTGTCCTGCTTCCCAGAAGGTATACCATTGTAATGATTCAGCACTGTGTATTTTCATAGGCATCCTAGAATTAGAATGGTGATTATAACTAGGAAAGAAGTCAAGTTCACATTAGAAATAATTTATAATAGAATCCCAGGATTTTGAATCCATTTAAAATTATGTAGCTTGTTTAAAGATTCTTTTAATCTGTTTTGAGGTTTCCTCTTCATAGAGACTATTTAAGCCTCTATTAAAATAGCCTTCATTGGGCCTCTCACCAACTTCAGGACTAACTCTAAGGCAAGAAGCAGGGGAACAAGGATCGAGTCAAAGGCTTACTTCCTATGCACTGTAAACCAGGAGGGTGATAACCTCAGGACTGATATAGTCTATGACAAAGATTTCATGATAGAAACAGTGCTGCAATTCTTTATAGTTGACAGAATATAGCTCAAAAAAATCTGCACCAATCTGATCTCCCATGCACAAGATGTGTCGTCATGTCTTGCATTTCAAAAAACAAAGAACAACATTCCTTGACTGCACAGTCCAGTGGTTTGAATCTTCCAGTTTTGTTGTTCTTTTGTCTTGAAAGAAGCCTTGTCAAATCAGAATGAAAAGAATGTTTTGAAGCGTGAGAAAATTCAAATTTCCTATTTAAAGCCTGGAGTTCATTAGCAGGAGTATAGTCACTTATTTCAAGGGTCACTGGGTTACACAGCAGAGCCTGTCTTTCTGCTACCCAAGTCCTAAACCATTCACCTGAAAATGGTTTAGAAACACTCCTAACTCTATTAGCTTTCTATGGGACCTATTCATCTTTGCTGTGCTTTGTCTTGTGACCCTGTCAAGTCAAAGGCCCGGCTTTGATTATATGCTATCCTTTTTTTTCTTGATCACTTTTCAGTTAACTAATTGTCTCAATTTAATTGATTGTAATAATAAAACTTTGTTTATATTATACTGCAATTTTATTTTATCAATCACACTTAAGTTCATTATTTTATTATTTACTGCCCAATTTAGGAATTTTACTTGGAAGAAATAGTCTTTTTAATTAGACTTTTTTAATTGGGCTATTTATTGTGTATGTACTAAAACTAAAATCTAAATTTTGGCAAAAAAGAGAAATTGCTTGTTATATCACAAAGTTAGACTGTAAACAGATTTTACAAAGTTATAATACTGAGGGGTAGAATGTAATGCATGCAGGTTTCAGAGACGAACAGACCTGAGTTTGGACTATGCATCAGGACTTAACTAGTCCTGGGAAATTTCTGAATTTAAATGAACTCAGCTGTAAAATAAAAATATTAATATCAAGCCCATGCAGATAACTTGAAGGTTATAGATGATGTGGAAAAAGTACAATATTTTATCTAATGGCAGCTATTACTCATTTTAGCTTTGCTACTAACTATGTCATCTTGAGAGAGTTGCTTAATTTCTTTGTGTTTTAGGTTCCTCTGATAGAGGGCAGGACTAGATAACTTTGACTTTTCCTGTCAAAATTCAGTTAATAAGTAAACCCTCCCAATTGATTCTTTGTATAATTTTACATTAGTCAGTGTTTTCATGTTAAAATTTTCCAGTGGGGTAAAAATTACAGTAATTGAAATTTAGACAGCAATGTGCAGGCGAGTTGACAAAACAAAATGGTCAGCAGGAAGTATTTCTGTATAGAATGATGAGATAAGAACCAGAGCAAAAGTAATTACATTTAGAAGATAAAACCATAGGTTAGTGGTTAATAATCAGTTTAAAGAACTTGTATTATAATTCTTTATCATATTTAATAAATTATCTTTAAAAAATCACTGGGAAAGTTTAATCAACCTGCTTAATCTCTGCTTAATCAACCTGAGGCAGTGAGTACACCTGCCACCCACCTAGACCTTTGAGTTCCCGTGGAAATAAAGGAACTAAATACATTAAATATAATCATCTTTATACTTGTTAATTATTTCTGTTTATACCACATTGATAATATCTGTTTATCTGCCTTGCAAGAAAAACTATTTTTAGAAATAAGCCCTAATCTTTATTTCTCATCAGTAGTAGTCAGTTTTATTTTTAATTTGTTTTTACCTCAATACAGCTGTAGTATTTTTTCTAAATATATTGTGCAAAAAAAAACAACTTTATTAAGTCATAAGCCATGGTTAATAATTCAAAGCATAAAGAGAGCAACACAAAATATGAAACCTAAGAACATACACTTTCTTGTTTACAAATGCATCAGAGGAGACATGCACACTCTTTTATCTATCTATGAGCAAGGGGTCAAGATGTATAAGCAAAAGGTTTTCCAAACTAAGTGCCTGTACAGATCTTTCCTTATCTGAAATCTGTACGTTAAATTTGTAGTAAATAAACCTAATGAGAAAATCAGTATTATAGATAGGATTGAAGATATGGCTAACTAGACTCCCAGTAATAGTTTGTCTATGATAGAGCAGCTCATCCTGAAACATCTTATGATAAGAAACAATAACTATAATAAAGTATTAGCAGCAACACTAATGTCTACCTTCCTTGTAGGTTTTAATAATAGGTTCTATGACTCAGGACTTTATGTATATTAGGCCTTGCCTGGGAGTATGTTTCTTGCATTAAATTTAGAAAATATGTTTATAAACTCCATAAATATAGTTTAGGTAATTTGAAATTTCATGTAATAGCTTAGACCCAGTTATAATGGTCAATTAGCTCTATTAAAACTTCACTCTCTAAAACAAAAAATCAACCACTTTTTAAACAACTGAAAGTATCAAAGCGTGACTGACTTTAGAAAGCTGTCCTGTTTACCTCAAGCACTACGCATGACATGTTACAAAATTTTAATCCCAATTTGAGATCCTTACTACATCACAAGACTTCTTCAAGGTTAGTTTTTAGCAATTACCTCTAAGGCAGTGTTAAGGATCTTTGCCATTGCTTTTACAACTCATTCTGTCTCTTTTTCAACTACATTCTTCCAGCAAAGCCCTGTTTCAGGCTTGAAGAGATGAACCTATTGGTTGTCTTCTCCAGTTCTAGTGTTATAATCATCAGGGTCAGTCCTAAGGAAGGAAGACAAAATATACTACTTCCTTCTTATGCAGACACATCACACATTTATTTATATTTGTACTTTTATTTATTATTCTTATATGAATTGGGAAACTGGCACGAGTAGGAAATAGCAGGTAATTAAAGCTACACGGAAACCCTGAAACTGTTCTTAAACATACTTCCTCAAAGGAAGGTATAAGATTAAAGTTTTATTTTATACCCCAAGAAGAGAATGATTAATCTAGCATGCTGGGACAACAAGAGAGAAATGAAATATCTTGAACTTTTTTAAAAAGTACTTATTTTCTTTAGGATTCTCAAAAGAACTCAGGATTCTGTGACGCTGAATAAAGAATGACAAGGTAAGTGCATTACCATGTGTGACTATGTTTTCAATACAAATGGCCAGAGAACACCAGAAGCACACTTTAGAAGCAAGAGCCAGGTATCTTACTAACAAGTGACAAAAAGAAAACCAAACAATGGTTATAGATGGGGAAGGTGGTAATGGTATCCTTTCTAAGAACAGTAGCAACTTCCACCCCACACACCTGCAGGCATATCCAAGCAAGGTAGAAAGTGTCAGAATTTCAAACAAGTACTAAAGATAAAGAATATAAAATGAATCTCTAGCCAAAGGTAAAAGAAAAAAATTTTAAATGGACATGAGAAGTCTTTATTTGGTGGTCAATATGAGGAAACATTACTCAAAATGAAAAAATTGTATAGCTTCCATTCTCAGAGAAGTTAACCAAAATTAAGCTAATTGAATATATGAGCAAGATACACATGAATTTTGGAAACCACTGTTCCAGAATGAGTCCCACTTCAGCCTGATGGGAAAAAGTAGGAAGCAATCCCACTACTGGGTTTAGTGTTAAAAGCCTGTTTGTTATTTTGCTTTTGCTACCTATTTAGGCTTGAAGATATTTGCATAAAAACAGCTCTCTCTTTGACAGATGCAAACTCAGCTACAAGGAAAATGACACAGAAAAAACTATAAAACTAAACACAAGGGAAACCTATATCACCTTCAACTTGCTACAAGGTTTCATGGGGCTGCACTTTGTTTTTGCCCAGACATCTCAGCAGGCCAAATCTCGGAGCCTTAGCATCGCCTCCTGCCTCGGCTTGCTTTGCACCCTCTCTTATGGGAGGCTTCTGCTTCCTAGACCTTGAGAAGGTCTGGCAGACACAGCTTAGGAAGTGACTGATGCAATGAAGTGGTGATGCCAAGGATGTCACTGCAGGAGAAGAGGGTCTGGGCTCCTGGGACACTAGAAACTCATAGGGCTGGACCTGATATTCCTGGTGCATCACACAGGCTCCTTCATTCTACTGACTCTGAAATTTGTCCTGTAAGTAGAAGGATGAAGTTAAAAACCCTCAATGATAATACATGCATACTGAAATGACATAACCCTCTGAGCCAGTTTTTCCATATTCTATCTGGGGCCAAGGATCCCAATATGTTTCTCAGCTCCTTATCCTCAATTCCACTCACTCCAGGTGAAGAGTTATCATTATATTTCCTATGGAAATGTGGCAAGCCCAGAATTTTGCCTTCTCATGCCTCATCCGTACCTCACTGAGAAGGTCAAGATCATTTTCCTGGGCACTGAGTAGAATTGGCTTTGTATCTACCATCTCACCTTCTTCAATTTGTAGTGGTACCAAAGATGTTGGAAAAATGGTGGGGTGGTGAAGATCTACTTTCTCCTTCTTCTTTTTTCTCATTATCTTTGTCCTTGTAATCTTCTTAAGACATCTGTGCTTTTGGGGGAGTAGATCTAGCTTCCTCCTCTGGACTGGAAGCATGATAGGATATTGTGAAACACCACCCACGTGACTCTCAGATGTCCCCTCCAATAGTTCTGATGATGAGTCCAAACTTCTGTTTAGAGGGGTCATTCTCCTGTGGGTGGAATCTAACCTCTGCATCTTTAGTATCTGGCAATATGTCAAAGTTATCAGTGACATGTTTTGGTATGAAAATGGGAGATTCCCAACCTCACCCGGAGTGCTCTTTGATCCATTATGCTGACCCTGGGACAAAGAGTCAAAGGCTAAAGAAAGTAGTAAGTAGATTGACTTTTTCCAGTGATTTATCCTCAGCTATTATACATACAACAGCTGTACTAACCACATATTCCCCCTCTGGACTTATCCTAAAATGTTCAATAAACTTCAGAAACAGAGTCTACATGTTGTTCTTGGTGTGGGAGATCTCAGATTTCCTAAAAGGAGAGAGAAAGTCATTGAAGCAATTGCCCCATGGACAATGAATTTCCTCCTAGTTGCACTAAATCCATGGTTTAATAAGATTCTGCCAAACCTAGCATAAATTCCTGGGAAGAAACAGTATTTATCTATGTACCAAATTTCTAGAGCAGTATTTCTAAAAGTAAAAAAAAAAAAAAAAAAAAAAAAAAATGAGTATATCAGAATCATCTGGAGTGCTCTTTGAAAAGCAGATTTCTGGAATGTACTCCAGACCTACAATCAAACTATCTAAAGCTGGGTTCTAGGAATTTGCATTTTTTCCCTAGTAATTTAAGTGATTTCATGCACTCTAAATTTGAAAACTTCTACTTTAGAGGGATACTACATCTAGTATTCTATGGGACTGTGGAGATGACTGTTCTTAAAAAGCATCCCACCTTTCCCTATAGGTTTTCTCTAATCATCTCAGCCCATACAATTTATCTCTCCTGAACAACTTTAATCATTATCATTCAATTTGGTATGTTATCCTTTATTAGCTTCTATTATAATTTAATTTCTAAACCTTGTAACTATGTCTTCTAACCAGATTATAGGCTTCTCAAAGGCAGGTACTTTCCTAGACTTCTTAGTTTTCCACAGTGGCTTGCCAGTACTAGGTGTTTAGTAAATTGACCAAGTGAATGAAAATACAAATTGGCTTATATCTCAGTGTGCTATAACTGATATAAGATGACCCTGCTCTGTTGGAAGAGTTAAAGAGTAATAGAATGCTAAGAGGTATATGGGCCATGGGGACTACCTAATCTAATTTCCAAAATTTATAGACGGGGAAGCTGAGGCTCAAGTAAGATAATGACCTGCCTAAAGGTGAGATTGGCACATTTTTTTTTTTCTGTAAAGAGTCAGATAGTAAAAATTTAGGCTCTGTGGGCCATGGGTTCTGTCCTAACTCTTCATCTCTGCATTATAGCACAAAAGCATCCATAGACAATAAGTAAACAAATAATCATGGCCTGTGTTCCAAAAACAAAAAAACTTTATTTACAAAAACAGGTGGTAGGCCAGATTTGGCAGCAGGCCATTATTTGTTAACCTCTGGCCTTAAGTCATACAACTGGTTAAAAGCATAACTGGGATTAGAAATCAAGGCATCTAACTCCCAGCAAGTGCTCTTTCCATAGAAGAGTTGAAGATTATAGAATGAGAAAGAGCTTTTTCAGCTAAAAGAGGGGCTTTAAAGGAGAAAGAGATCAAAATATGTCTGAGAATGTGGGATTTTTAAGATAACGTCTGATGACCCTTAGTCATTTACACAACAACTAGTAGCTGAATTCTGCAACTGGTCTATTTTCACATAGATTCATCAGTTGGGAAGGGAATGGAATAGACTATTGTCTATCACAACTGCCTAGGAAAGCATTTTATTTTGTTACTTTCTGACTGAGGAGGAAATCCTATAGATAGATAATGGAAAATACTTTCATTATTCATTTCTTGAAATTATCATTGCTGGTGGATACAGTTCTAGAGTATATAGGTCAGTGATCAAAAGTTTCAAATAAACATGGAGTCAAAGATAAGCTAGGTTATCTAAGGAGCCAAAACTTCACTTCTTAACCCAAGATTCTCTTTAATGATGCAAGTGACCTTAGTACTAAAGATTAAGTTGCCCAGAGTATTGAGGTAATTTTTATATTATGGGATTTCTGAGAATTCTGTGGTCTATTCAGAACTCTTTGTTCTATCTTTATTTCCATCCTTAATATATTCCTCATGTGATTACTTTTCCTTCACAGAGTAGATAGTTAACAAATATTTGTTGACTGATGGATTAATAGATAAATGATTGAATGAATGAATGAATAAATGAATGAACCAAATGCTCTTATAAAGTTCCTTGGATTGTGACTGTAAAGAGTAAAGCTGAGTTGGTACATTCCTTAAGAGGACATCTAGTAGTTTTTTAGTCACCTTCAGTGAAGCTAACTAACATAGCAAATGTCAATAAAAGTTTCATAAATGAATTAATGCATTTGATGTAAGCCACTTAAATTACATGTCAAGTCCAAAGAATTTTGCTTGTCATAAAAGATGGTATCTAAGGACAGAATTTATTAACTAATATATTAACATGGACTTCTTTGTAATTAGCTTTAACTTCACACTACTAGGACAGCTTGGCAAAATCTTCGAGAGAGATAAAAGCTCCATTTAATAAATAAGAGAAAGTAGGCTCAAGTTCTATTTGTCCCCTCTGTAAGAAGCAACTATGAAGGCCACAACTACAACAGCAGTAACCCTCGAAAAGGTGGAAATAGAAATGAAAAAGGGAAGTCAGCTGAGCACAAAGCCTTTAAAAGTCAACCTGGCTTCTCCACCACCCTGGTAACGCCTCTGAGCCAGGCCTTCAGCATACCTCAAGTGTCCTTTAACAAGGCTCTGTTCCCTCTAATCCACCCTCCACAAAGGAATCTTTCTTAAACAAAGAATAATGATCACATCATTCTCCTACTTAAATATCTGCTCCCTAGTCCTCTAGCAAGATACAGGTGCTTTGTGATCTGGCTCCATGTCATCTGTCCAACATCAAGTCCACACCTCATCCTCATATATCTTATGCTGCTGAGAAAACAGACCACTTGCCATTTGCTGAGAGTCCCATACTTCTTTAAACACTGCATTTTGTCTGTGACACCCCTTTCTCTCTTCACTACCCACCCTAGCTGTAGTATCACCTCTTCTTAGAAGGCTTAGCTGACTTCCTCAAGCAGAAAAAAATTGATTCAATTCAGATAACATGCTATACCTACAAAGATCACGCCCCTGAATTATAATACACTATTTAGATATCTATCTCCTTCACTAGGCTTGGCACTCCCTGAGCACAGGAACTCTTGCTCATCATTTGATGCCTACTGTCTCCATGGTTGGCACCTGGAACATATGCAATGTGTGTGGACTTCAAAATGTAGGTCTTTACGAGCTGTCTCCCAAGGCTTCAAGTCTAGGGGCCAATTCTCATTTCTCTATGAAAGGCCAAACACACTAACGTTTAGAGAACAAAGCTTAGCAACTCCGGCCTAGACTCAGAGTTATAAATCCAGCTACCAATCCAAAGCCTATGATGTCAGTAGCTGCCTTCACTCAGAAATGAAAGAGCTGCTCAGCAGTGGTTAGCACTATTCTACTGATTCTATACCAGAAGCATCCTCTCACCTACTTCCCCACTACAATCATAGTAATGCTACCTAGGAAGGTCCCTCAGCTATTTAGATTCTGGGCTCTCTGCATGCGCACTTCCCTCTTGCCCCTACCACACTTCTCTGTCTCCTTGTAGGGTCTCAGCACCCTTTGACCATCCCTACCTCCCCACCCTGCTCCATGTGGAGCCACCATAAAATGTCAGTGACCCTGGACTGACATTTTTGTCCAGCATCAGCTATCTTATTCCCCTAAGACATATACCTAACTCCAGGCCTGACTCCCTTTTGGTGCCCCAACCAGAGGAACCTCTCCCCCAAAGCCCAGATGTGCTCAAATGCAGGGATGCTGTTCATTCAACCCACAGAGGCCATTTGCCTGACAAGATGCAAAAGAAATTTATACCACATGAGGTCCATGATTCCTGTGGATTTCACACTTCAGAAATTATTGGGTGTATAATACATATGAATTCACATGTCACAATCTGAACACATTTGTCTCCATAAACCTGTTACACTTCAACATTCTTTGTGATAGATTTTTCCCTATTTTCACATATTACTTGAAGCAAAGCTGAGAGTATTATAGCCCTTGGATAAAACTGCTGCCTAAGCAGACTCAAAGACAACTTAGAAGTCCTAGAACAACAAACTCTGGTCCACTGACCTTCTGGCTAGTTCTGCAGGAGAAACAAAAGAAAAATTTCACTAATCGTTATTGACAGGAAAGTGACTATCCCTGTTTAAAAATGGGAAAGATTGATTGGCATGAGCCAACTTTGCCTCTCAGTGACTTTTTAGAGAATCAAATAACTGAAGCATCAGACAACAATTTTCTTTGAAGATGACCTTTCATATTAAATGAAAAGCTGAAGAGCTAGCCTCAAAGGGAAATAAAATGAATAATCTGTGAGGGCAATTTCACATTACTGAGTATACAGTAACAAAGAGACTAAAATAAAACATGATAGTAAGCATCACAGACTGTCACATTACAAGTTAAGTATATTTTCATTTTCAGGGTAATATTTATTGAGAACCTACTATGAATGAGACTTTGAAAAAGTTGTTATTTAATATGGCTACCAAAAACTTTACATTGATTGACATAATTTAAATCAGTTGTTTCCTAGCTTTAGCAGGCATGAGAATCACACGAAGGGCTTCTAAAATACAGACTGCTGGGCCCCATCCCTCATGTTTCTGATTCAGCTGGTCTGGATGAGCAAATGAGAATATCTATTTCTAACAAGTTTCTGGATGATGCAGCTGATCTGGAGAATCACTTTGAGAACCACTGTGTTAGTTTATCTCAGTTGTAAGATGAGACACACTGACTCAGAAAAGGTTTCTTTCTTTTTTTAAAAAAAAAGGGACATTCCTAACCATTTATTATGACCAAATAAAGCCATATAGATTCAGAAATGATTATATGCTGTGTTGAATCTTCCAGCCATGCTGCCTTCCCAACTATATATTGAGCTTTTAAGAGAATATGACCAGAAGGCAATATGCTTGAAATCTGAGTATTATTGACACTGGGCTTCCCAACAGGTCTTTTTTCCACGAGGACCTCCATTCCCGCACAACTCTCCATCCAGTCTCAACCTAAGACTAGTTACACACTTTAGAATGTGAATGTCATAGAAGCTATCTATTAAAAAGTTAAGAATGCACACATAAGTTAGTCATGAGTTTTATTTTTTAAAGAAAATATTTGAGTATTATTCCTTTATTAAGTTTGTTCTCTTTTCTACAATTTCATCATCTCATTTTAAAACTTTACCTCTAGGGGCTGAAATCAGTGCAAAAAAAAGGGGATATTGAACCTTTGATTTAGCCTAATAAAACAGTAACAAATAGCAGACTCAGTGGGTGATTAAATCTGATAATATTTTGTGCTGAATTCTCTGTAATAATTCAACTAAAAATCCTACAGCCAGCCACCAGAAGGGATACAGATCACCAAAGTTTATAGTATTACATATATTAGTCTTAAAATACCCTATGTTAATTTAGTGCTTTATTTATTAACCTAAATACTTCAAGTAGAGTTTCACTCAAATATAATTTAGTATAACCATTTAGATTTGTGCTGTTTAAAAACTTCATCTGGCTTTCATCATTATGGGGCTTAAAATTCCAATTAAAGTGAGAGAAGCACTAATCAAAAAGAGTACATTACAAAAATATGACCACCACAATGTCACTGCTTCTTAAAGTTTCTGGAAGACCATTTCGCACTAGCTCCTTTGTGTCCTGCAATCAACAGGGCCCCTAGAAAAGGACTTCTGCCACTCAAAGTAAGCTGAAGCCATTCAGAATCACTGAATCATTTGGCCACATCTATTCCTGCCAGGGTTCCTAGCCAGTCAGTCAATGGTCCTGGGCTCTCTTCATGCCTTCTCTAATGACAGCCTTGGAGCATTCCAGAAAACTTTAGCACTTCCTTTTTTTAAACCATAAATTGCACATGACTCTTCCAATTCTCAGTGTATAATTTCTCATAAAACTCTTTGAGATCCTCTGGTGAAGATAAATGGCAAGAATTATTGGACTTTAAATTGTTATCCTTCAATGTTATATGCACTGGATCATAACTATATGGCTTTAGTTTCCTCATAAAACTAAACCATGAAGCCATTCTTTTCATTTCAAGCTTAGCAGCACATAGGCCCATGGGTGAAGCAATATAAACACTCTTAAATAAAACCAAATCTCTTCTGCAAAAACAGACTTGCAATTCAGTGGTGTATAATCTCTCCTCTGAACCTGTGAAGTCTGTAGTTCTCAGACCACCCAAGGAGAATGGCTAGAGCAATGTTCACGTGTTAAAGTGGGATAGGTCTAAGAACTGTCTGTCATTATAGAATTTAGGTTTAGTCCCAGGTCCATCATTCTATTGCCTCATACAAGTCACCAAGTGAGATGATTGCTTTTGGGGAGAGGTGAGACCTTAGACTTACAGATTTTTTTTTTTTTAAATCTCAGGTTTACAGAATTAGTTTAACCAAAATTACTGGTTCGTGACACACTCTCATTATTGCTCCCTGCATGGCCTTTTTTTAATTTATTGCCTTAAACGTTCATTTTAAACATGCATACCCTTAGGTATATACTTGAGAAAAAGCAATGAAAAATGTGCATTAGAAATACATATACAAATGTTCACAGAGGCACTATTTACAATACAAAAGTCCCTGGAAAAAAATCCAAATATCCATTGTCAGGACAATGTGGTAGACTCACACAAGGGAATAGTAAACAGTCAAATGAAAAAACTACAGCTACCCACAACAACACAAAGTGATTGTTTCTGGGTCTCTGTTTTGCCCTCCTAAACGGAGACAATAATACACTTACCTTATCTTTTTCTGAGGATTGAACAGATTTTTACTGCACTTAAAAATCCTTTGAAAATTGTAACTAATAAATTTTAGTTATTTTTCTTCTATATACTCTATTATTTCTCCAGTCATACAAGAATAATCTAGAAGCATCATAATGAAGGATAGAAAAAATATAATCTGGGGGATAAAAATTTGGAGTTGCACTGCAGGGGTTCAAATCTCTAATCTAGCAGCTATTTTCTGTGTGGACTAAGGGAAATTAATTAACTTCTCTAAATCTCTGTTTTCTCATGTAAAGTAGAATCAAAACTTACTTAAGAGGGCTTCATTGAGGTCATCCAAGTGTTTAGCACACTGCCTGATATGTCATAAGTGTTCACACTGTTGATAACTATTACATTGACAGGGGTCTCTTTCACATTTGTCAAAGGACAGAGTTGTTTTTCCCTATCCTTATTGACCCTTCACTCTTCCAACACAACACATGCACATACACATATGTGCACACACACACACACACACACACACGTGCGCACATATCTTTTCTTTGCTCTTGCTTGTTCTTCAGCAACTCATATCTCAATTAGGATCGAGGGTAATACATAGCACAATAATTAGGCACAGAGTTCCTGTCTTAGACATTAGGACAGAAATAGGCACAATTTCATTAGATTATAGCACCCTTAAATATTTTTTTTCCTTCTGAGAAAAAAATTCTCAGAAGAATTTTGCCCAGAATTTGTATTAAAACAAGGTTTCTTTGCATTTTATTATTTAAAATACCTGTAAATGGGGAAAGGCAACCATTTTCAGAGTCTACATAGAGTAATAAAAGATATGGAAATAATTCTTTATATGTAACACAACCCAATTAGAGTGAAAATGATAAAACTACAGTATTTGAAACATAAACATTTTGAAGGACATATTTTACACTTGTTGAATTTGTTAAATGAGGCCTGGGCAGGTCATAATGGAAGATGCTGGGATCTGAAACTAGATCTGCCACCAGGGAGGACAGCCCAGCCACAGGTGCTGGGAGAATGTCCAGTCTGGCAGGCAGAACAAAGTAGCTAAAGAATATTGATAATATGACCAGGAAATTGGCATCAGGTGGGAAACATGAAATAGTGGAAGTTCACTCACTATGAAAGTACAGCATGGTGCCAAGGAATCCAGAAGCAAAAAGTGTCCCAAAATTCAGGCAGACAGTAGCAGACAGCCTAACCTGTCACCATAGAACCTCAGTCAGATTATGCAACAGAGGCTGGACCCTGATACTTGAAAGAGTGGAAGATTGGCAAGTGTAAGGTTGAATCTTACGTGTTCTTAGAGGACCTGAGCAAACCTGACAAATCCCTAAAACAGGAACTCAGTCCTGGGTAATAAGACAAAAGTTCTGATACAAGAACTGTAGCACAAGTTAGATACTGAATCCAAGGAACAAGAGACATCTATGATTCTAGAAATTATGGCATAAAGCAAAGGCTGACAAGAAGCCAAACTAACTTGATGATGAGGAACCAACATGTTTGGTTGGAGCACCTTAAATGCCTCCTCTCCTAGGTCAAGTCTGGCCAGAGAGCTGGGAAAAGCTGAGTGAATGAGCTGCAGACATGGTGAGAGGAAGGCAGCAGAAACTGAAGAACAGGAAGGACCTGACAGTAATAAGATCAGGAAAACCAGGCCTGCAGTGCTGAAATTATTATAAATATAATTATCCTGAAACTTCCAAAACACTAAGTAGCAGCCTTCTTATTTAAATCAAATCCCAAAACAACAACCACAAAGATAATTAGAAAAGTCCATGTGAGTTTTGCTTTAATGAACTTGACCTATAGTAAAAAGTCTTTTTTTCCTTCCCTATCCACAGAAAGTAAAAAAGCAGCTCTTTCCCTATTTCCCCCTCCTTTTCATTATTATGTGAATTTAACCTATGAGAATGAATTGCCTTTTGAATTTCTTTTCATCTCTGAGATACAAAGGCTTTTTCTGTCCTTCTACTCCCTCTAAAGAACAATAAAGATATTTTCCAGGTCTTTGCCATTCTGAGAGCAACAGCTTCTAACAGGGCCCTAAAGCATTGAACTCTGATAATAAAAATGGAATATAAAAGTTGTTTATGTATTTAGCACACCACTATGATCTACCACCTGCCACCAAGTGGTATACACACACAAATGACTGTCACATCCATGACCCAATTCATTAGAAGAAGAATCACCGCAAAGCTGTCCTTGGAGGTCAAGGATCTCCTCTTCTGGGTGTGAACATTCATGAGATGAATAGAGAATAGTTTTATAAGCCAAACATGCCCCATTTCTGCTGTGGTGCTCTACCCCTTACAAGTGAAATGACCACTGGCAACCTAGGCCTTTAGATTCTGCAGATGCAACCAATCAAGAACTGGCAAGCATCTTCATAGTCGATGTGAGTATGTCCTAATCAGGAAGGGATCTTTAGCTAAATAGGTATTCATGAGCAACTGCTCCTGTAATGCTCCAAAGCCTGATAATTAACAGCTGTGTGCTACAATTAATTTTTATTTATGCCTTAGATATTCGAGCAAGATATTATTTCTAGTGTATTACAGATTCATACTTACAAAGAGTCTCAAAGCAGCAGTAAGAAAATAACAACAATTTTGTTTTTGTTTCTATTTTCTTCTTAATTCAACTGTTCTGCAATTTGTATCTCAAAACACTGTGCTGCCTTGTATTCAGCAAACAAATTCCAGAGCTCATGCAAAGGACCATGGGGAAAGAGCAGGCAAAGGCATCCAAGGCTTTCCCCAGGCATTCACAAACCCGTAGAGGGTGCCAGAAGGGACAATCTAAATTAAGGAAATGACACTGAGGTCTCAGCAGGCTTAATTCACCTCTACGGCCCCTGCAGGCATGTTATTTCATTCAGCAATTGTTAATTGAATGTCCACTATGCACATGGTACTTTTCAAAGGTTTGGAAAATGAATAGATTAATTAGTTTTCCCAGGTTTTTTACAGCTTTTTGATTTTACAAGTTAGTAAATCTAGAAAACACAAAGACCAGGACCTTAAGGAGTCTACAATTCTGAAGATCAGATTACGCAAAGAAAAATCATAATACAGAGTAGAATCAATAAATACCAACCACAAGAGGCAAGTGTAAGACTGAAGAGGAGAGGGTGCTTTGAATACTAGGTTGAAGAGCTATGGCAAACTCCAGAACGCCCTAGGGTTTATTAAAACACACCAATGGGCCTCACTACCAGAGTTTCTAATTCAGGTCTAGTCAGGGCCCCCAAATTTACATTTCTCACAACTTTCCCTGTAGTGCTGATGCTGCTGGTACAAGAACCACATCTTGAGACCCAATGTTCCATGGGAAGCCATCAAAGTTTATTGCACAGGAGAAAAACATGATGGAAGCACTGTTTTTGGAAAACTTAATCTAGACATAGTGGGTAGGATCAATTAGAAGGTCGACATTTATAGCAGGCTCTGGGAAGTGGTCCAGGCCAGAGGACTGGCCAGAGAAATCAGCCAAAGGTCCAGGCCAGAAAAACCAGCCAAAGAACAACTGATTTCATTAACACAGAATTAACTTGACTAGCAAATTGGATATTTAGTGACTTTAGCTCAGAAGATTCCTGATGAGCAGAATCGAATTTCAAATAGAGATAATTTAGAAATGCTGTTTCTGAATTTCACCAAAGATAAAGAATTCCTTGGAAACCACATCTAGCCTTAATATAGAGCTATCCAGATTGTCCAGATCTGAGAGGTAAAGTAGCCTCTATTCCTATTTCTCTCAAGTTTCTCACAGTACTTGAAGTTCCCAACAGTTGAGTCACTACTTTAGGTTAAGGTACTGACTCCCTAAAGCCTGTTAAGTTGGTGTGTGTTATCTAGCACCTCAATTAGAAACTCTTGTTCCTCTGTCACCATCAAGGCGCAAAAGTGATTTTTCTCTTGAAACTCTAGTTTTGGGAACTCAGCTGTCCTAAAAACTCTTTCATAGTAAGTCATTTGCATCCTCACACATTCTAGCTAGTAACTTAAGACAGAAGAATCTCTGCAGCTTTAGGATATGGAGAAGAGTTTTGGAACAGAAGTTATATGTATGTCAGCAAACTGCAGGTATGTGGTGGTTACTAAGTTGTCTTTCCTAGCTTGTCTTCAAAAGATCTGCCCTGCTTTATTGTTTCAGGTCAGCCAGCCAAGCCCTCTTAGCATCCACCTCACACCATCCACATCTTTTCTCAGCTTCTCCAACAACTTTAGCTACTTGACTCTCATCTGCCCTTCCCTGCACCCCAAACCCAAAGGTCATTCCTAACTTCCATCATAAAGTTAGAGTTTAAACCCAATCATAGGCAAGTCTACCTGAAGTCACACTGAGTTACTTATTCCCAATACCTGGTCCCTCCTTGCTTTGCTCCCCTGTTCTGGTAATTCATAGTATATGACAAAGTTCCTGTCTCTATTTCTTGTGGCTATGGGGCTTATTGACTCTAATATTTGTCACTTTGTCAGCCCGAGCCCTGTCCTAACCCCTTTTCAACCATTTCAGAGTAAACTTAACAGCTATCTGTAATCCACCCATCCCTTTCAGGAAACAAACAAACAAACAAAAAACAAAGCAACAAACCAAAGAGCTTTATAATAGTCTTTGCTATTTATTGTCCAAAATACAAAGCTTCCACAGTTCAGTAACAATGTGGAGGAGATTCCAGCCCACTTCACCGGCCGTCCTCTACCTGCTCCTTTCCAACTTGCCTATGTTATGGCAGTCTACTCAGTTCCCTTATACCCAAGTCACTTAGCATTCCTTTGCCCCTTATCCTAATACACTTCTCCTGGGAGAGAAAAAGAGAGCTCTATTCTCTTTCCTAGTCAGCTGGCTTAAGGGCTTGCTTCTACCTTGTCCTGCTAGAACTTACTAAGTATAAGCCCTTAGGCCAGATGCTAAGGATATAATGATGAATTAAAAATGAACAGACAAGCAAATATTGCTCCCCCTTCACAGAGCTTTCAGTCTAGTGTTGAGTACCACTTCCCTGACTTTCTAAATTTAGATAAAAGACCAGAAAATTAATGTGAAAGTGAGACTCCTAATGCTATTTGGAAATAGGCCAGAAGTTTTTTTTTTTTTTAAATAATCTACCTGTATCTCAATTTGTAAGAAGACTGCTTGAAAATTACTTAAATTACTTAAAAAAAAAAAAAAACAGGGTTTACACCTGTTGCAATCTGTTTGATGGCCCAGACAGCATTTCTAAAGATTTCGTCACAGTGTAAGGCAATCTCCCTTGGTTGTTGCCCTAGGTGCCTTTCCCTCACCGAAATCTGTCATTAAAAGAGGCTCCTATATGTCAGATGAAATGGGGAGAAAAATATAGTCTTTTCCCCACCTTCTGTAGTTGATACTAGTAAAAATTGAAATTTTGTTTCTAATACAAACATCAACTTTTCGCTTAGCAGCAAGGTTCTTTCTTTCATTTTCTTGCTAACATGTTTCTGATTAAAAGTAATACATGCTTAATGTAGAAATTTCTAGAAAATACAGGGAAGTGTAAAGAGAAGAAAACACCTATAACCTCTCTGATTAGCAATAATCACTTTTAATATTTTGGTTTATTTCCTTTCAGTTTTCTTTATTTTTCTATTTATTCTCATCATTAGATAAAAAACATCTTCTTGTATAATTAAATATTATTTTAAAACATAAGCAAGGCTAAGTCTATATACTTATAATGAGTTTCTTTCTCCCATTAATCTAAGCCCCAATCTTTTTTGAGAGAGAAGAAGACCCTTGCTTTTTATTTACTCTAAATTTCATCTTCAGATCACTCCAAAGGAAAAATGAAAAAAAAATTACTGATAATAAAATCTCTGAAATTAATTGAGGAATAGGACTCTCCTACAAACTGTACTTTCTCCCTCGAAGAAAATGTCAATCAACTCAAGAAAGGTGAAGGTGGTGTCCAAATCTCTCTTCAGATCTACAAGTAGGTCTTTAAGATTTTATAGTAGAGCCCAAACTCCTGGCTATAGACCCTCATCCTGTAAGCATGAAAGACATTTTTTTTAAAAAAGTAAAGAGTTTCCAGTCAAGATGGCAGAGTATGTAAATGCTGTGCCTGCTTCATCTCATTAACACATCTATATTACAAATAAACTACAGAACAACCATCATTAAGAATCACCCGAAATCTAGCTGAACAGAAGTCCTACAACTGGGGATACACAAAAGAGGCCACCTTGAGACTGGCAGGAGGGGCAGAAACATGGAACAGGATGATTCCATACCTGCACATGGCAGTTTATAATCAGGAGAAAATCTCAGGTATAGATATTCCCCCATAGAAGCACAGTGTCTTGGCCCTACACTGGGCTCCCCAGCCCAGGGCTCCAGTGCCAAGGAGATAAATCTTGATTACTATGGCTGTGACAACCAGTAGAGATTGTGGCTAAATAAGATAGAAGTTTGCCTCTTTAAAGGACCGCATGCTGACTTGCTGATGGATTCACTCACTCTAAGCTTCAGGATTGGGGCAGCAGCTCAAAAGGTGCTGGGGACATAAGAGGAGAAACTGAGTGCTCTGGCTTTAGGGTGAGGGCTGGAGGGGCAGTTTTCTCCTGGACAGAAGTGCTGGCAGAAGCCGTTATTCCTATGTTGGTACCCTCCCCCATCTCGGTGTGTAGATGTAGGTGGCTGCCATATCTGAGTTTCCATTACCTATCTAACACAGGTTGCCCTGTCCTGGTGATTCCCTAAGACCCTGCCCCACCCAAATTGCAGGCCCACCTAAGCTGTTTTCAGTGGCTTTTCCGTACAAATGACCTGTCCTGGTTCATCTTGCAGACTTTCCTAAAATCTCTCAAAGGTTTAAAAATCCTAAATAAGCATCACCTGGCTTCAGTGTGTCCCATACCCCTTGCTGAGCATTCCTAAGCCAGGTACTAGCACCAGCTGGCCTCAGTTTGCAGCTTGGCCTCTCGAGGCACATCCAAGCCCAGAGTGGGTGGCAGCCACCTGAAGATTGCTTGGTGACTCTTGCCAGGTGGTCCCAGGAAGGGAACAGGCTATGGCTGAATTTGGCCCCTCGCAGGAGGCCCAGGACTACATGTCCAGTGGCCAGCTTTGGTCTGAGCTGGAGCTTCACCAGGGCCACATCTGAGAATGACATACCCAAAGAGTAAGCTGGGCATGCACCAGAGTCCTGCTAAAGTGAATCCTACTCCACAGAGTCAGCTCCTGCACAAAAGCTCCTCCACTGTAGTCACAGCCAGTCCTCACAACCAGTCACCATGAGGGTCAATCCTTCCTACTGACGTGTCAACAGCAACCAAGGCTCATCTACAACACAAATCATAAAAGGGACACACCTGGAGCATCCAGCTCAAGTGACCAGGAATACTGTGCCACTGAGCCCCATGGGACACCTACTACATAGGCCCCTCTACTAAGACTGGGAGACTTAGGAGCCCTTCCTAATACAAAGAAACACACACAAGGAGGCAGCCATAATGAGGAGAAAAAGAAACATGTCCCAAATGAAAGAACAGAACAAAGCTCTAGAAAAAGAACTAAACAAAATGTAGACAAATAATCTACCAGATATAGTTTAAAACACTGGTTATACGCATGCTCAATGAACTTAGGGGAAGAGTAGAGGAACTCAGTGAGAACTTTAACGAAGAGACAGAAAACAAAAAATGAAACTAGAAAACATAAGAATCGGTCAGAAATGAAGAATGCAATAACTGAAATGAATGCTTTAGGAGGAATCAACAGTAGATTAGATGAAGCAGAGATTCAAATCAGTAATTTAGAAGATAAGGTAGCAAAAAAAACCCAATCAGAATAGCAACAAGAAAAAATAATTCAAAAAATGGATTAGTTTAAGGGACTTCTAGGAAAACATCAAGTGTATCAACATTTGCATTATAGAGGTACCAGAAGGAGAAGAGAGAAAAGAATTGAAAACCTATGTGAAAAAATAATGATGAAAAATTTCCCTAACCTGGCAAAGAGAATAGACATACAAACCCAGGAAGCACAGAGGATGCTAAACAAGATGAATCCAAAGAGGTCCACACCAAGACACATCATAATTAAAATGCTAAAGGTTAAGGACAAAGAATCTTGAAAGCAGCAAGAGAAAAGCAGTTTTCTACAAGAGATTTCCCCATAAGACTGTCAGCTGATTTCTCGACAGAAACTTTGTAGGCCATAAGAGGTTCGCATGAAATATTCAAAGTAATGAAAAGCAGGGATATACAACCAAGATTACTCAACCCAGCAAAGTTATCATGTAGAATCAAAGGACAGATAAACAGGTTCCCAGACAAGAAAAAGCTAAAGGAATTCATTACCACCAAGCCAGTATTACAGAAAATGTTGGAGGGACTTCTTTAAAAAGAGAAAAGAAAAAAGGATTAAAAAATATGAATAATAAAATGGCAATAACTACATATCTACTAACAATTACTTCAAATGTAAATGAATTAAATGTTCCAATTAAATGTTCCAATTAAGAGAAAGTGTGTCTCTGAATGGATAAGAAAAGAGGGCCCTTACATATGCTGCCTAAAAGAGACTCACTTTAGGTCAAAAAACACAAACAAACTGAAGATCCAAGATGGAAAAAATATTTCATGAAAATTGAAACAAACAAAAAAGCAGGAGTAGGAATACTTATATCAGACAAAATAGACTTTAAAACAAAGGCTATAACAAGAGACAAAGAAGGACCCATTTATCTAAGTTCTGGATATTTATCCAAAAAAACCCAAAACATTTTTTGAAGGGAATTTATATGTTCATTGCCGCATTGTTTACAGTAGTCAAGATATGGAGAATACTTGAGTGTCCATAAGTGGACAAATGGATGGAGAAGAGGTGGCATATGTAGGTGGTGGAATATAATAACTCAGCCATGAAAAAAAAAAATGAGGTCTTGCCAAGTGCAACAACAGAGATGGACCTGGGGGGTATAGTGCTGAGTGGAGTAAGTCACACCAAGAAGATAGGTACTGTGTGATTTCACTTACATGTGGAATCTAAAGAACAAAATAAACAAAACAGAAACAAACTCATAGATACAGAGGACATGTTGATGTTTGCCAGATGGGAAAGGAGTTGAAGGGTAGGTGAAAAAGGGAAAGGATTAAGAAATACAAATTGGTGGTTGCAAAATAGTCACAGGAATGTAAAGCACAGCATAGGGAATACAGTCAATAATATTGTAATTATTGTAATAACTATGTGTGGTATCGAATGAGTGCTAGACTTATCAGGGTGATCACTTTGTAATATAAATGTAATCACTATGTTGTACACCTGAAACTAATATATGTCAAATGCAATTAAAAAATAAAGCATATATTAAAAAAAATCTTGGATGACAAGAGGCAATGGGATGATATTTTCAAAGTGCTAAAGGATAAAACTATCTCAACCAGGAATCCTATATCTGGCAAAACTGTCCTTCAAAAATAAAAGGAAACTTAAGACATTCCCAGGCAAACAAAAGCTAAGTTTGTTAGCACTAGACCTGCTCCATAAAAGTGCTAACCTGTTTCTATGAGTTTGTCATTTTTTGGATTCCACATAGAAGTGGTATCTTGTGGTATTTGTCTTTCTCTGATTTGTTTCGTTTAGTATGATGCCCTCAGGATCCATTCATGTCACTGGTGGCAGGATTTCCTTCTTTCTCATGGCTAAGTAATATTTCATTGTCTATTTATGTATCTATCACATATTCTTTGTTCATTCACCCATAGGTGGACACTTGGGTTGTTTCCATATATTCTCTGTTGTGAATTGTGCTGCAATGAGCATGGGAGTGCAGATGTCACTTCAAGAAACTGATTTCTTTCCATTTATTGATTTCTTACATTTTTTCATTAGTGTTTTATAGTTCTTAGTGTACATAATTTCACTTGATTAAATTAATCATAAGTAACTGTTTTTGGTGCTATTTTAAATGAGATTGCTTTATTAATTTCTCTTTCAGATATTTTATTGTTAGTGTATAGAAACACAATTTAATTTTGTGTGTTGATTTTGTATCTTGCAACTTTACTAAATTTGTTGTTAATTTTAAGGGTTTTTTTGTTGGAGTCTTTAGGATTTTTGATAAATGAGATTATGTCATAGCCAAGAAATGGAAACAACCTAAGTGTCCAACAATGAATGAATGAGTAAAGAAAATTATATATATATAAAGTTAGAAATGTTATTCAGCCATAGAGGGGATGAGATCTTGCCATTTGCAGCAATATGGATGGACCTTGATGGCATTGTGCTGCTGGGATAGGTCAAACAGACGATAAATGCCATGTGGTCTCACTTATATGTAGAATCCAAAAACAAACAAAAAATCCAAAAAAAAAAAAAAAAAACAAGATCATAAATACAGTGACCAGATTGCTGGTTGGTGGAGGTGGGGATGGGTAGGTGGGTGAAAGGGGTAAAGTGGATCAAAAGGTAAAAAGTTCCAGTTATCACATAAATAAACCATGGGGATGTAACTTATGACATGGGGTCTATAGTTCACAATGCTGTATTGTATATTTGAAAGTTGCTAAAATATTAAATTTAAAAAAGTTTTAAATTTTAAATTTAAAAAAAGAGAAGAAAATTAAAGTTCAGAATTTCAGTTGCAAACTCAAGGTAATCTGGTTTGGTTGGCAACAATCTACATTTAAAACAATTTTTTTCCAGATATTTTTATTAAATTGACATGAGCTTAATATGAGCCAAAATGTGATGTTTTCTATAAAAGCAAGAGAAAAAAACTTTCAAAACCTAATCATATTTATTTTATATGGTGTTTGCAGGTGATGAACCATTTTTTTTTTTATTTTAAAGTATATCTTAATTTTTAAATAACTATTATTTTGAACCTAGCTTCATAGCTATGTTGATTTGGTCATAAAAGGAGCTCATAATCATTCAAATCACTTTATGTTTCATCCTCTGACCAACCCAATGAGGTGAGTGAGTAGGCAGAGGAATATTGCTATGCCAGTTTCATTAGTTCCATGCAATACAACTGAGATCTCACTTACCCTCCATGAGATGCTGAAAGAAATACATGAAGTAAGAAAATGGGTAACATGAACATGGGTTTTATTAGATGTGCATTTAGGGTTTTTAAAAAATAAATCATGAGTTCTTGGCACACATGGTAGAATGTGGAGGCATGTAATTGGTAGTGTTCCAATTTATGGAAGTACTATGTAGAAGTTCACTTGTTTTGGCTTTCATGAAGAATTAAGAAAGGGTGTCCTAACCAAATAAATAATTTTAACATGATTACAAAGAGAACATTTTTATGCACTTAGTAGAAGCAATTTACATGCATACAATTAATGTGCTAATTTCAGTGATCTTTAGCTATTCATTAAAACAGGCCTAGCAGGTCCTGTACTTGGCATCACTTTGTTAGTCATTTCCTGCTATTACTTTATGTACTAAAAAGTAATCAGCCATCTATAATTTAAGACTTTTCACTAATTAAATAGCCCTGTCTCTAATTATGTCCAAATTAGAGAGGTTAGTACGTGGATAAATATGTTTGTATTTGGAAATGTATTCAGAGATGGTGATTTCTCTGTATGTGGCCACAAAGCCCAATATGTGGTTGACAGTTTTTAACACAGAATAGAGGGGAATGTTAGAGTGCCAGGAAAGTCCTTTTCACATAAAAATCTGAGCAGCAGAGGAAAAATATTCTCTTCGAGATAGGCTTTATGTTCAGCCTTGTAAATCTAGCGAAATCTGGATTCGTTGACTTTCAGGAAATAATACCAGGATCGTCTATTTTTTCAGGCCTTTGCCCGTTAAATGAAATATAACAAGGGTTCAGGGAGAAAAGGAGTTAAAGGTTGTGTTTGCAGAAATGTGTTTGCTGACATTGATCAATGGGTAATTTTGTGATTGTACGTTTATTCACATGGAGGTTTCAAAAAACAGATCAATAATAAAGCAATGGTGAAGATGCCAAAGAAAAGGTGATTAATGAAAAATATGGTGGAGGTACAATCTGCCATGTAGTACAAAAGCTCCTTCATTCAGCACCCTATAAATAAATATGCATCAGATGGAAAGAGAACATTCCCTTGAAATGTCATTAGAGCCAGGCAGAATCTCATCAGAGCCCATGCTTCAAAGAGCAGTTCCTCATGTCCATAGAAGCGAGTTTAAATTCTCCTGTGTAAAGTCTGTGTAAGCAGTTCCACTCTTGCATTATGCATGATTCTGACATCTTGTAACATGAGCAGTGTTCTAATAGTGATTTCCAATTTTATTTCCTGTGTTATGTTTTAATGATTCTATTTAGGTTAGCATTTAACTTTGGCCACATAATATCTTGTTACTTTTCCTTGGATAGCATTTAATTATGGTAGCAATACTGTAACCTAGTAATGTATAGGTAGACAAGAATTTAGTGTAGCCTTTGAAGAATTTATTACTTTTAAAGCCAGTACTTTGTTCCATCATTCTCATTGTGCCAGTTTAATATGTAATGATGAGTGTTAGGCATCACAGCTCCTTACACCAGGAAACATAATAAGTAATAATGAGCTGTGCTAAGAGTGAATACCAAAACCTAAAACAACCAGATATGACAATGGGAGTATGTCTTTCCTAAAGTGAGAACACTCGAGTTCTTAAATATAAAACTCCAGAAGGGTTAACCCTAGGTAAACTTGTGAAGAAGCTAAAAACTTCACTCTTCCCCTTATTATGTCTCCCTTTTCATACTTTTTTGCAGAAGCTCAGGCTTTTTTCTCTATTGACCTTCGCCCTTCAAAAAGGATTTGACAACCACCTTCAGTACCTAGATTATATCAAGTTAAGGAATATCATCTCCACATTTCAAGTGTATCTAAATCGTATTTATTATTTTGGAATGTCAGTCCCTATTCAAATTATTTCATCAGTTAGTGGATTAGCATGGGTGTATTTGAGTAGCAAATGTGAAACCAATTTTCTTTTCAGATCTCATTTTTTAATGATCCAGAGAGGCTATATCTACACTGCATTAAGGGTAAAATGAAACACTTTCAATTAACCTCTTAATTCATTCATTAGCCACAGCACTGAGAAATACAATGATTCTTTTTAAACTTGTATAAGACAGTTCAAGCATCTTTACTAATAACCAAATGATTACCAAGTATGCTCTTCTCCATGAACTTTAATAGGTACATATAAGAAAATTATGTTTATGTGTAATATGTGTTATGTATGTAATATACTGTATGAAAAGCAACTGTTATATGCCAGGTGCTTTACATAAATTATCTCATTCAAGAACTCTGCATATACTTGTGCTTTGGACAAAGGTGTCCAGACAAGCAGGCAGAAGTCCAGCCCTGGTTCTCTTCGCCAAATTTAAGAAGGACACATAGACATTGTTAGCCCCAACAAATGAATGTTTTTTTTACTAACTGGTCCCCCTAAAGAGGCACCTTATTCTAATCCACATAAAAGCACTGTATGTACTAGTGTTAGCCAAATTTCATTTCATACTCAAAACATCTCCATGAGGAATGTATCCTTACGGGTAAAAAAAATACACACACACACAACCATTAGAGGGGTTAAATAACTTCTTTGAAGCCCCACAACTAAGATACATCAGAACTTGAAATGAGACCTTTAAATACCATGCATTCTCCCAGAAAAGGGAAAGTGGGAGGAAATTCACATATTTCCTTAATCTATATCTGTTTATCTCAATTGTTTGAATCACTGTGCTAATGAAAGTACAAAGCCAGTAGGTTTAGCTTAAGGCAATGAATTACACTTTTTTGCTAAGTCATAGCAGTACTCTTTCTACCTGGTGTGCTTTGGGAGGCAAAGCAAGGAGAGGAAGGAGTTTGATAGTATAGTTCAGTGGTGCTCAAATGTTAGTGGGCTTCAGAATCGTCTTGAGGAGCTTGTTAAAAAAGATTGCAGACCCCCAGCAGCAGAGCTTCTGATTAGGTAGGTCTGAGATTGACCTGAAAATTTGCATTTGTAACAAGTTTCCAGGTGGTGCTAATGCTGCTCATCCAAAGACCATACCGGTATACAAGATCTGTCCATTGAATAAACTAAAACTAAACAAAAAGCCACCAGTGTACAAGTGACTCAGGAGTGTTATCTAAGAATATAAAAACAACACAGGTCTTGGGTTTCATTTTTCCCTCTGTTCAATTGAAACTGCTTGCAGAATTACAATGGTATCTTTAGCCTTTTATTTACAGCCACATTGTATTAATGATTAAAATAACAATGAGATAATAGTATACCAAACTAACTAGTTTTGGTGTTATTATTATTATCCTGCTTAATATTATTATATTTGGAAGAAATGGTACTGCCGAAAATGTTAGAAAACAAAGAATTGGAAGCCTGCCTTACTAATTGCATATTTATTCTTGTACCTTTACTCATTTTTCACATGTAGATAATCACAGTTAATCAAAGCATTTCTCTCAGGATTCTTCCTAAAGTGTGAAATAAATATTCCAATAAAATGTTTAGTAGAGTATATCTAGTTTCCAATTAAAGAAACATGATTGTATGGTGTCGTGAATTCCTTCCAAAAAAACATTTCTTTTGTGCAAAATACTTATGGTAAATCTTAAAACAACCCTATTTGGGTGGGATAACTTAGATCAGAGTGTCTGATAAATTCCCCTATTGCCACTTACCCCATACACATCCCAAGGAGTAATCTACACAAAATAACTTAAATTTATCTGTATATGTAGTCAGCCAGTGTGGTGTGAAAGACACTGTTAATCGTCTTACTAATCAATATATATCACTTCATAATCAATATAGTTAGCGTACCACCTGAGTGATCATGAAGCCAGTTCTGTCAATACATACTAAATGATTATCTAGGGCCACCATCCAATTATCCACTGGGAATCCAGAAAAGCCTTGTCCTTACTTTTTTTTTTCTTTTCTTTTTCTTACTTTTTTTTTGGTACACTTCATGCTTTTAATCTTTTAAAGAATCTCAATTCTTCTACTCTGCAGCATGAAAAACAACAACACTAAAAAACATTGCAATGAGGCAATCCATTTTCTGAATGATGGGATAGTAGATTCATAGCCCTTAATTAGAGTTAATTTAAAAGAGTTTTCTTATCCTTCAATACCAAATCCCTCAGGGCTAATAGTGATGAAACTGTTTAATGTTTTCACTCAGCTGGTCGGCTCACCTTTGGAGTTCTTAGTTACATCTGGGAAAAAATCAGACAGGTGGGCTTGTCTTGATTCCTATGGAAGTAAGAATGTTCTGACAGTTTGATTACAGTTCTGGAAATCAAGTTTTTCTGGCTTTGAGTTACTTACAAGTCTGTCTTGGCTTTAAGGACAGCCTTGCTTATAGAGTTTTCTTTGATGAAGATGTCAAACTAACAGTGATTACACTCTAACAATGAGGTTTTTTCTCCCTTCCTTTAAAACTACAAGTAGAAGGTGGTTATCTGGTTTTCATGTGAACTGTGAGAAATAAGAATTTCCTAAGGCTTTTTAAAATGGACAAACTACTGAGAAATTTTTAATTGAAAAAAATGATTATTGTGGTCAACTGAAATGAATCTAAAATTCAATATATCATATGAGAACACCTCATTAGAAAGCTAGGTTATCTCCTTGTACAGTCACGCACCATTTTAACAATGGTGATACATTCTGAGAAACGCATCGTTAGGCAATTTTATTGTTGTGCACACATCATAGAGTGCACTTACACAAATCTAGATGGTATAGCCTCCTACACACACAGACAAACTGTATTGTATACCACCATCATATACATGATCCGTCACTGACCCAAAAGTTGTTACACTGCGTATGACGTTATATGATAGATCAAAGCTAGAATGGTAATTGACTCAAGTGCAGGATTGTAAAATATTCAGATTTGCTTCTCTCTCTCAATTTGTCTTTTTAAATAACTTTTTTTTAGCTCCTCAATTCTGAAATAATAAGAATAAGAATAAAAATAATAGTGTAGACGGATAACTGGTGAGGCAGAACTTTAACTTTTCTAATGACAGAATATTACATTTTAAACATTGCCAATCCCCTTAGCTTTTACAAGTGGACACATCAATTAGCTGTGAGAATAACCATTTTTAATTTAGTAAGAAGACAAATAGACATCCATTATTACGGAGTAAAGGTATAACCTGCTTCCTTTTAATTTGTCCCTCATGACTGAAGCTGTTTCACCCTAAATCCCTTGGAATAGGAAACTTTAAGATGCTGGGATGGGAATGGGTGAATTTCTAAGGTTATTTCTGGAAAGAAAGGGTTGGAAAACTTCATTCTCTTCTCTCTGAGACTACAGGTTATTAAAGCTGATTAAGGCTTACACTGCTGAGCTTAACTGCTGGTTTAGGATCTCATGAACTGCTCAGAGAAGCTACATGAGATAGAGATTTTAGACCAGAGAGCCAGGCTCCAGACTAGTCCTGATTGTCTTAGACACAAATTACTTCTGCGGAAAAGTTGCCTGAACAAAGCACCCTGACACTATTGGTTTGGCACAGGAAATCAAAAACAAAAACAAAACTGCGTGAGCACATGTACGCTTGAGTGTGTGAATGGGCAAACCTAAGAGCCACATGATAATGGAGGTCCAGCTATCTGCTGGCACTGGGTGACCATGACTAGGATGACCCTGGCCAGGAATATTTACTCTCCCTATGCAGATCTGTACTCTGAAGAACCTTCCTAGGGCACAATGGGAAGACAAAACCATACACCTACTCAGTGTGGCCAGAGGTTGCAGACAACTGACCAGCTGATTTCCTCTTGACAGGATTTGATTGTCATTCCAACTAACCACAGTATTTGAGATCACCTTTGGGTGACTGAGTTCTGTCAGGATAGAGATGTTCTTATAATGCCAAGATGGTTGCTCCAGGTCATGTTGAATAGAATGCTTAAAGAAATACGACCCTGTTTTGCTCTGGGATTTATAATTGCTGGTGAGTCTGTGCAAAACTACATCACCTAACACTTTTTCAAGGCTTAAGTTATGCCAGACACTGGCAAGCACTTCACACATATTAAATCACTTAATCTTTACCATGCTTTACTCTACAGAGGGACCTGCTTTGACAAAAGATCACACAGTTATTAAGGGGAGAACAAGGATTCAAACTCAGCCCCATCTGATGCAAAAACAGTTTAGTAATGTAAAAGAATTCAGCTTGCATTACTAATCTCAAATTTCAAATGCTATTATGAAAATCTCTTAGTAAAGAAAATAATAATTAGCTAAAGCCCTGTTCGTTTAAGTGGTTAGCTACTTAATCTTTTAAAATAATTCCCCTTAGAGATAGTACTGGTTTATTAGAGAAAATGAATGCAGTTCTAAATAAAAGTTACATTTTTTTCAGAGAATGACTTCTAACAAATTCTGAGGGGAGTATATTCAACAATGTTATCAATACACTTAATACTTTAACTATCTGCATGTTTTACGCTGCACAACCCACCTTCACATACATAATCTTAACTGTTCTCAACAGATGGCTTTGCAAGCCTTGAGGTTTAAATGGAATTCAAGTTTAATTTGCCAACTTGAAGTTTATTTCTTGAAAAAAAAAAAACATGTTAAGAAAGTCTTAGGTCTTAGCAATAATCCAAGCCAAAACTACTTTCTCCTCTTGATTTTCCACTTCTGTTATTGGTCCCACTGTGGTTCCTGTCATTCAAGCTTAAAACCCTGAGGTCACTTCTCATTTTCCCTCTTCCTTCATCTTTAGAGTCAGTGAGTCACCAAGGCTAGTGACTCTTCATTTACATATTTATTAATTTAATTATTTATTCCTACATCCTTGAGGTTTTTCTTTCTAGATCAACCATTATAAATTCTACTAAAGATCACCCTACACAATATTCCAAGCTTCTTAACTGGCTTGCCTATTTTTAGTCTTACTTCCTTGATCCATCCCATTCAATTCCAAGATTGACTCCCCCAAACACTACTGTGCATATCAGTTTCAATGATACTCTTTTTGACTGTTCAAGAATATAATAAATCCTTAGCCTAGCACGAAGGAGAATTCACAACAGAGCCCCAACCTCAATTTCCAGCTTTCCTTCCATAGCTATTCTAAACTTATTCCTTTAACAACCTAAGCAGTCTACATTCAGTCCTCCAAAACATAGCTTGTATTTTCCTGTCTCTGGTTTTTTTACTTCATTTCTCCAATGAAAGAGTTCCTTCTCTCTTACTATCAACCTATATTTACTTGTCTTATCTTTCAAAGTTCAGCTTAGATCCCATTTTCCCATAAGAAACTACCCTGGCCATCCCAAATAAAAGGAATAGTCCATCCAAAGTGTCAGGTGTCTATTTCACTTTGGCACAGAATTATTTCATAGGATTACCAGTTCCTTTTCCATGTGCATATCTTTATTTGAACTAGATTTTAGAAACTCACTAACAGGAACTACTTTGTACTTTGTATATATTGTTAATCCCTTGTGGCACTGGTTCTTACATATATATTTATACTCGTAATATTATATATTTTATATTGTATATAAATATTCATATTTCTGCCTCACAAAATACCAATTAACTTATTTTTGGGAACTCTACCCCTTTGTGAGGATTTGTTTCCATGACCCTAAAAGAAATAAAATAGAGTGATGGCAGCAGATTAGAATTAGTCAGGTCAAATTTAGCTTCTATTTTTGTTGTTATTTAACATTGTTATTTTTTTCAGAGCCATATGGTGAGTTGCCTCTCTAGTGGCTAAATCAATTCTGTTCTTTCTCATGTACAGAGTCTGTAATTGGCATGTACCAAGTATCACCTGTCTGACTTTGTGACTCAGGTGGCTTTTACAGCTCATACCAGAGAAAAAAGACTCTTTGATGACCAGTGACATCTCTTAAGCTGACAAATCACTTCCCTGTTATCCCTGGTTTCTCCCACACCTAACCCATTAGTAAGTGGCAGTTCTAAAAGATGCTGAGAGTTAAAGCAAAAAATGAGAACCAGTACCAGTCATTTAAATACTGACATGCCTTAAGTAGACCAGATTTTTAAAATAACCATTTTGAAACAGATATAGGATTTTGCTGTTAAGCTCAAAAAGCTAAGTCTCATAGCTTTCTCGTGTGGCAGGTCTTAATGTCTGAGAAAAGTTTTAACTGCGACTCGGATAATGGCTGGTCACATACACTTTGCCTTATTTAAATGAGTTAACATCTTCCTGTAATTTGCCTAGGTGAGTATTAAGGATAAGAATTCTACCATTGCCAACTAAATGAGTATTAGCAGGGGTCTCACAGCTGAGATTCAAGCATGTTCTGAGAGCTCTTGTGGACTAGAGACTGGCTGCTAACATCTATTTGTCCAAGGGACAGTGGAACCTCTAGAAGATAATGCTTCCTAAGAAAAGAGGATGTCGAACTCAAAGTCTCAGCTAATAAAACCAGCTTGATTTCTGCCATTTCAGCCCTCCAGGGACTCATGTCTTGGTCCTAAGGAGAAAGCAGCTATGAGTAAAAACTAAAAGGCATTGAAGTACAAGTTACTACTACTTTGGAAGAATTTCTGATAAAGAATAACCCAAAAAGTAGGAAATAGCTATTCCTCCACACCCCGACTCACTACAGAATAACCCTCAGTTTCAGTGGTGGCAGCACTTTCCAGCAGAAGAGGCAGCAGTGCAGAAGCAATTAGCAGCAATCAGCAGCAGCACCTGCACCCAGGAGATGCAGCAGTGTTTGCAAATACACCAGTGGTGCCTGCAAGACACCAAATGGTTAATAATCAGTCTTGCTTATGAGCACATGAGAAGCATCCTTGTTGTCTTCTCAGAAATACCCCAGCAAGAGCAGTAAAGCTGTTTAGAGGGCTAGAGTCCAGTGATGACCAGTGACAGCCGATGAAATATGGTAGGACTATCAGAAACCTCATTTTTACTCAGGTTTGTTGAGTAGAAAAAATATAGCTAATGTTTATTGAGTGCTCTGAATACACATATGATTTTTACTCCCAGGTTTGTTTTTGATCCTCAAGTCAATTTTATGAAGCAGGTATTAATATTTTCTTCATTTCATAAATGAGAAACCTGAGTCCTAAGGAGTTAAGTAATTGGTCCCAAGGCTAGGAGCTGATCAGTGATAGCTTGGGAATTCAAACCCAAGCCATGAGGGTTTGAATTCTCAGAGACTGATGGGTAACCACTAAGAAATATAGTCTTTTTGCTTGAGCTATAGAAAGAGCTAGGAGGGGCTTGTTGTGAAATCTAAGTATAAATTCATTGTTCCAACAAAAGCCAGAATTGGTGTAGCTGTTTAACATCAGCTGAGAAGCCACTACAGTTAGGTGGGAATCGGGAACCCACCCTAAGATGAGCCAGGGAATCACGATAGCCTGGTAAAGGGACATCCAGAGCAGTCAGCCTGACATCCAGCCAGACCAGTGAAGCAGGTGCAAGAATTCTTGACAATTCCTGCAGCTGCTGCAACACTGTCTTTGAGACTTCATGGAAAGTGCTTAGAGGTTAGCACATTTGGGGGTTCTTAACCCTTTGGTGTGGACAGAGGAAGAACAAGATGGTGTTCTACTCTCTGCATGTTGGGAAGGCTCATTGTTGGTACTTTCCTGGGCTAGGCTTTGGGAGACTGGAATTCTTCCAAATTTTTTCCCAGAAAATCACTTCCTCACTCTGAAAATTAGTTTTCTGTGTTATAAAATGAGGGAGTTCAAGGCACTGTACAGATAGGAGACCTAAACATACCCCCAATCTTTCTGAGAAGGAGGTTGGGGGGACAAAGTTGGGCAAAATGGGTGAAGGAAGTCAAAAGGTACAAACTTCAGTTATAAAATAAGTAAGTTATAAGGATGTAATGAAAAACTTAATGACTTTAAATAATAATATTGTATTGCATATTTTAAGGTCATTAAGAGTATAAACCTTCAGTCCTTATAAGAAAAAAATTGTAACTGTATGGTGACAGACGGCAACTAGACATTATGGTGATCATTTTGCAGTGCATACAAATATCAAATCATTATGTCGTGTATCCAAAACTAATATAATGATATATGTCAATTATTTCTCAATTTTAAAAATACTAAAAAATAAAACAAGGGAGTTAGAACCACTCACATCTGAATTTCTCTATTTGACTAAAAATGACTAAATTAGAAAACTGAGAAAGAAGCTTTTACATTTTTACTGTAAATCTTTACTATGCTAAAAAAAAAGAAAAGAAAATGAACATTTCAAAAACAAACCAGTGGAGGTAGGACTTAGGGATTGCAGCTATTGGAAGAAAGACAGAACAAGTAAAGGAAAACAAGAGAGGGAGGAAGAAGGCATCCCAGGTTTAGGAGCTCCTGGAGAGAGTTGAAAGGTTTTTCTCCAGGTTGAAACAGAAATAGATTAAACCTTTCTTCAGTGTGTTAAAATATCCTGCAGGGGATTTTACCGGCAAAGATAAGTCAGAGCCCTCTCCATTCAGGACCCAACGTACAAAAGGAACCAGGTGGAGAATACTAGGAAGTTCTGAAAGTTACTCTTTCAGCTGACAATCAGGGACACATTTCTTGACCTTGTAAACAATGGGATTTTGGGTTTTATCTCTTTTAGAAGAGAGTGAAACTTTTGTCCCTTAGAATGTTTTAAACCAAGCTAGACAAAGAGTGCACTGTTTTAGAAACATTCTGTATTGTATTGAAGTGCACATGGTAGAGAATGATCTGATGGGGATCCCAGGTGTAAAGAACTGGGTGACCTATAACTTCTCTATTCTTGTGGATTTCTGCTATCTTAAACCCTTTGCTGCAAGCAGCCAGTTCCCTGAGGAATGGAGAATTGAAATACAACAAGTGGCTTGGCTGGCTCTTTCCAACAGATGTAGAAGAAGCATACCAAATGCTCTGTCACCAACAACATCACCCAGCACTGGCGTGCGCGCTCTCTCTCTCTCTCTCTCTCTCTCTCTCTCTCTCTCTCTCACACACACGCACACACACACACACTCATAACCCCTCACCTTTTCTCCTGCCCTGTACTTCTTTAAGGGGCCTACAAAGGCAAAGTGAGAAAGAAGGCTTTCCTGCTGTGAAGCTTTAGAACTTCTGTAGGGTAAGTCCTAGGCAAGAAGTCAATCATGCTTTTTATCTTAACCTTGCCCTAACAACATATTCAATTAGATTTACCTGTAAGCAGTTGTGCATAGAAACCTAAACAAAAGAAAAAGGCATCCTGAAATGTAGCAGCAAAATTAGAACAGGTTCACTCAGGAATGATTCAATATTCTGATTCTAAATACAAACAAAAACAAAACAAACCATCAAGTAAATAAACAGAGCTTGAGATTATGCTACTGTCCATTAAAACTTAAGTGTCATATGCATTTTATAACATCAGATTTTAGAAAAATGCCTAAAGATAATTCTTGATATAGAAAAATTGGAAGGTGGGGGTGTGGAGGCAGGGAGAAGAGGAATCATGTAACTCCCCACTTTTTAAAATGTCATAATTTTACTGAATATTTAGTATGCACTAGGCAAAAAATATTATCCCTGCCCTCACATAAACACCCAAATATTAAAAAAAGGGAGTACTTTTATTATTGAGTCAAAACAAGCATGGTAACACATAGGAAGGATTCCAACCGTGAGATACTGGTTAAGATCACCAGAGAAAGCTTCACAAAATGAGGAGGTCGAGTAGGAGGAAGAGGAAAATATATTTACTTTTCTCACTTAATAATCTTATATTATCCTCAATTTTCATGAGAGAAAATTGAAACTCAAAAGAATTAAATAATTCTCTCAAGATAGTTAAGCTGTAAGAGAGAACTTGTGCCCAGGCTTCTTTATGAAGGCTACATCCTTCCACTATTCTTAGGTAGTGACCCTTGAACTCGTCCATCTGGAGTCTTAATAAATGGACACTGTGAGGTCAACATGAGTAAAGACACAGGGGAGTGAAAGTGCACTGCAAACTTGGTGAACTTCAAGAAATCTAATGAGCTTGGGGAACCAAATGCATGGGTATATACAGAAGATGAATTTGGAAGCATTTTTAAGTTACAAATGGAGATATTAAAAGTTCAAAGCTTAGAAAAATAGAAATCACAGGTCACTCTCCTGGTTGCTTATCTCTGTCACCCCCTCTCTCAGATCAATCTTGGTTTAAGAATACTTCACTACATCAGGGGCATATAAGTTAGATACTCAATATTCACTAGATGACTAAAATTGCGATTGTTTTAATAATTAGATGAGAGATGAATGGAATATTTTAAAATATGACTTACTAATCAACTTGAAGGAAAAGAAAGGGAGAAGAAAGATCAGAATGGGAAAATACAGTCTAAAGAAATCAAATACACAGATTATCCTAAACTACCATTTACTTAAATAGTCCTCAAAGGACTAAAAATTCTATCACTGGTACATGTTAACCTATTGCCAGACTTTAGAAAATGTAGTAGGAGGAAGAAAGGCATTTTGTGTACATAATTTGTACAAAAAATATCAGAAAATGAATGTCTCTTTGGCTGCTGTCAGAAATTGAACTTTATATAGAATCTTCAAATTCAGTCTAAAATGCTAGACTTCTCAAAATACTTTATCTCATGACTCAGTTTATTGTCAGGCTATGATTATATCAAATATGTGATCTGCAAGATGTGCACTTAGTAAATGCGATTATTGTACTCAACCATATTCACACTCCGTGATAAAATCCTTCTATATATGATAATCAAATTAACTCAGCAAATGCCCATTGTTTCTTTTCAAGACTATGCTTTTTATTCAAAGAATTCAATCTGAATATATTTTCCGTAGTATTATTTCACTACTTCCAGAAAACGGATGTTCATTTTATATGCTTCATTATCTTTATAAAAAAATCAAACAAAAGTATTTGATATATTTCCCTGCCAAAAATTTACTATTTTTCTATTGACCCAGTAAATGTAAGACAGAAATCTAAAGGCTCTTAACATTGTTTATGTTGAAAATGTATCAAATTCTATTCTGAAAGTACACTGACCTATAAAAAGTATTTGTTTTGCCCTGGTAAATAGGAGCCCTTTGTGAATGGATATCTCGGCCTGAACTGTAGTTTACTTTGTTCTAATCAGAACTAATGTATCAGATCACTTAATGATGTCCTCGTGACACAGGACAATCATCTATTCCTCAATCTGTCTGCATTGCAGCATATGGCACTCCACCAAATTTATAATAAATCAAGAAAGTAAAATTTTTTAATCCTACAAAAATGACAAATTTCTGAAGATAGATCATAACAAAAAGATAATTTGTCAAAGTTGTCATTCCCAAAAATACATTCCTCAGAAATAAAAATAATAAACAACTTTTAAAATGGATTTTGTAGAATCTTACAGTCCAGATCACGAATCCAAAGTAGGGTATCGTGGGTATCCGAACTCCAAGAATAGCAACTCTATCAAAACTGTGACCTTGTACAACACTTAAAAGGATATTAGGAATCTAAATTTA
This sequence comes from Eidolon dupreanum, assembly GCA_028627145.1. Lineage (NCBI taxonomy): Eukaryota > Metazoa > Chordata > Mammalia > Chiroptera > Pteropodidae > Eidolon > Eidolon dupreanum. The sequence goes on from CM053507.1 coordinate 99,969,314, forward strand.
CATTTAGCATTTTTTTTAGAATAGCTTTCTTTCATTTCCTTTTCTCTCTTGTTCTGTCTATACCAAGTAAAATACGGAATAAGATAAACCTTTAAAACTCAGCTCAATTGTGACCTCTATGGCAGGTCCTCCTTTAACCACCAAGTTTCATTTGAACATCTCTCCTCTGTGCTCCCATAGCCCCTTATGCACAACTCTAAAGTCATAATTACTTACACCACCCTGTAGTCTTTGACTTATTTTCCATAAGAACAAGAAGCATGACTCACTCAACTTTGTTTTTCCTATTGCCTAGCTCAGTATTTGGGACATGTGTCTTTGAATGAATAAATGACAAATGAACAATATCTACTTGTACAATAGAAAGATAATTTTGTACATATATCCAAAATTGCATTCACAGAGCTTTCTATTTATTCTTTCCTGTTTTTTAATAAACAAAGATATTTTAAATTGGCTACCATTCATAATCTGGTACATTTTGACTTTCAGCAGTGTGATTTCCATCAGACAGTACACCTTAGACAGGGAAAAAAAAGTATACACACACACACACACACACACACACATATACTTTACCTAAATATTACTTGAAACAATGGCATGGACTTATGAGCACAGTGATGAATAAAAATTCTGAAACTCAGTGACTGTGTTCCACTGTGACTTGGGTATATAATTCTTTCTTCAGGCAAGGGACTGTCAATAGGCCGCTTCGAAAAATAATGAATGTTTGCAGTAATAATTTCATGGGTTGACTGAAATTTAATAGCCTTTATTTCCAATTTAGCTTTGAGATATGTTCCAGTAGAAATAGTCTCAAATGAAAAATAGTAATAATACTATTTAACTCTCTCTTATTTTGTTAATTTTTTGTTGCTGTTTTATTTGGTTTTGTTTTTATATTTAAAGCAGACTGCTTAAGCCACCTTATTTTTAACTTTGCTGCTTCTGTCTCAGTAGACTCCATTCTCCAGAAGATGGATACCAAATGATTAGCCATATGAATGATGAGAACCCTTGCTTCAGCTCACTACTACCAACCTCCCTCTTGACCCTTTTACTATTTAGTATTGAGTAAAGGAGGAGACAAAGAAGACAAATTCTAGATTAGTTTATCTTGCTTATTGTCAGTAGATCAAATTGGGAAAAAGTTTAAGACTGTCTAATAAAAGTCTTTAGCGATCATAGCTATGGAAAAGTTTGACTCCCAGAGATACAGAATTCTATGGGCTTGAGTTTGCAAGCCCACATGTACAGAGACAACTGACTCATATACAGAGTGCTATGTTAGCATTCTGAGGAAGGAAAGAATTCACAAAAACCAGGGTAGTATTGAAGCCCTTGGGTTGCTGAGTGCATGATATACAGCAGAACAGTTTTAAAACAATGGCCCTTATTCAGGGGTATGCATCAGGTTGAGATGGTTTTGAAAAATTACACATAGCTGGTGTCTACCCTATAACAAATAAATCAAAAGCTCCAGAGGTGGCCTTGACACAGTGTTGGAGCCAGATAGGTGACAGATAGGGGATCATTTCATAAACTACATAAATGTCTAACCAATGTACTGTATATCTGAAACTAATAAAAAAATCAATCAACTGTTCCAAATGGGTCTGATGTACATTTCTGATAATAATAAACCATTACTTATTACCAAGATAGTGCCAAACCAATTAATATGATAAATAAAAATGAAAAAAAAATAGCTTAAGGTAGTTAAAGAACAAAAATTCATTGGAGAGACTTTCCCTTTGGGTCTCTGTCATGGTGCTCAAGGCAACAATGGCCACTAAGCTTGCATGATACTGATGCAAAGAGAAGTGTCTAACACCACAGACTCATTCTATGAAAGAACAGATCAAGTCAATAAATATATAGTCACTTTGAATCACGTTTTATCTAAACTAGACTAAAAAATCACATATTTAGATAATGCTTCACCAAGGGTTATTTTTAAGCACAATGGCTAAACTATATAAGATAATGAGAGTTCATTCAGTAATTCCTTTTGTCTGCTCTAGAATTAAAGAGGTACTTATACAAATCTAGTTACCAGATAATGTATGAATATGAAGCTACAATGCTACTAAACCATATCATTTTTAAACCCTGTAAAATATTACTAGAAAAATTGTGGATGAACCTGGGTATGTTTTTTTTTTTTTTTTTTTCTTTTAGAGTTGATGACAAACCCATTGAGACTAACGAGATGAGAGCAGAAATAGAAATAAATTTTCAATGGAAACATAATATCTGGGGTGGGATTAATAAGAGAAAAAGGTTCATCTTTTGGTTCAAGTAAAATGACTCCTCTGTAGAGTTAAAACATAGGAGACAAAAACACCAAAGAGTTGACCTCTATTAGAATAAATGATTTCCTGGACAAAAGTCAAGAATGCTTCTATGTTCTCAACAGTGCACATCATTTTGTTGGCCTTCAGTCAATGTTCATAATTATAACATGTCTATCCCCACTGTGACCTCGAAGAGAACTTGTCTTCCAAGTCCTTTCTTCTGAGAAGAGCATCCCTCTCCTTTACTCCAGGGCCAGCCCACTTCCTTCATCAGGGATGGCCCTCATCCAGATCCAGACCATTTTCGCTGGCAGCTCTTGTCTGGATCCAACTGGCCTCAGCTGGAGGTCCAGATGGTTCATTCCTTATTCCCCAGCAGGGTTTCAGCAGCATCCACCCCTTCCTGGTCTCTGTGCCATTAGTGCCATCAGGCCTTGAATGTTTTCCCTAAATTCTAACAGCAGCTTAGTTAAGCATGTAGATTTTATTCCCATAGAATAGAGCCAGCAATAGAAGGAAGAGAGCTTCAGAAAGGGTCCAATATCTTCATATGATATAAATTAGAGAGGTCTAATTGTGAAGTATTTGAAAGTTGGTTTTTATTCATGACATTTCCTGCATATTTAAATGACTGAGTATCTGTATATCTATATCTATCAATATCTATTGATCCATCTATCATTTTACTGACAGATATGTCAGAATAACAGATGGACAGAAACTATTTGAAAAAATACCATAAATAGACATATATAGACATACATAGGTATAATATATATAGAGAGAGATAGAATGGATAGATATCCATATCTACAGCTATGCCTACACAGATATATACATAAAATTTCAAAAATTAAAAACTGGATAAGCATCTGTTTAATAAGTTACAATGGATAAATCTATATCCATAGTCATCTATCTATATAAACATTTATAGAGTTTCTGACAATTGGTCAGTTTCCCTGTGGTTGCCATACTATACAAGATTTTCACCAAATTCAAAGAGTACATTTGGGATGATCTGACTTAAAATACAGAGTCTATGTCAAATGCAAAATTCAATCTGAGAGACTTTCTAAGGTAACCAAAACTGAGAATATATTTTCACCTCATTTGAAGTATACATTTAGGATGGTCTGACTTAAGATTTGGGTTATGTAGAGTATACAAATTTCACTTTGTGAACCCCAAAGAACCTTTCAGTCATCTTCCAGAACAGGCTAATTAAGGGAATTTGTTAGTTTTCTAGGGCTTCTGTAAAAAATCACTACAAACTGAGAGGCTTGAAAACATTAGAAATGCAATCTCTCACAGTTTTGGAGGCTAGAAGTCTGGAATCAGGATGTTGACAGAACCATGCTCCCTCTGAAGCTCTCAAGCCGAATCTTCCTTCCCCCTCTAGCTTTTGGTGGTTGCTGGCAATCCTTCATGTTGCTTAACTTGTGGCAGCATGAATCTAATCCTTCTCAGTCTTCAGAAGGCCTTCTTCCTTGTGTCTTCTGTCTTCAAATCTCTCTCGCCATTGAAAGTAGGACCCACCCTAGTCCAGTTGACTGCATTTAACTTGATTACATATGCAAATATCCTATTCCCGAATAAGGTCACATTTCCAAATATGGTGTCAGAGGTTTAACTTTAACATAACTTTGGAGAGACACAACACAATAAATAACAGGAAACATTTAACCAATGTGGGTGAAGAATCCCTCATGCCAAGGTCTGAGGAGATAGGTCTCAGACTACAATAAGCTATGAAAACAAAAAACAAATAGGACTGCATCTATGACCCTAAAAGGGCTAAAGAAATTAAGACAATTGTTTTTTCAGCAGAAAAGAAAAGATTTATTAGAAGGGAAAGTACACTTCCAGACGTGGAAGCAGTCCTGAGCAATAGAAGCATGACTCAAAGGCCTGAACTAGGATACTTTTGATAGTGAAAGCAGGTGTGGTAAATAATTATGCCAGAACAATTGGCATAAACCAGCACTATGCTGAACAAACTGTAATGCATATTCACCTTAGTCCTAAAGGGAAAAATCACAATATTTGATTCCTAAACTGCAAGTATCAATTTGCACTTGAGTTGCTGCTCATATGTGCAACTTCGTGTAAAGTGCTCTAGGGTTAGGCACAGCAGGGATTTATGTATTTAATGATGCATAATAATTTCTTTAGAGTAAAACTAGTTTATTGAAAGAAAATGTTTATGAGTATTAGTGTGTTTTAGTTTATCTAGTAATCTGCTCTGAACGTTTCCGTGCACTTACAAATAGAATTAGCTACATTTAAGTCTGAATCTCATCTCCAAATTTTGTTGGTTGGCAGTTCTCAAAGAACTGTCTCTATGTTGTCTTCCCTCAGTGTATTTGATCACATTTGGCAAGAATGTTACTAGTTACCTTCCCTGAATCTTGCTTCTCATGTCACCAAAATTAAACCTGTCATCTAAATCCTTAAGAATAAACTGTACAAAAGCTGCTTAGATATCCAAGGTTACTGAAATTCAAATACAATAATAGAGTGAAAGTTTTGCTTTGGTTTTAATTTTTGCAAGAAAAAAATGTAGGGGGGAAACTCAACTCGCTGATAGTTTATCTTAAAAAGTAGGTCAGCTCACAGAATGACAGGATGACCATTATCTAGAAGCTTGGGTAAACCACTGTATTTGTCCTTTTAGAGACTAGCTTTTATGACATCTTATATATCAGTCTATCTGGGTCCTAGAAAATAATAATAAATTACATAGTTTGAAGCCTACAATGTTAGGTATTAGGGTAGCTACATAAAGATATAACATGACAAGTCTGCATACATTTTTGTGTAGTATTTAAGGTATACTTACACATATAACTAGAAAATGCAATAACAAACTGGTTGACTCCAACTAAAAATAAGAGCATCTTAAAGCAGGATATCAATTAGTGTGGACTAAATCATAAAGAAAGTCTCCAAATGTTATAAGCACTGCTCCTTGAAGGGAAGTAGACAGAAGAAAATATACCAAGAGGGAAAGAGAATGCAAAGGCACCAACAGAGAATAAAGGAACTAACATTTATTGAGTAACTACCGTGCACTAGTCAGTATACTGAACATCTTACTAACATTATCTAATATGGCCCTTATGGCAAGCCTGGGAGGTAAGTATAAGTGACAAATAAATCATTAAAGTGACAAAGCTAGAAGGCAGCAGAGAAAATATCTAAGCAAAGATTGTCTGAATCCAGAACCTACCTTTGTGCCCACTTCCCCTCCCACCTCCCCCACTCCTCACCCCTCCTTTCCACCCCCCACTTTGGAACCTGCTCCACGTAGTAAGGAGATTGGCCTGGCAGCTGCCAAGGCCTTTGTGCTGGGAAGTTGCAGGGTCTCCAAGTAAGAGGAGTCTTGGCTCTCTGGAGCACCTACCTCTTCAGGAAATAGTTGCTGCACTGAGGTGAAGTTCCCTCATTTGGGAATTGGCACATAATCGTCATTTTCTCTTCTACAACTATTTAAAGGAAAAAGACTTCAGTTATTCCAAGGAAATATGTAGAAAAAAAAGTGACTTTAAAGAGCTGCCTGTGGAAGTAATTTTTAGCAGCTTGAATATATATTGAAATAAGCTATAATGTAAGTGTAAATGTGATGAGTCAGTATACTGCCATTTTGTGTATTTCAGAGTCATTTTTCTTTATCTGTTTGACATGAGTTACCAGATTTCTTTTTTCTTTCACATACAAAAGACTATACAGGAGGGGATGGGAAAGATAATCATTTAACTCATTCTAGAAGTTGTTCAGCTCGACTATACACTAGGGGTCAAAGTCTCAAAAGTTTTCAAATAATTATCTCACAGATAGTCTATATAGGAATGACTAATTGATAAAAGGTATACTAGATAAAGAAATTCCTTCAACTGATATAAGTTTTAACATGTACTTTCTCATTAGTGGATAAGAATCTTTGGGTTTCTTAGTACACAATGACAAAAGGAGCTACAGATGCTATCTCCTTACCTCATCACATGGGACCTTATTTCCACTGGTTAATTAGCATTAGTAAAGCCATATAAAGTTCTAAGATAAAAAGGCTATGAACTATACATATGAGATGTTGGTGAATGTGCTATCAGAAGCATTATCTGAGTTTTCTTAAACTGAAATACGGATTCTGTTTAAGGTGCTTCATATTTTTAAGATGAGAATTTTAGCAAGGTAAATTTTATACTTATTAAACTCAAGGTTTTAGCCAGGCAACCCCTAGTAGCTAGTAATGTGTAAAGATGCTTTTCTCCTTTGATTTAAATGGGCAGATGTACAATACATTAACTTATAAACAGATTAAGAGCAAATAACTTTCCTTCCTCTGTAATTTGCTAAAGAAAACTGTTTAGGAAGAGAAAAGGGGGGCGAGGATGAAAAAAAATTAAATGCTTTTATAAGGTTATTAAACAGAGTCATATAAGAGCTCCCTCCATTCAAAACATTGGCTCATTTAAATATTTGTACTATGTACCAGATTCTGTGCCAGGCATTCAAGGTATAACCTGAACATGACAGACACAGAGCTTTCAGTCTAGTCGAGGAGGTATACAAGTAAATGAGCAATAAAGGCAGAATGTGGTAAGTGATGATGAGTTTGCTCTCAAACTTGAAACATCAAGGAAGGTTTCTTGGAGAAAGCAATGTCTAAGCTGAGACACACTATGTAAGGATGAGTTACCTAGACAAAGATTTGGGGTGAACTAGGATGGGAGTCAGAGTGGGGAAAGGGTTTATTGAGGACGTTCCAGGCAAAGGCAACCATGAGTCCCAGGGCCTATGGTATATCCATACTATATTCAAGAAACTAAAAACAGTTCAGTATGCCTGAAGCACAGAGAGCTCCTTAGATAGAAACTGCTTCATACAAATACATTGAATGATATAGCCACGAACCTTACCCTCGATGAGGTTAAATCTATTTGGGCACCTAAAACTAAACTGTGAATCAATGAAGGATTAACTACATAGAAAAGAAGTGTTCAAAGAAGATCAAATCAGTGGGGGAAAGAGACCTCACTTTGCTGCCACCTCTATTCAGTTTTGTGAAGATGAAAAGTGGGATACCTATAATGATTCCAGCTAGTTAGAAGAGGTTTAACAGCTGTCTAAGTATGCTCTCTGGTTCTCTTGCAAGAGGAAGATGTAAATCAAAAGTGCACAAGGAAATACGAGTGAATGTTAGTATTTGACTGAGGATAGGAGCATGTGGTAAAGAAGCCACATGGCAAAAGCATCAGATAACCTAGGAGAGGGCAGGAGTTGGTCAAGAATTTAGTGAGTCAATACATATGGCCCTTTGATCTGAGTGGGAGTTCAGTAAGTGGACCAGAAAATTGCAACAGGAGGCATATATAGTAAAGAGGATATCATTACTATTCTTTAGGGAAATTCTAAGATCTAGTCATAAAACTATTGGGGAAAAGTAGGCCCTGAACTACCTTTTAAACATCAAATCCCTTATAATCCCATATAAATTGTAGACAGAAACTCCAGCTGCTTCCACCACCAGAAAAGAGGCAAATTAAGACTAAGGTAGTCACATTAATTTTAATGCACTATTCACTGCAGTGGCCAATCTTTACAAGGCTTATATATCACCCACAAATGGGTCATTTTCATAAGAGGATTATTAGACACTTAAGTTAGTGAAGAGGTTGGAGACTTTATCCTCTTTTGCTGTTGTCGACTTACTGCTCTTTTTGTGGTAGTGAGGATAGCATCACTCTAAGCTACCTATAGGAAGATCTACCAGCAACAGGATGGTTAGGCCTTGCTATGCAGTTTTTTCCAGTGTACAGTTTAGATGTGTGTGTGTGTGTGTGTGTGTGTGTGTGTATCTTAGAAGAAAAAAGAACAAAGGTGAGGAAGGAAAAAAAGTTAAGGAAATGAAATGAGTCAGATATAATGTAAATAAAGAGAAAGAACATGCAAGAAAAAAAAATGAAAAACAAAACAGGGCAACAAATGTATAAGGTGGAAAGTGATGAAATAATTGGTTAGGTGAGGTATACAAGACTATCATTTATATAAATATTTATATATAAAAACAAAATTACATGTTGTTTCAGGGATACCACATTTACAAGTAGTTTTTTAAAAAACCTCCTGGAAAGATTGCATCAAGTTCATAAAATGATTCCCTCTGTTAGAGGAGTAGGGTGAAGAATGAGAATAATTATGTGAAGAAAAGAAAGTCAAATTTATCTCTGATTTAAATCCAAAGCAAAATGAGAAAACAGCTTAATTTGTAAATTCCAGGTGGGTACATTGGTGTTTGCTATATTATTCTCCATAGTTTTATGGTGTGTGCCTGTGTTCAACTTTTCAAAATAGAAAAAGAAGAGGGAGAAATGGAAAGAGTTTTGATAACAAGTGTAAAAAGCATCAAGGTACATGGTCTACCAGCTCATTACCAGCCAAGGGAGATAAGCTAGTATTTAATGTCACAGCATCCTGAGAGTGACTGGAGGGCAGTTTCTCTCCAGAATAAGGAAAATTATCTTTGGTGTTTCTTCTAGTCTCAATGTAGTTTTCTGATACCCCCTCCAAGAACCACTCTGGCTGCTCAGTGATCATTTTCTGTGGCTCAGCTTTGTTTACTTTCTGGGATGCTGATTAGCTGATGTGTTTTTTGTCAACTGAAATTTACAGACGCATTACCATATTTGACAGGCACTGTGAGCTACAGTGCAAGAATTTCCTGAGGAGAAAAGAGCAGCAGGCACTACTAGATGGCTTTAGTCCCTTACAGCCTAGGTGACATTTCCTAGCTCTATTAATGGCATCGGTGTGAAATGTTAAAAATCCCTCACTAAAATTCTTCTTCATCAGGTCCCTGTATTTCTAAAAGGCAAATTTTCTTTTAAGCCAATATATAATGGTATAATACATACTTGTAACACAGATTCTTACTAATAGGCTATGTTTACCAAGCGAGAGAAGCTTTTTTTATCTTAAGACAGGGGCAGGAATTAAGCTTCCAGCTAACAGGTTACCCATGCTCTGAATAATTACAGAGTTGGAAAAGAGAAACTGAGGTGCTGTGAAAGACAAGTGAACAGAAGCAGGTACACAGAAAAAAAAAAGATTGATTTGTGTATTATATTGTTCAGGAACTAAAGTAGCTCAAAGGAATGGACAAGTTAATGAATTTCTTGAGGTCACACACCGAGGTTAATAGCAGATAGAATCAATGGATTACCCTACATCTGAAGGGGAAGAAACAATGACATGTAGAGCGATTTTTAGATATCATTCAGGCACAAAGTGAGCCTTGAACACAAAATCTAGGTATACTGAGAAAGTTTCACTGAAGATTAGAAGGAAAGTGGAATTCCGTGATTTAAAAAGTACATGCTATTTTTTGGTCTATTTTTCTAATATAAGTCATGTCAATACACACTATCAGTCGGCTAACCCCGTTTTACCAGAAATAAAACTAGGTAAAACATGTCTGAGGGTCACAAAGCAATGAAGAATATAAATTACCACTTCTAGGCCTGTTGCTTAGCTACCAAACCAGTCTGTCTTCTTACCCTGTAACTGCCTGCAGTATTATTTGCAGTTGTTTAAATATATTTGAGCAAATTCTGAGGTAGAGACCAAGAAATTATTATATGAACTCAATTAAATGAAAGAAAAATTCTTGAATGCTTAAGATAAAAATCTATGGCCTGCGCTAGAGTCTGAAAGTACTGAAAAGGTAAACTGCAGCTTTGGAGTATTTCTGGTCCCTGGTAGAAATTTCAGTAGTAGAACTAGAAGCAAGGGAACAATTGATCACTCACCTGAAAGCAACTGCCAGACAGCACTCTCTTTGGTGGTTTTGTGCTAAAGAAGAGACTGGTTTGTTTCCTGTCTAATGGAAATTGACAGTTAAGCTGCCAATCTTCCAACCTTGTTAAGACATATGCTATATACATATGTTATGACCGTGTGCATTTATCCATGTGACTACACACACACAAAGAAATACCACTCTCAAATATATTTATGTAGGTAGAGATTTATTAAGAAGACATTGGTACCTTGTTTGAGATGGTAAGAGCCAAATATTATATAACCATGGTACAATTTCTCTTATTACTAAATGAGTCAAAAAAGAAAAAAAAAAAATAAGCACAATGAAATCAAAACAAAGAACTGGAGTTCTAGCAGATGCTTCTTCTGTGTGATTTTTTTTTTTCCTAAAAAGGATGAAATGCAGATGCAAATGAAAAGTGAAAGTTTAAATGTGTTTTGTATAAATGTGAGGAGTAAACATATTGAGTGGCTGAATTAGTTGCATATGTGTGGAAAGAAGTGTAATATTTGAGGAGCTAAAATTGAAGGTGAGCAATGACAATGACCAAGAGATAAATTGTCTAGGTGTTAGTTTCAATACAGGAGATGAGAAACAAATAGGGGCTGGAGAGAAGATAGGGAAACATTTTGAACAAGTTAGGTTTGGTAGGGGTTTGAGAATATGTAAAGAGAGGAAAATAGGCTGAGTACAAGATTAAGGGAAAGGAAGAGCGAGAAGCTCATACTCACATACTCTAAGCTAGGGGTCCCTAACCCCCAGAGCCGAAGACCAGGAACTGGGCCATACAGCAGGAGGTGAGTGGCAGGTAAGCCAGCAAAGCTTCATCTGTATTTGCAGTTGCTCCCCAGTGCTAGCATCACCGCCATCAGCTCCACCTCAGATCGTCAGGCATTAGATTCTCATAGGAACACCCGTCCGGGGTGCCAAAAAGGTTGGAACCACTGCTATATGTAACCACATAAATAAATATAATTTCAGGTTAACTTGCAAAGGTGATATTAATATGCAATTAAAAGGACAGATGAAAGCAGAATAAATGAGGAAGAAGTATGCTATTTGGTAACTAAGAGAGATCTAAATGTTTATATCATGACAACTTAGTTATACAAAGTGGTGTCCCAGGATGATGAAGGGTAAGTCTTCTAAGTAAGAGAATATCTAAAATAATGAGAGCTTAACCCCTTAAATCCCATTATGAAATAAAGTAATAATTTTGTTGAAAATCTCACTGAGATATACAACACTCCTCCCAGCTCAAATAAATATGCGGAATAGTATTTATCCTTTTCTTGGTAACATAGAATCCATATTGTGAGCATCGTGCTGTTGTTCTGGATATCTGCAAGCCACTGAGGACTTCTGATTTCAGACTGGAATCACCGAATTCCTCCAGCCTACTAGTCTATTCCAGTTGCCAGTTCTTAAAATCTCTTCCCTATGTGGCAAGTCCAATGGTGTGGAAGGTAGCCTCTATACTGAACGACCTCAGACTCTGCTGCTCCAGTTACTTATTCAGTTTCTTCCTTTGTCCCTAGGCTAGCTTCCCAGGCATCCTTTGTTCACTTTCTGGTTGTAACCTAACATAAAGATTGTTATGTTAAAGAGGGGAAATTTGATTTAGTCATTTTATGTTATTTTGACTCATAAAGAGAAATGTGGTTCTACTCTGCTAAGTGGCAAAATGTGAGATTCATGCATGAGCTGTATTCTTATTTAGAGATATTTTATGCTAAATTTTGGATAGGGAATATTATATACCACTTGATAGCTAAGGAGGTGGGCTGCCTTGGTATTATCACCTTGTATTCTCTCATTTCTGATTTTTCCCTTACACCATCCTTGTTCAGACTATTCACACTCAGTCTTGATCATTTTCCAATTTTTACATTGTTACTTCTGGGCTGGAGCAAGAGCTCCAGAGAAGCCCTGCTCTGTTATCCATTCCAAAGTAGGATAGACACAAAATTAGAACTTTTGGAAAACATGTCACCACCTTAAACAACAAAATCTTCCACGACTCCTACTTCTTAGCCATCTCTCTTTCTTTCAGAAAGAAGACAGGAGAGATTAGATGAAATGAGGTAAAGCATTTCCTCCTTTGAGAATCTGCTTGCTCAGTAACTTAAGGTTTTGCTACTACGCCTAATATCCCCTTTGATTTAGATGTCTTAGGTTAAGTACAGTCACACTGAATGTGAATATGTACCCAAGCTTAACACAAATGACCTGCATGCCTCAAAGGGTGTTTGTTATACCTCCCTCTGAAATTGTTAGCTATAGATAAATAACCCTTCTTATTTCAGAGGGAGAGTTCCAGGTTTGTCTTTGGGCTTTGCTTTGCTTTTGTCTTATTTAAAAGGGATATATCCTGCACTCAGCAGTCAAAAAGTTTCTTCATTACTTAGAAGTGTCTGGATGTAATGACAAAGAACCAGAGACAAAGAGAGTGAAAAGTATTTATGCCTTAAGAACTAGGCACAAGAATCTGAAAGTCCCTCCAAAAAAAAAAAAAAAAAAAAAATCAAACAAACAAACTAAAAACCCATAGAATTCAAGAAGAAGGCAGCATGAGTGAGCAAAGAGAAGGCAAGATAACCAAAAAAGCAAGAATGAAATACTGAGCTAGACTCAAGCTAAAGGTATACATACTACTCATTCCCAAAGGAAGAGCTGGCTGGCAGTCAAAGGCCAAACTGTCCTTATGTGATATGTTTGTTTCTCAAATGACTGATAACAAAAGAACTCCATCTGCAACTTTCTGAGGTCATTCTTCCTGTAGTTTATTTTTTAAATAGCTCAAGCTTCCATTCTTCATAATCCTGTGAGAATTTTACATTTTCTACACATTTCTGAGAGTTACTAGAGTCGAATGCTTTCATGGTCATCTCTTATCCTGCTTTATAACAAAATCAACTAAAATCAGATATTACACATCTGTGTTTTTAAAGTCCTTCAACCAACTTTTATTCTTCCCTTCCTGCCACCATGGACATTTCTCATTGGAAAACCTTTCCTGTCAAAGCCTAGCTGCCTAACACATTGGGGTATCACCCACCATAAGAATCTTTAAACCTCATATTTTATAGTGTCCCTAACCTCTACCTCCCAGACTACCTGAGTAAATTCTACATCCCTTTTTATGCAAAACTATTCAGCACTCAGCTGTTCCCTCTCTTTCACAATTATAACTGCACATTGGAATCACCCGAGAAGCTATAGCACATCACCATCCAGGCCCTACCCTATACCAAGTGAACAATGTTGGTGGATGAGGCTAGAATATCATTATATATTAGAAATTCCCCAGGTGATTTTAATGTACAGCTAGAGCTGAAAACTTTTCTAGGCCCGTGCTTCTGAAATTTTACTGTGCATGAAAACCATGGTGGGGGGCAGGGGGGAGGGACTCATGTAAAAATGAAGGTTCTAATTCAGTAGACCTTAGGTAGGGCTCATGACTCTGCATTCTAATAAGCATCCAGTACCACACTTTAAGCACGATTCTAAACCCTTGATCTCCAAACCTGCTGTACACTGGAATCACCTGGAGAGATTTAAAAACTGATGCCTGGGTCCTAACCCCAGACATAAGAATTTTAAAATTTTCCTAGGTGCTTCTAAATCTATTTTAGACCATGAATGTAGGAAGAGTGAGTTTGTCATATTTATCATCTCTTCCATTTCCAAATCAAAAGCCATCTTTCCAATATGGATCTGGCTGCTTCCCTAGTATTCAAAAGCTTATATAGTTTGCTCTTATTTTAAACAGCATTTTTTCATCCCAATTAAAGGATGTTATATGTGTGTCTAAGACATTGGCTTAGTAAGTCAATATTAGTTATTGTCAACTAATACTTTTATTTCCAAAGACCCAATACAGTAATGCCTTTAAGTATTATCTTTAGCAGATATTTCTAAACCCAGGTGGACTCTTTCATTCATCCAATCTCAATAAGACCAATAAGAAATCGCTCCATAATTGGCACCCTGACATGGGCTCTTTATAAAATTAGTACTTAAACAAGGATGCCAAGGTCTTAACCTAGGAGTAGCCAATGAACTATTTATTGTATAGGAGTCCCACTCTATGCCAAGATAATCACTAGTGAGTCTATATAGATAATCTTTGGTTGACTACAGCATGGACTTTATAGACTGACATTCCTGTGTTCAAATTCTCTACTCAAAGTATTACCTGTGTAACCTTGGACAGGTTTGCTAACTTCTGAGTTCAATTTTTCCTATCTATAAGAATTAAAATAATTAAGCCTGTATTATACACACACAAACACTATATACATATATAGTACAGCTAATACATATCTAAAGAGAATTTAAAGAGAAATATATATATATATATATATATATATATATATATATATATATATATAGTCACTACCTGTCCATAACACTGTGCTTAATAAAAATTAGCATCCTTTCTTTGTATATTATACTGTAGAAAGTTTGCAATTAAAGCTGGCAAGTCAGATTTTTTAAAACATCAGTACTTTCGTAGCTTGATTTTATACCTATTTCTAATTCAAAGAAACACTATAAAGCAGAGCAGTATACTAGATGTTATAAAGAACTGTGAGGACAGTAGATATGTTTTCTGTATTTGAAAAGCATATCACTTACTGTCATGCAGGATAAACATCAATATGTACATACTAAAACACACAGCTAGTTTCAGCTGTGCAAAGAATCAGACCTAAGGACTGTACTGTTGCTGAGAGATCAGGCCCCGGGGCCATCTATCTGTGAACACTGCATAAAAAGGATGAGTTTGTATAGAATTTTTAGGGCACAAAGGAAGAGTCTTGGTGGGACAGAAAAGGGAAAGAGATCAGGTGAACAAAGGTGACTACTATTTAAGCAGTGTCATTGTCAGGGTTTGCTGGCAATGCACCTCCATCAAGAAAATTTTACAGATCGGTATTTAATGATTTATATTTTTTAATGACTGAATATAAAATGAATTAGGTTTTCAAAACTTAAAATTCTAAGGTACTTTGGGATTCTCCTTTGTCTTTTTTGTCGAATCTGTACTGTTATATACAGGAGACATAGTTCAAGGGATTTAAAGAGTATCCTATTACCTTGAAGATCTGTCTGATTGGCAATCGCCTTGCTGTTGTGTGCTTTTTCTGCAGAAACTAGAGATGTTTGAATAGCTTTCACTACAGACTACTTTTAAGTCTTTTCCTAAAGTGAAATGTGTGTTTGTCATGTGTATTTGGCAGGAAGGACAGGAAAGCAGATAGAGCTTTTATTGCACTTGATACTCTGACAATTTGAGTTTCATTCACCTATAATGAGATGGCTAAATTTCACTATAAGTAGTAGTTGTAGCATCCTCTGATCAACAGGCTCCATACTTGTGTAACCAGATGGTATAAATGTACATGCCAAAAAGTCAGCAGACTCACTTCATATTAACAATATTGTATTGATCAAATGTCCTTTAAGATTATAGGTAAATGGATGCTATGATATGAGATAGCTGGGATAGCCAACAGATTTTCCAGCATTATTCAGCACTGTTCTGAGCTCAGCTGTCTTTTTATCATTTCTCTACTCTTCTTCTTTTTAAAAAAATCATCTATCAAGGGCACATGAAAACAAGGATTATTGCAAAATCCAACTCTTTCACTACATTGTTGACTCTAAAGAGGTCAGGAATCACTCTTCTAACCTCTTATATGTAGAGCCTTAAAAAAGATGTGTCTCTACTAAAAAAGGCACAAGATTTTTCAGTTTGGGAGCACTCCAGTATTCAAGTGCTATATGTAGAATGACTAGATGAGTTGTCTATCATGCCTAAGCCCTTATGGATTCAATACCTGCTTCATTTTTATACTCAAGGTATGGTGGTTTAATATTTAAATTCCATGTACCTGCACAATGAGTACACAACAACAAAATGCTATAAAATCTGCAATACTTGAACCCATCATTTAGCTGAGGTTACAAGGCAAGAAACAAATCCGAAATCTAAGGAAATGTACTCCAAGGATAAATGAAAAGCAAGAACTTGCTAACCTGGGGTAGATGCTGCTGGATACACAAAATAACAATTCAGCTAAAATATTTAAAGAATTGCTACAGGCCGAGTGTGGGCTAGCCAGAAAATATAGAATTTCTGGGGGCTGCAGACATAAAGGGAACTTGTACCCACTCGCAGGCCCACTCTGCACAGATCTTGCCAAATGTTCACACAAAAAGCTGGTGAGAGCACTAAGAAAGCCTCCCTTGAGATATAGTGCTAGGGAAGGAATAGTATACTGGAAAAGCACAAAACCCCACTTATATTCTTCTCTCCTAGAATCAAAGGTCTTAAACTGTTGAAGGGAAACAGAGTCTGATCAAAATTCATAGCTAAGGGATTGGTATAGGAAAAAACTCTCTAACCCTAGGAGAGGGGCAGGAACAAGTGCTGGGCCCAGACCATTAAAGGGCGTTCTAGGTGGGTAAGTGACAACATCATGAGAAGGTTCTACTTCCATGACCCAGGACACAGTACCTTCCTAAAACTCAATTTTAATTAGAACAACATAGAATACCCCAACATACACACACACACACACACACACACACACACACACACACACACACCTATCATGATGCAATTAAAGTTGAGTAACTTTTGGGAAAGGAGTGAGATCACAGAGGCAGACCTTCTCTGAGACACAACTCAAAGGGAAGATATAAAGCAGAGGATGGAGTATTCATTCAGAAAATCCTTCTAACAAACCAACCAGCACCCTAAACACAAGGTAACGCTAAAAGATTTGAAGTTGGTTTTACACAAAAGGTACCCATAGCAACCACGATATGCAAATGGAGCTCGACTTCTGACTTAATTGGCTCCAACTCCCCCTATGCTAAAGACTTAGCAGAAGGAAAGGTGTTGTAATATCTTTAGACATAAAAATCTTTTATTTAGGTCTTTGCTATCCTATACAAGATATCTAAATGCCAACAAGAAGTTTCAAGGCATCTAACAAAGCAAATAAAAACAATACGTGTCAAGAAACAAAGCAATTAATATACTCAGTCTCAAATATGGTACAGATGTTGGAAACAATAGACCAGTAATTATAAATAACTATGATTAATATAGAAAAGACACATGTAGAAAAGGTAGACAACATGCATGGTAATTTCAGTAGAGAAACTGAAGCCATAACAAAAAAAATCAATGGAAATGATAGAAATTAAAATATAACACAGACGAAGAAAGGCTTCAATAGAATAAACAATAGACTTGACTGCAGAATAAGTGAAATTTAAGATAAGTCAAAAGAAATTAACTAAATTGAACAGAAAGTGAAAATTGGTTACAAAAATAGACCGTGAAACAATATCAAACAATCTAACATATGTGTAATCAAAATTCCAGAAGAAGCAAAAAGAACAAAACAGAAAAAAAATGTAATAAAATAATGGCTGAAAATTTTTCAAAAATAAATGACAGATATCAAACTACAGATCCTAGAAGCCTAGTGATCTCCAAACAGAATACATACAAAAACACACAAGAAAATAACTACACACATCACATTCAAACTGTTGAAAACCAAAGACAAAGAGATAGTCTTGAACACAGCTGGAGGATCAGGGGGCAAATATATAATACAGTCACATACCACATAATGACAATGGGTCACTGAGCTAAAAAATTCCTATCACCTAGGACATCATAGCCACTGTAACATTGTAGTACAATGTGTTGCACACATAGTTTAAACAAAACTACTGTGTTGCTAATTGTATAAAAGTATAACACATACAATTATGTATAGTGCATGACACTTGATAATGATAATAAATGATGATGTTACTGGTTCTTATACTTACCATGCTATACTTTTTATATTTATTTTAGAGTGTATTCTTTCTACTTAAAAAAAGTTTGCTATAAAACAGTATGCTATGTTATGCCTGCAGCGGCCTTATACAGATCATGTTTAACACGTCTCTTGCTTGCATCATTTTCTCTTGACTTGATTTAATCTTGTGTTGTTTCTGTATAGTGACATGCTATACAGTCTTATAGCCTAGGAGCAATGGGCTATACTATATAGCCTAGGCATGTAGTAAGATATACCATCTACGTTTATATAAATGCACTCTATGATGTTCTCACAACAATGAAATTGCCTAACAACTCATTTCTCAGAATGTAACCCTTTATTAAGTGGTGAATGACTGTATACAGAACAACGATAATAATTATAGCAATCCTCATCAAAAACAATATAAAGAAAATAATTGAATGGCATCTTGAGAAAAACTGTTAACCCACTTTATACCCAGTGAGATTTCTGTCAAAATAAAAGAGAAAGAAAATGCACTTCAAACAAATAAACTCAGAAAGAGTTCATGGCCAGCAGACCTGCACTATACCTAATATTAAGAAAGTCTGTTGTCTACACCCATGTTACCCTGAACATGCCCAATCTCATCTGATCTTAGAAGCTAAGCAGGGTCAGACCTGTTTAGTACTTGGATGGAAGACCACCTAGGAATACCAGGTGCTGTAGGTGAAAAAAAAAAAAGAAAGAAAGTTCTTCAGGCACATGATACCAGTCACAAACTTGGATCTGCAGAAATAAATGAAGAGCACCAGAAATTAAATAATAAGTCGAATACAAAATTTATTTTTTCTTATTTTTAATTGCTATAAACCATAACTGACTGCCTAAAGCAAAAATAGTAGCAATGTGTTATGTGATTATAGTATATGTAAAAGTAAATGTATGACAACAATAGTACAATGAGAGGGAGGGATTGGGTGTACACTGTTGTAAGGTACTTACACCATATGTAAAGTGCTGTAATATAAACTCTATTTAAAGATGAACACTGTAAGTGGTAGGGCAATCATTAAAAATTTTAAGAAAAAGAGTAATAATAAGCTGACAGTGGTTAAAAAATAGAATAATACACTCAGTCCAAAATAAGGCTTAAGAAGAGGAAAAAATAAATAGAGAGTATTAAATAGAAAACAACTGACAAGGTAATAGATTTTTAGATGTCCAACCATCTAAATAATTACATTGAACGTAAAGAATAAATACATCAATTTAAAACACAAATTGTCATTATTAAATAAAAGAACACAAAAAAACTATATACTGTCTACAAGATTCCTACTTTAAATATAAAGCCACAGATCAATTAAAAGTAAAAGGATAGAAAGGTATACTATGCAAATACTAATGAAAGAAAGCTGGAGTATCTATATTAATATTAGACAAAGTAGACATGAGAACAAAAAATATTGTCAGGGATGAAAGAAACATTAAATAATAATAAAGGGGTCGATTCTCTAAGAACACATAATAATCTAAAATGTATGTGCACTACACAACACAGATTAAAATTACATAAGGCAAAAACTAGTATAAATGAAAGGAGAAATAAATTTACAATTATGATTGGAAATTTCAACACTACTCTCAGAAATGGAAAAAATAAGCAAGCAAAAAATGAATAAGGATATAGAAGACCTATCAACCAATTTAACCACACTTATATTTATACAATACACTATCGAACAATAGCAGAATACACATAATTTTCAAAAGCACATGGAACATTCACCAAAATGGGCCATATTTTGGATTATAAAACAACCTTAACAAATACAAAAGAATTGAAATTACACAAATAACATTCTCAAACCTCATATATAATCATACAAATGCAATAAAAAATAAACTTAATACTTTCTGCATACTAGTTGGAAATGTTTTTTTAATACTAAAATACAATTTTCAAAAAGATTGCTAGAATAGACACACACACAGCTAATGGGAGTGTACATTGGTACAATCATTCAAGAGAATTTAAGACCATTTATTACAAACCTCAAATTTTGCATAATATAATGTAAATTCACCTTGTAAAAATTAACAATAAATGAAGCATAAAAAATCTGCACAAAGCTACGTATAAAATTTTAATTTCAGTATTACTTACTATAGTAAAAACTGGTGGTAACTTAAATATGTATTGATATATTAACTCATATAACAAATAAATATCCATGCAGTGAATACTATGTACCAAGAACTGTTCTAGACACCATACAATAAGAAAATCAAATGTTCTATCTCCACAGACATTTCATTCTAGTAGGCAAGAGAAACCATAAAAAAGTAACCATATATATATGTATACACATATATATATATATGTATACACATATATGTATATATATGTATATACACATATATGTGTATATATGTGTATACATATATATGTATATATGTGTCTGTGTGTGTCTATATACACACACACATACTATATACACATGTATGATATAATTTGCAGGAGCAAAAAGAAAATTTATAAAGTTGGCAAATAAATTTTAGTACATTTACACAATGGCATACTATGTAGCCATTAAAATCAAATGTAGGAAAAAAGTATTGATGTGGGAAGATGTTTCCACTATATTTCAATTTATAATATGCACTATAAGACATATATATATAAATTAAATGGTTCCATGTTTGCTACAGAAAAAAAGTGTAGTATCAGAAAAATAATGCAGGAATATACCCTAAAATTGTTAATAATTATTTTTAAATTGTTGATTTTTTCCTTTAAACCCTTTGTTTTCCAAGTTTTCTGAACTGTACATACATTACTTTTGTAATCAGAAAAAAAAATGTTCTTGAAAATGAAGTTAGGCCATGAAAGAAAACAAAAGGAAGGAAGGAAGGAAGGAAGGAAGGAAGGAAGGAAGGAAGGAAGGAAGGAAGGAAGGAAGGAAGGAAGGAAGGAAGGAA
>CM053507.1:99990343-100132410 GCA_028627145.1 Eidolon dupreanum
AAAAATGCAAGAGAGAGAGGTCATTTAGACTAGTTTCAAAAAAGATGAAGATTAGGGGTCCTAGGCACAGGAAGTAAACCAGCCTTGAAGAAAAAAGAGACACATCTTTTTTTGAAAAGGAAAAAAACAAAACTGCAAAGATGGTTTAGATAATGCATAAAAGCATAGTTTAGAAGAAAACAAAGTTGGAAAATTTCATAATAAACATGTACAAATTTTTAAATTAAGAGATAATTAATTATGTGTTTTTACAGCTAAAGAATCAAAGATGAGCTTGGTAGAAAAATAAGATTTGCATGGCCAAATGAGATAAATGTGAAAACACGTCAACTTAGATGAATAAAGTATGAGGCACCAACCACATTCAGAGAAACCCAGTAATACGGAGACCCACCAATGCAGTCATAAGACTTTCTCCAGACTGCCTTTGCAGAATGGAAACAGGAGCAGAATTCAGATTTTAAAATAAATTGCTTCTCTCAATTAATGCTTGCAAAACACTTTAAAGTCCATTGGTGAGTTATGCAATAGGAAAACAAGTACTGTCTTTAATTGAGTATTTTATATTCTGGAAAAGCATGGAAATGAACTGTTTGGTGGAATTCTTCTTATATTCATTGTTATTCACCTTACCTTTAAAAAACTTTTTCTCATGTTTGTGAATGAGGCTCATCAGTGCTAAAATGAGGTGTATCACCTATCTGAGACATATTTGAATTTGGGTGGGTTAACTAACTCTAGGTAGTATCAGTAGAGCCAGCGTTTTATATTTCACTATCGCATCTTCATCTTTTAAATTCGAACATTTCCCTTATCTATGGTTAGGGAAACAAGACAGAAAAAAAAAATATTTCTTTCACATTACTTCAGAAGTCCCCTGATTAGTATAAGAGCAGCTATATCAAGCGCCAATGTGCTACTTTGATTCTTCTGACTTCTACAATCACCATATTCAATCATGATAATGATTGAAAACTCTAAGTTGAGCACAGAAAATCCCACAAGAGAACGGAGAAAAGTGAAAGCATCACAACCAGAGACCTGATAGTTAATGCTGAATTGGATCCAGCCTGCTATATAATGACAAAGGGCAACAGGACAGTTAGCTAATGGGACCAAAACATCACTTTTACTACTATTGAAAACTTGCGTAGAGGTATGGGGCAACAGTGGACTTCCTAATTGTGAACTGTAGGATGGGGCAGACTAACCTCACATAGTTACTGGCATAACATTGGATAAATGGCCAGACTTCCCCATACAGGAACCTTCCCGGTAAAAGATAGACTTTACCAGGTAGAGCATAGAGGAGCAGACCTCGATTTGTACTGCCTGACAACTGAGCTCTCTCAAGAGTGGGGAAAAGCAGAACCAGGCATGCTCAGTGCCACCCCTTCCTCAAATCAACCAATAAGACGACGTCCTTACTCCTTCAGCCAATGAGGGGGGTAGAGGATAACAAGCAGGTCAAGAGAAAAGCCTTCCTCAGGGAAACTGGAGGAGCAAAGAATAAGAATTCTTCCCAACAGAGACTCTCAGCCTTGCCTCAGGCTGACATCAACACTACATTTAAGAGACTATTTGAAAGGAGACTGGTCCCTCTGGGCTGATCTTTGAGATCATACCATACACGTATTACAGAAGCCTCTAGTTTTTACTCCAAGCAGCATTTCACAGTAAAAAGAGAAAGGGTGCTCTTATTTTCTAGCCGTTTGCTCCTTTAGGGTGCCAGAGACCTTTGACACTTCAAGCATCAAGGTAAAATGAATTGAACCTTCTCATTGCAAGTACGGTCAAATCCAATATTCAAAAAGTAATTGTTAATTTTTATTGAAGTAATGTATACAGAGTTTCAAGGCTTACAATGGAGACAAGAGTCCCTTGCCTCCAAACTATCACGCTTACAAAGGACAGTGACTTTCAACATTGTAGCTCTTTTTTCTAGCACTTAACTTCATATTGAAATATAACCCTAATCTCTTATGCCTTGATTCACCAATTTAAACATTAGTTTTTAACTTCCTCCTACTTGAAGACATTGGCAGTCTTACCCAGCTTTTCCCATCCCACAAAATTAAAAATAACTTTATATTAAGTCGGTATTTAGAATCTACATAAATATTTTTTACTTATACTTCATACTATTACATTTTCTTAATCACATTCCATTTCCTCCTGAAGTTAACAATTTATTCACTTTTTAAATAATTTTATTTATTTTTATTATTATTACCCATTGTTTTCCTCATAGCTTCTAACAGACTATGGTTTCACTTTTCCATATAGTCAGACCTATTTTTTTTTTTTCCCTAGCTGTCAGTTCTATGTGTTTCCCGAAGTTACTCCGGTCTCTCTTGCTGCTCTCTAGGCTTGTTGTACAGCTCTCTTCCTGACATTTGTATTTGCCATCATCTCGGGAACTGCTTTCACTTCTCTCTAGTGTTGGATCTCCTTTTCAGATTCTATGTTATCTTTTTCTTGAATTAACCCTTGATTTTAGAGTAAAAATTTTAGAGTAACTACCTAAAAATTAGAGATTGACAGGTAAAAGCGTTTAGATTTTACATGTTTGAAAGTGGCATTATGCTGTTCTCTCAATTTCTTTATAATTTGTCTACAGATAGAGTATGGTGTTGAAAATCATTTTCATCAGAGTTTTTAAGGCATTCTTTCTTCGGATTGCTATTGAAAAATCTGCTGTCATTCTTAATCCTAATAATTTATATGTAACCTGTTTTGTTTTCTTCTGTGGCAAATTTTGGGATTTTCCTCATTATCCTGGTGGTCTGAATGTCATTAGGGAGTACCTTGGTTTGAATTTATCTTACTTTTTTTTTTTAAATTAATTGTCCCAGTCCCTCAGAAGTCCCTTTCAAGCTAGATTCATATTCTTCATTAATGGAAATATTTTTGTATTATTTCATTAATAATTTTCCCTCCCATTTTCTCTATATTATCTTTCTGGATCATCTATTATTCAAATATTAAATTGTTAAACCAATCTTTGATTTTTCATATCTTTTCTCACCTTTTACCCTTTTATTCTATTTTCTGAGATATTTCTTTGACTTTATCTTCCGACCAGTATTTTGATTTTTTTTCTTATTTCAGGTATCATGTTTTATTTTCTAATAATTTATTCTTAATTTGCCATAATTTAAATTTTTAGCATCTAGTTTTTATTTTATGATAATAGCATCATTTCTTCTCTGAGGGTATGAATCATAGTTTTTTAAAGTTATCCTCTGATTCCTAGATTGCTTATATTTTTGTCAAGTTCCTTTTTTTGTTTGTTTTGCTCTTTTTTTCTTGGGGAGATTTCCCAATTTGAAGGTGATTCTTCGTGGCTTATTCATATTTAAAAGTGATGTACTCTAGGGCTTTTTGGAAACTTCATGAGTGGGTGAGGTTTGTTAAGAGTATACACATTCTTCTGTGGGAATTGGGTGGCCCACTAGCTTTTTTGCTAGATCATTAAAAATTTAAATATCTATGATTATTTTCTCTGTGACTTTTCACTTTCCTCAGAGAAGAATCTTCCCACTTCTTGCCTCAGAGAGGAGGTAACTGCTGATTTTCTGGGATTTGAGCAGGAAGTGAAGGTAGGGGTATGTACTCATCATTCATTGTATACAATTTCACTTAATCTATTCTGCTTTGAATTAGCCAATTTACTCACATCCATCTTTGTGCTTGATAACCACAAATCTAAAGTATTTATAATTAAATTTCTTCTGAAACCAACCCTTTAATTTCCTCTGGAGAATGGGCACATGCTGCATGAAGTTAAGAGTGGGGACTAGATTTCTTTCTAATCCTAATTTATATTTTAAACCAATTCATTTGTTTTTAGTCCCCTTCTTAATTCTTGTCTTAGTTCATTCAGGATACTATAACAAAATAACATAGACTAGGCGACTATAAACAGCAGAAATTTGCTGCTCACAGTTCAGAAGCCTGAAAGTCCAAGGTCATCTTACCAGCATGGTCAGGTTCTGGTGAGGGCCTTCTTCCAAGTTGCAGGCTGCAGACTTCTCATATATCCTCACATGGTAGTAGGAGCAATGGAGTTACCTAGCGCCTTTTTTATAAGGGTACTAATTCCATTCATGAGGGCTTTTCCCTCCTGCCCTCAATACCTCCCAAAGGCCTTACTTCCTAATACCATCACTATGTGGGTTAAAATTTCAACAAGTGAATTTGGGGAGGGGTATAGGGGGACACAAACATTCAGACCATGACACTCCTCCTTCTGATTAACTGGTGTCTCTAATGTCTGAGCCTTTCCATAGTTTGACAAATGAATAAGTTTGCACTTTGTCCTCTCCCTCTGCTTGCTTTTAAGATTCATCTTCCCTTGTCCTCTTATATGTTCCTTCCATCCACTTGCCACATTTCTACCACTTTTTACCTTTCTTGTCCATTGCTGTCTTCTCTCCCATTCTCATTGTCATGTATTATATAAATCAGTATGTGTTTTACTCCTTACTGTAATTTTGCTATAATTTGGGAGGTAGCAGAGATGAACACATTTGTTCAATCAGCCATGTTTACCTGACAGGTTTCAGTGAATTTTAAAGTGCCTTTACTGTGCTAGGCATGACATACCAAGCAGTAAAGGATGTGGTTTCTGCCCTGAAAATCTTAAGAATTAAATTGCACTTTGAGATAATAGTTCAGGAGTACACATGAATGCTATAGACAACAAGTCATATAATTGTTTAGATGAACTATCAAGTGATATATGACCTTGATGTAAAAGAGTCAATAGGCTCTGGGTCTTGAAGAAGGAGGGAGGCTGTGTCTCAGGCCCAGGAACTGAAGAACTATGTGTCTGAAAGTTTGCACCATGTTGTAATGGAATAAGAACTCCAAATTCCAGTACATGTTTCACACTGATGGTTGAAGTCTATTTGATCTATTGATCTATTCCTAAAGTTCCTTCTCCTACCCATAAGCATATGTAACTCCTAAAATGATTTGCTGTAATATTATAGTTTAAATTTTTATATAGACAGCATCTGAAATTATAATAATTTTTAGCTAATCCCTGCCTATATTCATCTCTAAAATGTTTTGTTGAAACTTACTCATCCAGCCCTATAGTCTCTTAATTTTTTTAACCTTCTAAGAAATAAAGTAAGATAATAGGTATATTTCTTGATGTCTTTTTCCCCATTCTTTCCAAGTCCCAGTAAAAATACATATATACACTTCATTCTCATCTGACATATATTTATAGATATCTCTTTTTAAACCAAGAAGGAGATACTTATAGCTATGTTTGAGGAGGTAAAAGGGCTGGAAGTTGTTACTGTTTCATTTTACAATATCAAAACATGTACAAACCCTGTCATAGCTTCAAGTTTTAAAGTTTTAGGGCTTTACAGAAACTTTCAGAATTTCAATCACAGCTTTCTAAAATTTTACAATGCTGCCAAGTTAAACAGCAACAGTTTGTGAGATTTATCTGCAGAACACGTGGCTGATGACCTTTAAGGCAACTGCCTCATATGTCAGCTAGAAAAAGACATGAGCTATAACTAATGAGATTAGTTGCTTTTCTTATTTTTGCCCATTTATGTAACTCAGTATCTGGTATAATAAATGTAGTATAAGGTCATAGAGGTGTTTTTAAGGACAGTTTTTCTCTAAAAGATGTCATTTTTTGAAACTAATTATTAAGAAAATTAGAGTTTTTGGCATTTTGATCTAAAATATGTCAGTGTTTCTCGAAGTAATTGGGTTGAATTTTTCTACAAATGTGTATATTGGCTTATGTTAATCTTGGCTGAACAAACTGTTACCATGAGATTGCATTTAAAACAACTGGTGAGAATTGTGGAAAACACATTTCAACCACTAATAACTTGCCTCCGTATTACACATCTCTGAACAGCTCAAAGGAGTTTATAAGACATTTACTTAAAATGTCTTATAAACATTTATTTATTAAAAATAAATGTCTAATAATATCTTACAAATACCAGACATTACTTTTATTACAAACAATTTTTTCCCATAAGGAATGATTATTAATAAAATGTTACAGATAAGAAAACTGAACTATTGGTGCAGGTTTTATTCACCAGTAAGAGAGCTTTGTCCTGAAACAAGTAGCAACAATGCTTACATTAGGTTTTATATGATTCATAGTTATCACCAAAAGTAGAATAATGTCTAGGTTAAGAATAGTCTACAGTGTGAAAACATGAAAGAGTTCTGGTACTCTAGGGTATCTAGTGCAATATTTTCTGACTTTAGTTATACAAGCCTGAGGTTAAGTGTTGGTCTACTACCTCTAAGCTATTTAACATGAGGCAAATGTCTTCACTTCTCAGGTTGTGATATAAGTAAAGGCACCAGATCATGGCAGATAACAAATGGAGACTATTATTAACTTATACAACAGGGTAGAATTTAATGCATCAAGACTTAGTGGTTCCTGGTCAAAAAGGCAAAAACCTGTCTGTCTTGAAGGAGATGCATTTAGGTGGAAATTTTGACAGATGTCTTCAGGAGAAATCTGGTCTATTCCTTTTGGTTCTGTATTCTAGACAATACTTTGTACTTTTGTCTAATAACCTAAGATTTCTTTTGTTTTCTTTTTCTCTGTATAAAAAATTGTTGCTTTCACTGTTTCTAAAACTACAAAACTAACAATAAATCATAATACACCTTCATATATTATTCTGGATAACAAGTTTTTCTGCATTTTTGAGGGTATGTGTTATGTTTAAAATGTTATGTATTTTAGACAGAAACATTTTAAAGCCATATTACATACTTTCCTAAGTTAAATAGACTATCTGAAATATCATTTAAAGTATTTTTAATGACCCATGTTCTTTATTGTTAGCAACTATTGGATCATGCTCTATTCATTATTTAAATAAACAATTATTGAATACCTCAATGAAAATAAAATTTATTTTCTGATGAACCTACACTATAGTATGAAAGAGAGACAAGAAAATTAAAAGCTATAGAGCAACTTTACAATAACTGTACTATAGATAACCACAAGGTACTGTAGGGGCTCAGAAATGGAGCACCTTAATTCAAAGCAAGAATGTGTGCTTTGGGTTAAGAATGGTTTTATTTTTAAAAATAAAGAGAAGTTAGCTAACTAAAGAAGAGGGGAGGGTACAGGGAATTTTAGGAACTCAGAGGAATGGTTTGGCACTATAATAAAGTGCAGGTGGTAAAACTGCAAGATAGTTAATGATGGAGAGCTGGCATTGATGAGATAATGAAGAATTTTGAATGCCAGGCTTAAGAGTTTGACATTTATCATGAAGGCTATTGGGAGCCGTTGGAGACTTTAGGAAGACTTAGATGATCAGATTCATATTTTGGAAGGATTATTCCAGCAGAAATGTGAAGAATACATAGCAGGAAAATGAGACTAGTGATAAAAAGGCAAATTAAGGGCCTCGCACAGGATTCCTGGAGGTACAGGTTCTGACAGCTCTGGAAGTGTTGGGGTGATTGGGGATATAAAAAGAAAGAGAAAAATATAGGAATGAATAAGAAAACTGACCTGGTCTCAGCAATTATAGAGTAAAAAGTATTGGGCATATTCTCCACTGTAAATACCTATTAAATTAGAGAAATATATGAAGGAACTGCAATTTTTTTCCTAGCATTGGATGAAAGAGAGAAGAGTTGTAATTCAAAGAGAAAGGAGATAGATGATGTAAACTTACAATCACCAGGTTTCTGGATGACGACATGTTCCAAGCTATAACACAGATTAGTAGAGTCCACATACAGAGAAGTGATCTTGCTGGTGAGAAGAGAAATCAACATTCACAGATTCTGAAGTGACTGGAATTAGTTAGAATACCAGAGGGCAGGGATCTATGTAGAAAGAGCTGCAAAAATTTGCATCAAGCTTTCCTTCTGTTGGCTGTATTCTAAGCTGTACAGCACAAGGAGAGAGTAAATCATGCCTAGCAAAGAACAAGTACTGGGAACCTATGAATTGAATACAGATGTCAAAATTGCACAGTGCTGGGAGAGGCTGCAGTCAAACCCAAAAGAAGTAGTGAGAACTTGCTGAACACTCGGGACATTTTGAGGTCTCAGAAAGGCTGTGTTTAGGACTGGGTTTTTTTGTTTGTTTGTTTTTGTTTTTTTTCAGTCCTAAAGTAAAGGTTGCTCTAGATTCATCCTAATAAAACCTAAAAAAAAAAAAAAAGCCTAAATATTTAGCAAGTAAAGTTACCAGTAAATTAACTCACCCGTCACAGGTTCCACACTCTTTAAAGAAAGACAACATAATCCAGACTCTCTACAATGTATCTTCCACAACATCAAGCATGTAATCAGAAATTATAATACATACAAAGCAACAAACAGGAAAATATGACACATGACTCCTACTCGCCTAAAAAAAAAAAAAAGGAGCAGAAACAGAATAAGAGATTATAAAGATGTTTGAATGATCAAACAAGGATTTTATTTTTTATTATTTATTTTATTTTATTTTTTCCCCCTCTTTGGAGGACAAGGAGAAAGTAATCAGAAAGAGCATTACTTGGAATTCAAGATTCAGATGTAGAGCAGACCTGGGAAACAGTGAAATAAAACAGATAAGACTGATACCAAGTCAGTCCCTGACAATGGGCTGCTGAAAAGCAGTGAAGTAATAATGACATAGGAATACTGAATGGATGATGTCAGGCACTAAGGAAGAAAGGAAGCCAGTGAGCCAGGTACCAAAGCTTTGCACAATTATTTGATAGTCAGAAATTCAGCAGTTGAGAGTGACCAGAGATTTTTT
Source organism: Eidolon dupreanum (assembly GCA_028627145.1). NCBI lineage: Eukaryota > Metazoa > Chordata > Mammalia > Chiroptera > Pteropodidae > Eidolon > Eidolon dupreanum. Next base: position 99,999,132 of record CM053507.1, read on the forward strand.
TTTTTATTTTTTTGCCCATTGTTTACATTCACAATTTTTACTTCTCACAGTTGCCAATGTTTTTGAATGTAGAAGCACCTCTCCCCACTCCTAACGTGTTTCTTCTAACCTAGAAGATGGTTAAAAGCCAGACAGCAAAGCTTATTAAAATCATAGGTTATATTAAGCTTAGTCAAATTATGTGCCACATAAGAGCAAACTGGTTTTGAGAGGACACCTGAGAAGACCTCCTACAAATGGGAGCAAGAGGTTTTGTTCACATGATCTATTTTGGTTTTATTTTTGGTTTCAAGCTATGGTCTAGGTGGGTGAGGTTGCTGGTTAACTAAATTCCAGATAAGTAAGGTGTTATTGTATATAAGCAGTATAATAAAATATTATATCTCATTTATTAAATCTCCTTTAACTTTTGGTAAATTTTAAATAAATAATATTAAATAAAAACCTTTCAATTCCGATGTTTTCTTTTTATCCTATATATTTGTTCATCATTTGGAAGATAAACTAAAGATAAATTAATGAGCCAAGATCTAAATTAAAACAAAATTAAGTTCTTTTGGGCAACTATTGACGACATCATTGAATCTTTGGGCTGAACCTGAAGCTATTCTTTACAATGGATTGAAAATAGTGGTATCATAATTTACAAGGAGAGACTAGATTCATAATGAAGCCTAAGAAGGATTGGAAGAGAGTTACTAAAGTTTAGAGCCACATATCTTGTGGTAATTTTGAGAAATTCTAACTATAGTCTAACTTTCTATAAGTATTATCTTTATCCATAACACAGACTATCATCAGGTCATTTCAAGCTATTTAATGATGACGCAATACAGGGCAAATTCCCCCTGGTGGGGAGAGATCAAGCACTGCACCAAGAGAAGAGGGTCCTTTGGCAGAGAGCGTAGAAAGAATTCAACACACACGCCAACGTTAGAGGCAAAAGGAAAGTTTATTAGAGAACAGATAACACTCCACAGAGGGCAGTCTCCTCTCAGAGGCAGAGAGAGGGACAGTGAGAGGGACAGTGATAATAGAGACGAATACAGTGAGAAAAGAGAGTAAAGGTACTGAGAGGGACAGTAATAGGGCCCTGGAAAAGCAGTGAGTAGGGCTGAGTGTTCAAGGAATTCGATTTATATATCATTCTTTAGTTCCTATGAGTTATAATTTAAAAACTTTATTTACCCCATTTCATTTGATATGGACATACAGTGAGGAAGGAGAAGAGTATGTAGCTTAAAACATGAAGAATATGTAAAGTGAAAGGCCAGCTGGCAGTTCTCAGCCTTTAATCTATAGGTTCCTCATGGTTTTAACCTTGGGGAATGATTCTATTGGTTTCTGCTTCCCCTTTGCAGGTGTGGGGAATGGGTTGTCAGCAATCCTAGCAGAAATCTTCCTTTGTTCTGAAGGTGCCCTCCTGGCCTGGCTGCAAGGCTAATCAGCATATTGCAGTCTCTGATTGTGGTTTGATAAACATTTTAATTCTCTTGCCCCCTCCCTACATTAATAATGTCTTTGGGAAAGCTTATACGAGACATATATCTGTAATATTTGGATTTTATGTGATAAACATGTGTTACTTTTGTGCATGATAAAAATAGGAGGTGAAAACTAATATATATACATATGCAGAATTTGCTAGATGTTTGAGTTACACTGGAATAAAATTAAAGTTCTACTAATCCAGAAAGTGTGTAACAAATCAATTTTTAAAGCAAATCGTTTTTGACTAGCTTTGGCTAGCTCTTAACTACTGTGTGGGTACCGGCAAATCAATTAGAATGGCTGCTACGTTTTTTGACATATTAAAATACCTTAAAATTAAGAAGATATAGGACTATCTTAAAAATAAATTTTTTAAAAAAGGGGCATTCAAAAAGGCCAACCTTGACCTGAGGAAGACATGAGAAAGGCAGAGTATATAATCTTACCAATTTTTGTTTGGTGAAAGCTTGTATCTGAAATGAGGAGGACAGAGACAATGGATGCCATTCGATTTTCTTCCTGTCTCTTTTATCCTTCTGACTTTTCCAAGGTTACCTTTGGAACACTGATAAATCATCAGATTCTGTACCAGAGCTCTAATACAGGTAGCTCTACCTTTATTTTAAGAACCATCAGCACCTACAAATAAAGAAATGTTAACTCATTTATGTTATCTTTTTTTTCCAGCTCTAGAATATGAAGGAAATTGAAATCAAGGCATTTCTTTTTCTATTTTTCATAGAACAAGCCTATGTTATAATTATAAACAAACCAAATTGTTAGTTGCTTTTAACTCATTATTTAGGTAGGAAAGAGGTGTTTGAGGTGGTTGTTGTTTTTTAAAGAAAAACTGCATCTGTACACTTTTGAGGAAATCTTAAATTCCAAGTTTGATTCAATAATCAACAAATTTTTGGTTGGAATGCTGGGGAACAGTATGAGTAAATGCAACTGATTTTTTTTTTCCTTTTGAATATGTGTTGTATTTAAATTTGAAGCTGAAATCTTAGGTAAGTCATACATGAAGTAATGGAAATTAAATTGTAACCAACATATTTGAGTTTGTGTTTCTTAACTGCGATTGTGTTTACATGCAAAATATAAAACAGAGGGCTTTCTAAAAAGAAGGTATTATAAGGAAATTCAACCTTGAAAAATGAATTATCTCTTTAATTAGTCTATAACCTCTTGTAAAAGAATTCATAGAAGAATTGCTAGAGAATGTGCTGGAGAATCTAGGGAAATATTGTTTAAAAAAATAACCTTAACATTTAACATCGTCTTTGTGATATCGATTTTCTGAGCAGAAGTTTCATAAAGCCAAATTGCCTGTACATGTTTTCCAGCATGTAATATTTAAAAAAAAATCTCTCTGGAAATGATGATAAATAAATTTTTCTATCATTCACCCTGGCTATAGACACCAGCATGAATATTGGTGCAAGGACAGAAGGTAGATACAAAACAAACTACAACTATAGCACTGGGTGGGAGCAGCAGGCATGACTCTTAAAATTAGATTCTTCCCTTTAGTTAGGCAGAATGAATAATCACTCACGAAGTTTGAATTAGAAACATAGAATGTTACAGCTCATGATAAAACTGAGCATCAAAGAGATGAGTGCAGCAGATTAATTACTTAATTTCTCCTCTGCTCCACCTTCTGTTTCCCTAGTCACCATCCTGCCACTTGGCCACTCTATGAGAGGGCCTTTACTGCTTTGTTATTGTCAACAGTGGAGTTATCAAAAATTTCAAACACTAGTTTTTGTTTTTGTTTTTGTTTTTGTTTTTGTTTTCAGATCGAAAGCCTTGAACCAGTTGTAAGGCAGGAAAGATTAAAAAGGTAGACTGTCACATATGTGCTTTCTCAAGCCTCCTACAACCCATCTAAGAGTCCTTTTGACTTTTATTGTTACTAGCATTATCCCAGTGCACCACATTCTTCACATTCCTCCCGTGATGGGTTTGTGGTTAGTGTGAGGCCTGAGGGTGCCACAGGGTTTTTCTCAGCCTTCTTGTTCTACTCTGCTTTCATCAGTCCCTGCATTCTTGCACAGCAGAGGACTTTTCTCTTCAAGCACTTGTTCCCAACCTTATCAGTAAACTGTTGTTCTTATAATTTGGTGCTAGGTGCCTGCTGCAGAGTGGGGGTGGTTCATGATTCTCCTAGTCCAGCCCCAGTGTTAGGCAGAGTCTATGCACCTGGGCCTTGGGAATGGGGCCTTTTCAGTGTTCCTGCCTCTATCCCCATAGCAACCAAATCTCTTTGCTTTTGAGGCTCCAAGAGCTAGCTACTCTCTCTTGTCTCCTGCCCTTACCCAAATCTTTCTTGTGAGCATCAGAGTAAGCCCATGGAGAAGGGAATGCAACAACTGTGAACTGCCCTTGTGAATAGGGCTCTTAGTTTTTCTAAACTGATAGGCTAGCCCACATTTGGCCTGTAGAAATTTGTTGATTAAAATTTTAGCTAATTTCTTGTTATTTGCTTCCATGAAGACCACCTCTTCCTCCCAGGCTCTGCTAAAGGTGAACGAGTGTGTGTGTCCTGTCCCTCCTCAGAGGGGCTTATCATTATTTGAGATTCAGTTCCCTTATCTATCTTATAACTGTAGTTCTCTGATGCTAAGATATGCTTTTTAAAAAAGACAATCTGGATTATTTCTGTTGTTAGTACAGGGCAAAAATTTTTTGTGGCTTTCTATGTGCTAAACAAAAGTGGAGCTTCTAGTTCCTATTATTGTCTAAAATAAAACATCCTTAAAACTTCCTTAATTTTGTTTAAAATCATAATAGTCTCAGTGAATTGAAAGAAAATGAGGACCAACAGTACCTTTGCCAAAAGTAATTTCTTTGCCTTCTTCCTCCGAGGACTGGGAAAAAAAAGATTATTGCCAAGGGCCAGATATTTGTCTGGTTAGTTCTAAAAGAAAGAAATGGGAAGTGTTCCCTAAAGCTTCTCCTGTTCAGGGCAGCAAAATTCAGGGTCCTGATTACCCAATGTTACAGACTGAATGTGTGCAGGGGAGCCCCCTTGCTCCACCCAAATTCATACATCGAAGTACACTCAGGGTAATCGCATTTGGAGAAGAATCCTTTGGGAGGTAATTAGGGTTAGACAAGGTCCTGAGGGTAGAGTTTTCATGATGGGAGTATTGTCTTTATAAAAAGAGACACCAGAGAGCTTATTTCTCTTATTTCAATCATACAAAAGAGATCATGTGAGCACACAGTGAGATGGCAAACACATACAATCCAATCGGTCCAAGAGAAGAGGCTTCAGAATAAAATCTGCTTTGCCAGCATCTTGATCTTGGACTTACCAACCTCCAAAACTGTGAGAAATAAATTTCTATTACTTAAGTCACATATTCTATAGTATTTGGTTACAGCAGCCTGAGTTAGAAACTGAGTATTGAACAGTTAAAAATTATCTGAGATCGGTGAAAATTGTTTTGGTTTGTCACTGGAATATGGGTATCTCTAATTTAGAAAGGTTTTAGTTATCAATGGCTTTTTTGTGTAGCTCCAGCATAGGCTTACATGATGAACCAGACCATCTAAAGAACTACAAAGATCCAAAGTAACTCCTATTGGTCAACAAAGAGAATGGCAACATTTTCAAATGCTCTGATTAAAACATACTTATTTTTTCCCAGATAGTCAGAGTACCTTAGTAGGGACTTCTCTTTCCTGTCTCTTCTTTGCATATCTAAAGGCTTCTTTTTGGATTGATTTATTCATTTAACAAATATTTATTGAGTGCTACTGTGTGCTAGGCACTGTCCTGGAATGTTGGAATTTATCAGAATACAAAATAGACAAAGATCCCTGCTTCTACTGTGGCGTATTCATTCTAGTAATGGGAGAGAGTATTAAATAATATATGAGCTCAAGGGCAGCCTGCTGGCCCAGTCGGTGCCTGGGGAGGAGGAGGCACTCCTGGAACCACTAGAGAGACGGTGACAAGACCTAGCCTTCAAGGAAGCCCAAGTCAACACTGGGCTGTTCAGGAAGCATACTGGCCATGAGTATGGACCCCCCGAGAACAAAAGGACAAGATAAACCACAAAATGGTTTAGAAAGATTTTTATGACAATACTTTGAGCCCTATCTTACTGGACAGTCAAATAAGATTAACAGTTACTCCTTCATAGTCAATCCCTACCTGTCCAGCCATTACCCACAGTCCATCATATTTCCTTACTCCCTCAATTAGGCACCATGGTCTACTGGAGGAGGCCCTCCCATCCCCCACCTCACCACCTACAGACAGCTCAATAATGGACGAAGAAAAAGGAGATTTGAAAATAGTCAGTAGACTATGGACCCATTTTTGTGTGTGTGATTAGAGAAAGAGAGAGACAGAGAGAGAGAGAGAGAGAGAGAGAGAGAGAGAGAAAGAGAAAGGGAGAGAAATCTTTAGAAGGTCAAAGACGTTACATTAACAGAGGTTATTGCTAGATTTGGGGATCAGCGCTGCTTTATTTTCCTCTAATTTTAAAATGTATTTTGTTTTATGATTTAATCATGTCTAGTGAACTTCAACTTTTTTATTCTTTTTTTCCCTTTTTTATGCCCAGTGAGGTGAAATTTTTTCATCTTCCTCTTCTCTCTCTCTCCCTTCTTCCTTCCATCTCTTCCTTCATTCTTCTCTTTCTCCCTCTCTTGCCCTCCTTTCTTCCTTCTTTCCTTCCTTCTTTTTCAAAAGAAACTACTGCTAGTCTCAATATCTTTGAAACTGCTTTATGGAACCTTATTTGCATAATTAGTGGCTTCTTGGTTAAGTGTACAGAAGCTCAAACCACTTTGCCTCAAGGGTTAAGACTATTGAAATCTGTTAGATTATATTAGGATAACCTTGACAGAGAGAGACCCAGTGACAAGGAAAGGCAAAAAAAAAGAAAAAGAAAAAAGAAAAAAGAAAAAAAAATCCACAGAAATAAAGTCACCATAAGGGCAGAAAAAGTTAAGACGAAAAAGCTAAGACCTGGCTGACAGAAGAGAGGTTCTGCATAGGTAAAACTATCCCAAATCAGTCTTCCCACAAGAAGGCTATGTCTTCCTAAAGTAATTATGTCTGCTAGTACAAAAAGCTACAGTGTAAAGACATCAGAATAATTTTATCGTGGAACATCATTGTCAAGTAGATCACAGAAGAAGGTTTGAGAAAGAGGATCTTCCTAAAATCTTGAAGAATCATTGAACAGTGATCTGCACTGGCTGATATAAAGGCTACTGGAGTATGAAGTCTACCCTAGGCCTCATTCTCTTGGACACCAGCCAGTTGTAATAATTCCCAAACTCTGGTTGCCTCCAAATTTGGCTGCAACACAAGCCACAAGGCAGCAGCTCTGTGTTGGAGTAGTTAGTGGCTTTTTAAAGAGCAACCAATATCTGCTGGCAGTTGTGAAGTTCTCCAGCTCAAGGGATAGGGTTGACATATTTAGAAGACTAAAATGCAGGATGCTCAGTAAATATGAAGTTCAGATAAACAATGAATACTTTTTTTAGTATAGGTTTGTCCCAGTTGCATGAGATCAACTTAAACTAAAAAAGCGTTTATTGTTTATCTAAAACCCATGGTTAATTGGGAATCCCATCAAGGTGATTAGTCCAAATAACAGGCTAATCATATATTACTTCATAGTTTTCTAACTTAAAATGTTACCAAAGAAAATATTATAATGGGAAATATTTGAGTTACTCTTTATTGCAGCTCTAATGTCTTAGCAGGTAGATATTACAAGAGAAGATGGGAGAAGCAGCTAACTTCAGACACTCTTCTAGTAAGAGGGTTCCTATTGCCCTTGATCTAGAAGTCTCTACAAATTGGATTTAAAGAACTTTTAGCCATAGGATTTGTTTTTAGGCATTGTTTAATTGCAAGAAATATATAAGCAATAGAGCTGGCAAGAAGACAGAAGCAAATAGGACTGGCCCTTGGAATATGAAAGGGAGAAGGGCTGTGGAGATGAGTATCAGGAAAAAAGAGATTGAATTTCTTGCTAACCTGCTAATCTAAGTAGAAAAAGTTAAATATAATACATAGAAATGTAGTTTGCTACAGGGGGCAGTTATTCACACTTGAACTATAATTTGAGACACCCCCCAATTACATCCACAATAATTGTTATTTGGACAATAAAGAATAATGGTTATTAAAAAACCAAAAAGCCAAGTTTTTGGAAGCTAGAAATTCAGGTAAGAAAAGCAAGAGAAATAGGTCACTGATGTCAAGGCAAATAAATCTGTTATCTAGAAAACTACATCATAATCAACAACCTTGCCATGAGAACAAGAACTCCTAACCCTTACCTAATGCCAAGACAGGAAATACTTGACCTCTTAATATTTCCTGCCAAAGGTAGAAGATGGAGCAAAACTCAGGACTCCCTGGGGCTACAGGTGATTGTAGGGACATTATCATAGTTCCTGATGTCTAGTCCTTTGTTGGTATATAAATCATTTAAACTGTGTGGAAAGTACTGTGATGTTACAATGAGAGTCCTAACATGAGCTGTAGCTTAAACAAAATTACTAAGCTTTCTTCAGTAACAAAGGATACAGCCTTTTTATTCTAATTTACTTTGCAACTATGATTAAATTTGCAATATAATGAATAACTAAGTGCTTAATAAATACTTTTTGATGGAAATGTTTTGAATGGTAATAAAGGGCCAGGAGACTTGAAGGGATCATTGCCCACCATATTGTAACCAACTTGACAGAAAAAGTCAGCTAGACAAATATTTGTCTTACTGTACTTGTTTCTATCTGTCATTATCCCAGAAGGTTTTAAGAGGGCTTATCTAGGCAAATGTTTTCTTATTTGTTGGCCTAGCGAGGAACACATGATGGAAATAAGTTATCCCTTTCTAGTTGTGCCATGTTTCCTTCAACAAAGATGAAGTTCCTATGGAATGGGTAAGTCAAATGAAACAATTATTAAGTCTTCACCTTACATTCCATCTGCAAATATGTTTTTCATATTTGTTCCTAGGTACACATTTGCTAGAAAATATTAAAAAGATTTTAAATCAACTGTCAAATTATTGAAATTAATTCACTAGAGCATTTCTCAGAGCTTACTATGTTCAAAGACCTTTGTTTTGTGTTCAAAAAATTTTTTGTGTGTAGTAGAACTAAGCAATCCCTCTGCTAGGCAAATATCTAAGAATGTCCACGAGCACTGTCAATAAGAGTAAAAACTGGAAGAACCCAATACTTCATCGATATTATAATTGATAAATAAATTTTAAAAATTCATACAATGAAATATTGTTCATCAATGAAATGAATGAACTCTACCCAAACTCATCAACATGAATGAATCTTAAAATTGTCTTGCTGAAACCACAGATAAATTCATGCAGGATGATTTAATTTATGTAAAGTTTAATACTTAGGGGAACTAATAACGTTTAGGAATAGATATCTGGGCTGCAAAAGTACAAAGGAAAACAAGGGGATAAAAATTTAGAATAGAGTTTACCTCTGGATAAGAGTAAAAGGGACACGTTTGGGAAGGTGCTTTCATTGTGCTGGTAATGTCGTTTCCCAATGCTGGGTGGTGGGTACAGAGAGATTTAATATTATTTAAACTTTACAGATAGGTCTTCTATACTTTTTTGTATATATTAAATATTTCAAAAATTATTTTTAAACAGAAGTGTAAAAAATACTTGAAGAAAAAGCCACTGGGGATATTTTTTCTGTTTGGATATCTTAGACATACCAAATCTATAAAACAATTTAATAAGCTACTCTTAAAAAAAACTTTCCCTAGGTTTGTAAGTTTCAGATATTGATGAACAATGGTTAATTTAGATGGGTGCTGAAAGATTGAGGAGAAATGGGGAGTACTTCTAAAGAAAATCTTTTCTTTGCATTTAAAATAGTCATATCACGTTAAATAAGAAACCCACGTTTCTATTTAGTATAAATGTGAAAAGAGACAGTGAATTAACTGAGATGACATCTCACTATACATGATTATATTTATTAGCTACGAGTAATCAACTGAACGTCAAACAAAATTAAGATGCAGAACTGACTGGATGAGTCAATAACCCCATTATATAGATGGTGAGACTATGATACAGAGCTAGGCAGCATTAAAAATATATGAGATGTTTAAATTTTTTTTTTATTACAGTGCTTAATTCAGAGATTAGTTTTTCTTTTCTAGCGGAAAAGAGAAGAGAAAACGTAAACAGATTTACCAAGGAAAAGGAAAAGGTGTAGAATTGGGATTGATTAACCTGGAGAAAGAAACTAAAAAGCAATTGCTAGCTGGCTTCAGATCCATGAGGGTTTATAAAGGAGAACCTTGAGGAAATGATTCCTGTGTCCTGAGAAGAATAAAGAAAGGACATTGTATTTAAATTGAAATAGAAATAAGATAGATGATAGATAGATAGATAGATAGATAGATAGATAGATAGATAGATAGACAGACATAATACATGTATATTAATGTATGTTTTTTGTTTGTAAATACATAAATCTAGAAGAATATGCAGCAACAGTTAACAGGAATTTACTTCTGAGGAATGGTGTCAGGAGACGGTGAGACTTGGGATAGTCATCTTTAATTCTCTAGATACTTCTGTATTTTTTATTTTACAATGAACATGTATTACTTTTCACTTTTCTAATTTAAATTATTGATCAAGAAAAATTATAATGAACAATATTTGGGTTGGACAGCATGGTGTCTCTGGTATTCAGTCTGTTGTCCTTGTTACCCTTTTATCCCTCCAGTTGGATATAAAGAAATTTTAATAATAAGCTTTGTCTTATTTAAGCATTGTTTAGTGTAAGAAATAGAAATTCATTTGAGCTAGCTTAAGCAAAGCTATTTCAGAGAACAGAAAGTACAGCTGGATAGCTAGGAACTAGAAAGCTGACAGGAAACCTCCAATTCAAATGCTCTCTTTTTCTTGCTCCTCTGTGCTTATTTGCTTTACTCTTCTCTTTTGCTATGTGCAAATTATTTTATTTTATTTTATTTTATTTTATTTTATTTTATTTTATTTTATTTTATTTTTTTGCTGTACAAGAGATGGTGTCTTCTATCTCTGAATCTACATTATTTCCCAAGATTTGCTTCTACAGCCAACTACCTAAAAATTCTAAATCACATTTAAAATCTCAAACTGTCCCTCTGAAGTCAATCATCTGTACCAGAATGTGAGATTTACATGCCATGTCTACTTTTCCAGTTCACAGGGATTGAGGAAGAGCTCTGAGAATGAGCAGGTTCTCTAAGATGGAATGCAGGACAGAAAGGGAAGAATGGCATCTTTTCTAAAGAGTCCTTAGTTGTTGTAATAGTCTGCTAAGGTTGAACTTAGGGAAATATGCTGTTTACTCCATGTGGTCCAAAGTTCAATGTCATATATATTCATAATAGTGATATATGACTTTTCTTAGTAATATTATGTTTCAATTTTCATCAGACTATTTTATTCATGAAAATTTCTACCCAGATTATTTAGAAAAGATAAACTTAAAAGGAAATGGTTGCTTTATAAATCAGAAGCATCTCTGTAAATTCCAAAGCTTGGGAGGAGCCTAGTGAACATAAAATATCAGTGTCATCAGGAAAAGTGAAAATAACAAAAGTCATCCTGAGACAACAGAGTAAGATGGTAGGTCATTCATTACAAATAACCTTAAGAATAGTATCTCTATGGAGATACTATCAGTCTCCTCTAGATAAGACAGACCATCTCTGGTGTTTTGCTGAATGTCTGAGGTGAAAAGACAGGCTGAGAGCAGAAGTCACAACATTAAGCATATTCATGAAGATAATGTGGAAAATGAGCCATAGAAACCATTTTCTAATATAAAACTGAAAAGTTTCAATATTATGTATAGAGACACAAATGCAGTACCTTCCTTCAAACTAGAGATTTAATTGAACAAAAGATAGTTGAGATGTGAGGTATTTATTTACAATGAGAATCTATCCATTGCGAATCATATCTTAATAGCTTGGCATTGTACATCTGATAATATAAATTTTTTTTCAGGCAAGAGAGATGAGAAAAAGCACAGACTAGATCAAGGACTCTTTCAAAGTAAGCTAGGTTCAGTGCATTAATAAAGAGTTCCAGAAATTGGTTCAGTGTAAATAAAGTATGAGACAATCAATGAATAAAATCCAAACCAGAAGATTTTCATTAAATGTTATCCATACTTTTCTTGACTTCATTATTTTGATTAGTAGTATTAGGAGATGAAAGTAAATATGTCATTGTTCCTCTATAGTTAGGACTTCAAACTTCACATAAGCCTGCAATCATGTGGACATGTGCTGTTTGTAAGCCCTAAGTAAGGTTTGGTAAGCCACGGAAGAGCTTGGTGCATTTTAAAAATCATGTCTGAACAATCTCTTTAAATATTTTTCCTTGCATGATATAACATCTTTCCAATTAAATGGTAAACCTAAACTCAAACAAAATTATTTGTGGGTTAACAGTTTATTTATATTTAAATTAGTGGTTCACTCTTTTCCTAGTACAATCCTCAGACCCACAGCATAAGCAGCACCTAAAAGCTTTTTGGAAATACAAAATTTTAGGCCCCACCCTAGATCTACTGAATAAAAAACTCTAAGGTGGGACCCAGCAATTTTAATAAGCTTTCCGGGTGACGCATATGCACACTGAAGTTTGAGAATCACAGCTTTAAATATTCTCGTCTGATGATGTTTATTGAAAAACAGAAAAAATCTAGGCCATTGATAGAAATGAATCCCTCATCAAAACACCTGGAAATGTATTTTTAAGCCTTGATGGGTTAATCAATCAGCCCGGGATGTAAAGATTAACCAGAATAATTGCAATTCAGCAGCCTTTAAGCATTATATTATTTTGGATACAAGAAGTCAAGTTTCCATTTTTCAGGTGAAAAATAGTTCAATAGTATTATAATAACTTTTCTTTTGCTATTGAAGATTCTAACTATAGCATTCTCTGTAATCATAGCACTGCAGAAATGATACTCTGATAATGACTGAGAATGTTTGTTTAATGAGGTTGTCTAATTCAAGGACTTGAATTGAAATTTTCTGAGTAAGTTTTCCCCTGGCCTAAAGATTTTATACTGGCATTCAATGTTTCAAAAGATCATCCTTTATTCGTACTTCATTTTTCTCACCTTTATATTTTTCCCAGGCGTGAAACTTCTGAAGACTTCAAAGGATGTTATAAATGCTAGTTAACATAGGGAATTGATTATCCATTTATGGCCTAATTGCTCTGTTTCTTTTTCCTACATCTCTCTTCATGTTTTTCAGATCTCCCTTGTTGATCTACAAGAGCCCTTAGAGGATAGTAATATTGCCCGGGATTAATGAAGTTATTATAGGTTAAAAAAAATTGTTACTGAGGATATTAGCAAAACTTTTACAAGAATTTTTTAAAAATCTGTGTTTGGATAGACTTTTATATCTAACTAAGTTTACCTGCAGACAAATGGCTCTTTTAAAAACAGATTCATTTAAATTATAGTATTCTGAAGGAAGGTTTTAAATGCACTGTTATTTGCACATAAAATAAAGAATTATTTTGATTAGAAAGGAGAAAGACATTGAAGATAAAGGCAAGAAAACACATCCACACTTACATAAAACTATGTAAGCTATGTAAAAAAAGGCCTGTTTGTTTTCAAAAAGTTTTTATTGTTGGGCTTACAAACAGAATAAGTAGCTTTCTTTTTTAGACCGCTATTCCTCTTCAGTATATATTGGTTATTTAACTTTGAAATAAAAGGTATATAAAATAAAACTTTTGAGAAAAACATTAGATGTTATTGAATTAAAAATTTATAGCTAAAATTTTTTCTTTATATGAACTTTATGATGAATATAATTTTGGTATCACATTTCTTAAGATATTCTCATTATAGCTACCCAGTCTTATAGTCAAATTTCCCCTAAAAGGTAGTCAACTACTTAAAGCTATTTGTTCAGTACCAAATATATATTTCTCAATCACTGGTAATAGTATTGTATATAATAACCTAGAGTAATAGTAGAGTACAATGCTTATGATAATAATTATTTAGTCAAAGGTCCAGAAATGCAAAAATTTTGTCCCAGTAGCCATCCTTCACTATACAAAGGGTGACATGTCCATTTATTTAGTCAATACATATTAACTGAGCCCCTACTACTGCCAGATTCTGGGAACATAGTAGTGAACAATACAAATTACGATGCTACTTTTACAGAACTGGCCTACTTAGAATGACAAATGATAAACAAATATACAAATAAATATTTAATGTATCAAATGGCAAAAAATGTTGAGATGAAAAAGTCGGTTAAGGACTCAAAAGCGAGTGGGATATAAGTGGATGGGGAAAGGTGATCTTTTTTTTTTTTTTTTTTCCTACTAGGTGATCAGGTTAGGAAAGGCCTCTGTGAGAACGTGACAATTTTAGAAAGCAGAAAATTGAGAGAAGAAGCTTTATGAATATAGAGGATATAAGTGAGGGGTGAGAGAATGATGGGGTTAGATAGCCAGGAACTAGATCACTAAGAGCTGTGTAAAACAAGGTAAATCCCTTGGGTTTCATTCTGAGTAAGACAAAAAATACTGAAGTGTTTAGAGCAGAATCATGGCATGAGTATTGAAATGATCACTCTGGCCACTGTATTAGTGTCAAGTTGGAAGCAAAGACATTCACTGGAAACTATTATAATAGCCCAGGCAAGGGGCGATGGAGACTTGGATTAAGATGGTAGAAGTAGATGGATGAAAACTGGTCACATTTTGGATACATTTCAAGAGGATTTACTATGGATTAGATGTGGGGTGTTTAAGAAAGCGAGGAATCAGGGATGATTCAGGGTCTGAGAGTTGAGCACTAGAAAAATGAAAGCTCAACAGAGAATAGCCTCATGGCAAGAACAAGAGAAGATATTTTATTAGTAGTGGAAGTTTTGACTTCTTGGAGGACTCTGTCACATCTACTAAAGGAGAACTTGGCAAGAGAAGGAAATAACTGGCAAGAGAAAACAATGTCCAGAAAGAATGAGGGCCATTCTTATCAGAACAAGTAATCTGTGGGAATCAGAGACACTTGCCATGGGCCACCTTCATGTGGCCTGTAGACAACAGATCTCTCAGCATCAGACATCCTCAGATGCAGGTCAGAGTTGGAGATAAGGAAAATGAAGATAAAGAAAATAGATGACACCCTATAATAATAGCTGATGGAATTTTGGAATAATGATAAAATATCCCCCAGGAAATCTTCAGCAATAACTGGAATATTTTGCAGGGGACAGGAGGTTCTCCAATAGCAGATGTGGAAAAGAGCCGTAAAAACACAAGTTAAAGTTAGTTTAACATTTATTTCATTCAAACAGAGTATGGCTCATCTAGGATTTCTTATGATTTCTTTGGTTTTAGAGATGTTATGAGAAATGGGAAATTGCTTTCATTGCTGCCATTTTTCACTAGTGGAATTTTTGCAATTATTTTTCTATAATATGATATAGAAAATAAAATTTCAAAAGTTGCACAAAATAGCATCCAAAATGTCTAAAACCTTTCCATATTATTTTATAAATAAAATATATATTAAAATATCAATTTATATTTTAATATTAATAAGCCACAAAGCAGATTTCTATTTGATTTTACTTATTTTGATATTTCTTATGAAAGCTATTTGTACTCTTCTAGAGTATGATGTATAAAGATAGTCGACCAAGTTCTTCATTTGAAATAGGTATGTTCTAAGATATATTACATCTTTATGTGTACTGTATATATAGTACATTCTGCAAATGGTATTTTAAAACACTACAAACACAGTGAAGAAGAGATAAAGGCTTTCTATATCATATCTAGGAATATAAACACCTCTCCTTTAAATATACAATATCAACTGTCAGTAAGAGCTGGTGATTATTTATGTAATAGAAAAAATGCATTTTGGCTTTTGTTATACACACAGCTATTTTTCTCAATTATTCTTGCAATTTCACCCATTATATCAAGAACTACCTCAGAGATAAGAAACAATGACCATTTTCTTCCAGGAACAAAGTGAGAATTATTTTGTTTCATGATGTGATTTTTTTCGTTCACAGTTCTGAAAGTCTCATTGGTGTGAAGGAGTTATTTCTTAAAATCTTCACACCAAAGATAGAATTTTTAAAAAGAGGGAGAGAGAAGCTATCAATATACTGCTATTTTCATATTTTAAAGAGCGTTGAAGAGAAATTAAGATCCAAATGTTCAGGAGTAGTTTTAATATCATAACTGAGGGAGTCTCACATGGAAGACTGAGTTTCTTATTTAATTCACTTTGAAAAGTGAATCCTATGAGTGAAATGGGGGAGTACAGATGACATTACAAAGCTTTGCTCTTTAGAGCAACATTATGACTATTATTAACCAGAGTATATTCAAAACAACTGCTTATGTGTTTATCCTGGATATACTGGTGAGCCTGTCACTGTTAAAAAGAATAAAAGGAACTATTTTTACAAAATCTATAATTAACCCAAGGGACTTTCTTCTGAATTTTATAGCTTAGTAAGGATTCTAAATGGATTTAAAAGGTAGACGAATATAGCTATTGCATTTTCATGAATAACTCTCAAGGGCTGCAACTGACATGAAATAAGGATATCACTCCTCTTTTTCAAATACGAGCATTGCTTCCAATATATGGGGAGAATTTCAGTAAAATATAAGTAGAAGATTCCTTGAGGGAAACTTGGAACATAATTTCCATTGTATCAGAAAGCCTATTGGTCTTGTTCATCACTGTATCTTTATCATATGCTGCAGTGTCTGGCACATAATAGGAGCTCAACAAATATGTTCAGTACTTGATTGAGCCTCTTTAGGAAACCATACATGTTAGATGTATGACAACATGAGTCTCTGATATATGGGAGTGCGTGAAAAATAAAGATTATCTGGAAATGTTAAAGTGACTCTCTTCAGGGCCAATTAAAGAATTTCTTATGATCTCATTTGAAAGGTAAAATTAATTATAGGAAAAGGTGTCTACAGTTCAAATCTTTGAACATGAAGCATGCACTGTTGTTATCCCACCCATATCTCCTTGGTCTTTTACCACTGTAGTCCACTCTAGTTTCCAGTTACCAGCATCTTCGTCTCTTTGCCAGAAGGCTCATCTTGCTGGCAGAATCAGGGCTGATCTAGGGTATATGACCAGCGTGGTTGGTTTTACAGGTACTCAGAAGGGGGCCCAATGCTTTTAATTTAATTCTCTGCAGTTGCTATATTGAAATTTTTAGCAAGTTTATCTTTAACTCTGAGTTCTGTAAGTGAAGTCCAATGGGACAATAGAACATATACAGGAGGCTTGGAGCCTCCACTCATATGCACTCCTTCTTCCTGCTGCCTCCCTGCCTCTCCCCTACCCTGACTCAGTGATTTCTGTCACCCTCTGCCCATGGTGCAAGTTGGGTGAGAGTCCGAGCTAGGCACATGTGTACAACACATTCCATGTGCCTAGTTGTGGGACAAGATGGGGAAGGAATGAGGCCACTGCGAGGATCTGTAGTTTTCCTACGAGTATTCATGTGTCAGAGGGAGTATAACATTAAATAGATAGTAAAAACACACAAGCACACACATGCACCATGACAGAAAGAGAGAGGGGGAGAGAGGGAGAGAAGGAGGAAAGAAAAATGGGAGGAGGGAGAGAGAGAGAGAAAGAAAATCTTTTTCTCGCTTTTTGAGCAGGGAGCTCCACATTCTCTTTTTGCTCTGGGCCATGCAGATCCACTAGTTTGATTGAGTGAAACCCTCTTTGCCCATAGGTATATCAGACCAGCTGTTCCAAAGAATAATCTCTACCTCATCTCTTCAACCTGCCTTTAACCAATGACTGTTTGCTGGAGTCAGTGGGAGAATTATGACGCACATGTACTACATTGGCTCCAGAGTTCTCTAGCAGGCTTCAGCTGTTTTTTATCCTGTGGTAAATTGCTCTGGTTGGCTGCTTTCCCTTTTCTATCTTACTTTCTTACTTCCCCACTGGAGCTTCCTAAGATCACCTTCCAAATAAACCATTTGGATTTGAATTCTTGAGAAACTCTAATTAAGACAGATTCATAAGCCAATGTTTGAGACATTTCTAATATCCTTGACTAACTGAAAAAATAAATATCTTCAGTAGAGTGGGTTCCTTTCTTCCACAGACTTCTCTGTAATTCAGAGGCTTTGAAGTTTATACTTTTGCTTACCTTTTGCTATCTAGAATCCATAACCAAACTTAATAGTTTCCCCTTTGTTTATATCCTGTTTCTCTGATTGGAATGTAAAGGGTTTGAGCTCCCTATGGGTTCCTCCCCACTCTATAAATCTAGGAAAGTCCTGACCTCTTTCTGAAAGAAAATGGAAAGTTGTCCCTTGCCTTCTCCATGAGATGTGATAATGTTCTATGGGATTTTGAATTCTGCTGTGGAGGTGTTTGTTTTTGTTAAATATGACCCTCACATTATAAAGAAAGTACACAATGTATTTCTAAATGTTTGTTCTGGAAAACAAATATGTTTAACTGAATCTGAAAATGTGACTTCAACATTTCTTTCCAGATTTAGGGAAGAAATTGGAAACGGTGGAAAGGTATAGAGGGGTAAGGGATTTTTTTATTTTAGACACAAATATTTTTTTTTCAAAATATGTTTTACACTTAACATTTTCTAAGTTTTAAATCTTCATTTAAAAATTGTTTTATATCATGAAACTTGATTTATTATATTAATATTATTAATATTATTACTCTATGTCCTTGAGCGTTGCTGCTTTCTGCTGATATGAGAGCAAGAGAGAGTTTAGGGAAGTTGATGTCAGGGTTCTGGTCGAACTTCCCATTTTATATTAGATATAAAAGATATGTATTATTGTAAATATATATAATTATATAAAATATATAATTAGAAATTAATTTCCACCTGCTTCCTCTTCCCTCCAATGATTCATGAACTTTTGGATGAGACTGGTTGCAAATATTGATTAAAAAGGTCTTGTCCCTTGCCACATCTTAGACCTAATAAATGCAGGATGGATAAAATCAGCTGAGGGCTGCTAAAGAGAATTCTGGATCATCTCCCAACATATGTACTTTGTGCAGACCTCATCCCCTCTAGGTAAAACCCTGACTACCAAGCTTCTTGACTTTGAGCTGTCTGCTTGACCTGTCTCCCCTGATCCTTCAGTTTTAACTATTCTGTATGTCTCTCTGCTCCCCTGTCCCAATTCCTTTTCCTGGTGAAAAGTTCATTCATTCATTCACTTGTTCATTCTTTGAACAAAAAATAAATGGTAACATATAGTGGGATTCAGTGATCTATAATTCAAGTACTAATGTGATCTGAATTATGGTAGCATAAACATCACCTAACAATTTGTTAGAAATGCAGATTCCTGGTTCCCACCACAGACCAACTGAATCGGAACCCCTGGTAGGCCCCAGGAGTCCATGTTATAACTAACTGTCCAGGTGATTCCTATACACCTAACGTTGGAGAAGCACTTGTCTTGGTCTGGACTGGGGTGCATTTCTAATAAGTTTTCAGGTGATGTTGATGCTGCTAGTCCAGGGAACGACTACACACTGAGAACCCCTGATCTAGAGGTTCAAGTTATTATTTCTGCTACCTAACAAAAGCCTGAATCCACCAAACCTCCCCAAATTATTTTTTAGCTTCAACTTCTGCTTTGTCCAAACTAAATTCAATTATATGTGAATGCTCCAGGTGTGACTTGCCAATTCTCGGCTTCTTAAATTTGGTAGCAACCTGAGACTGCTGCGACCATACCCTGTGGGTATTATCACTCTCATTATTTTTATTTTTGTTTCATGTGCTTTATCGGAAAAGCTCATGGCATGTTGAACTGGGCACAAACTTAGAAATAGATTCCTGAGTTTAAACTAGAAATTAATCACTTACCTGTCTAATTTTGAAGAAGTCACTTACCATTTCTGAAACTTATTTTTTTATCTGCACAATGAAGATGAGTTGGATTGGAAGACATTATGTATCTGAAAGAAGCTAGCAAAAAGGTCTGGCATGTAGTAGGTACTCAAGGAATGTTATTTAAATTTTTATATCACAGCACTCTTTCTTTAATACTATCTGAAACCAGGTAATAACATAAGACGTGTTAAAAATCGTTAAACTTTTAGATCTTGTATATGTCTTCAGAGTGCATTTAGTTTCATTTAAAAATTGACTTAACTTTATTGTCTATATTTTATTCCTCCTTCATTTTGGTGACCTCTAGGAAGTGTAAAAATGCTATTTTTCCTTCGATTTTTAAAAATAGAGTTTTGAAAAGTAAAGCAGAGTATAACAGAATGTCATAGTGGTAGTTCTAATATTCCTTTAATTCCTTGTCATTTGATGTCAAATAAAAGTCACAGCTAAATGTACCCTAAAATTCCTCATTAGAAACATAGTTTCAACATTGACTAAGCCTTTCATCCAAGCACCTGAAACTCTTTTATAGGTTTTAGCTAATTAAGTTTTAAAACACCTCCATCACAGAAATAAGAATTAGAACAGATGGACCACAACCACATATGCTAGTTTAAGAAATAAAGGCTCATACTAGATCTATTAGAATAAAATGAAAAGATTACAGCACAGCCGGCCTGTTGATTTCTATTATTTTAACAACAGATGTGGAACTCCAACTTTGAAATTGTTTTTTTAAGATCATATTTACATAAAAGTAATGCATGCGTATGCTTACAAAAGTCAAATGGGACTAAAAGGGTTATAATAAATATCAACAGTTTCTTTCTTCATACCTCTCCATGCCCAGGTCTTATTCCCTAGAGACGATCTCTCCTTAACTACTAGCTTATGTATTTATAAATAGCATATTATATTGCTATTATTATCGATGTAAGATATTATTTCTATGATAAACAAGGATTTAGTTTAATGCAACTACCACCACCCCTCCCCATTCCTTCCACTGTAGTTATATCACTTTTAATTAAATAACCTAACAGTGTTGAGAGTATTTCAAGTTTATATAAATGTTCACTGCAGAGTTAAATAGTCGTAATATCAAACAGTCATATTGTGGTTACATTTCCTTTACCGTACTGCTTTTTAGTTTTGTTACTGGAATTCCTATTTTTCTTTGTTCCTGAAGTTTCTTCTTATAGCCATCCTTAATTTTTTCTGAAGTCCTACAATATCATGTATTTATCAAATGAACAGCCCCCTTTCTCCCACATCAACTTTCTGCTTCATCTGCTGTTCTTTAGACCTGTTGCGCAGTTATCCTGGGTCTATCTCGACTGTTGTCCTGTGTTGCAGCCACTATTTCCTGGTCTTCATGTCTTTCTACTTCCTAGTTTACATGCTGCATTGCTGGATGCAAATTATCTGAGTCTTTGCTGACTGAAAATGTTTTTCTTCTCTCTACCCCACATTTCACAGACAATTCTAAGGAGAAAATCATTTCCAATCAGAATTCTGAAGAGATTTCTTTGTTGTCTTAGAAAGACAATAAATGACTCACTATTAATAAACTTAAAAGTAATGGATTAAACATGGCAATGTCTATTTTGGTGTCCCCATATATGAACCTCTTAAAAATTCTTAGAAAGAATATAGATCACATGGTAACAAGATTTTGCTTTAAGGAAGGACTGGCTACATAATTTGAGGGGCCCAGTGCAAAATGAAAATGTGGGGCCCTTTGTTAATAAATTATTAAAATTTTCAAAGCAATGATAGTAGAGAATTAAAGCAAGCATAAGTGCCTTATAAGTGCAGGGTCCTATGCAACTAACTGCATAGACAGCATACCTGTGAAGCTGGTCCTGGTTTAAAATCTGGCTCTATAGACCATCTCTTAATCTTCAGTACCTCACTTAACTTCACTGAGCCTATAGTCCCATTTATAAAACAAAAATAATAATATCTATCTTTCCAACTGTCTGGGGTTGTGCGGAGCTATATATAACATGATAAAAGTAATATATGTGTAAGCACTCTGTAAATCATAGGAGTGTAAAGAGTAAGTATACATGGAATCTTTTCTGTACCATTGATAAAAAGTCTTAGATTGGTATGTGCTTCATTATATCTCTTTTATGGATGAATAACTGATATACAGACATTTCATAGCTTTAAATATATATTTTAGAGTCATCCAATACTAGAGTTTTGTACAAGAGAAACTACAATTCATTGCTGATCATCACAATATAATCTGAAACTCTAAATTAATTTCTTAGACCAAGGGTCCACCAACCATAGCCCACTGCCTGTTTTTGCACAGCTCATGAGCTAAGAATGATTTTTATTTTTATTATTTTTTATTGAGATATATTTGACATAAAATATTGTATCAGTTTATAATATACAACTTATTGGTTTGATTCATTTATATTTATGATTGTCACTATAGCATTAGCTAACAACACTATTGTGTCACATTATCTTTTCTTCTAGTGTTGGGAACAATTAAGATCTGAGTTCTTAGCAAGTTTAATGTTTATAATACAGTTTTGTTGTTTATAATATGTTTTTAAATGGTTGAAAAATAAAGTGTTAAGATATCTGAAAATTATATAAAATTTAAATATTAGTATCTATAATTTTAATGTAATAACCACACTTATTCATTTATGTGTTGTCTGTAACACATAACTACCCATAACTGCTTTTTTATTACAACAGTAGTTGAATAGTTGCAACAGAGACATTACAGCCTGCAAAGCTGAAAATATTTATTATCTGCATCTTAAAAGTTTGTCAACACTCCATTAGATTATCAGTTCTACCTTCTCACTATATAGCCACAACCCAATGAGATCATCCTAGCATCCTCACATTGTTGCCTCTTTGAAAATAAATCACCCTGAAGCATGTAGCGTTCCACCAGTCAGACCATCCTGACCCCCAGCTCCTGATCCCTCACTCATCTCCTGATATATGCTGCTGCTACTCTGGTGGCTCTGAAATCACCTTCTTGTCTTAATCACAGCTCACCCCTCTGACATGACAACTGCTTCTGCTAATCAGAGAAAAGAGACCAACAGATTCCATCAAGCTACAAAACCCTATCCCAGTAGCTAATCCAGTAAGACTCTTCAAGTGTTTTCCGGATGAAATTCTGGAAAATTGGGTGCATTTCTTCACAGTGTATATTCTTGCTTTTATCCACTATGGATATTAAACATATGCTATATACCCAGCACTCTACTAGGTAAGAGAGAAGAGACAAAGGAAGGTGGTAGGATAAAACAATCAAGGAAACGGACCAGATTAGTGACAGACTATATGGCACAGAGTGAATGAATGAATGAATAAATAAAGGATTAATGGGAGTGAGAAAGACTTTGCTGAGAAGATAGAATCTGATAGAAGATAGAAGTCTTAAAGGATGGTGTGGATTTAGAGAGTGCACATTAGGAGAGAGCAGGAAAAATAAATTGGTAGGTGAAATGAGTTCTGCATCTAAACATCTTGCAACATGGATCACAAATTGTGGAACTGCCTCTCTTCTCTGGTCACCCAACCTCCATCACCACTGTCCTGCCATCTACTCCCTGTAGAAATAAAATGCAGAAGGCATCTTCAAGGACTAGACTAAAAAATGGCATCTCTCTCTGGCTGGACCAATTAGGTAAAGGCACTCTCTCCCCCAGCAATGCAGGCAGGCCTGCACTGGGGCACAAATTTAGGTAGACAGAGATGGCTTTCAGTCTCCATTTGTATCCCCAGGGCCAGACACCCTTATGCATAGCACAACCTGACCAACAATACATTGCAGATCTGAAGCAGGTGAATCACTATCTGTATTTTATTTTATGTTTAGACATATTTTGTTGGAATCTTCCACGACGCTAAAACAAATTAATGTTTGATAATATGCTCTATTGGTGAGGCTGTGGCTAGACAGTTACTCTCATACATTATTGGCAAGAAAGCGAACATCATGCAATTCCTACCGAAAGGAATTTGCCAAATTCTAGCTCAATCATGTATGCATTTACCTTTTGACATGGAAATTTTTATTCTAGGCATCTGTTGTAAAGATAAACTGGCAAAAACACAAATTGACTTATGCCTAAACCTATACTTAATGATATTATTTAGAATAGTAGTAAATTGGAAACAACCAAAAGATCTATTAATAGTAGACTGGCTGAATAAACCAGAATTGGCAAACTTTTTCTATAAAAGGCCTAATAGTAAATATTTTAGGCTTTTTAAGCATACTATCTCTATTGTAATATTCAACTCTATCATTACAGCACAAAAGCAGCCGTAGAAAATAAATGAATTTTAGTGTGGCTGTGTTTCAATAAAACTTTATTTGTTAATACTGAAATTTGACTTTTATATAACTTTTGTGTCACAAAATATTCTTCTTCTCATTTTGTTTTCAGATATTTAAAAACATAAAACTCATTCTTAGCTTTGAGTTATACAAAAACAGATAGTGCCTAGATTTGGCCTTCAGGCTGTAGTTTGTCAATACCTGGAATAAACTATGGCACATTCCCACAATGGAATCCTATATAATTGCACAAAGAATTGATGAAGATGCCTATGCTGATATGGAGCCAGAATGTAGTAAGTGAAAAAAACAAGAACCAGAATGGTATCTACAGTATGCTATTTTTGCATATGAAATTGAAGAAAATAAGTATATATATGTATGATGTTTATATTTTCAAAAAGAAATTATGGAAGGATAAACCAAAAACTAAAGAAAGCAGTTACTTATAAAAGGAGGTATAAAACAGGGTAGAATGGACAGGAATGAATGTACCTTATAATATTGTTTTGACTTTGGGATGCAGTTTTTATATAATTAACAAATAAAATGATATAACAAAGGAAAACATTGACTGAGTTGTCAATATTTGAAAAAATGGATATTTTACCAAAAAAAATCTTAATTTCCTTTCTTCTGAGATATTGAAGGATCTGGCTGGTATCACTGAGTCAACTTTCCCATATGGCAGCTGTCTAAGGGAGCAAAGATCTAGCAACTTTCTTTTCAGAAAGACATATGTTCTTTGATTTGCTATAGGACC
Source organism: Eidolon dupreanum (assembly GCA_028627145.1). Lineage (NCBI taxonomy): Eukaryota > Metazoa > Chordata > Mammalia > Chiroptera > Pteropodidae > Eidolon > Eidolon dupreanum. Next base: position 100,023,708 of record CM053507.1, read on the forward strand.
CACCCAGTTGGCTTCACTTTACTTTGCTTGTTTGACCTGTGTAGGCATTCAATTTGCAATTTCTGCCCTAGAAGAAACAAATGAATTAATTTTTGTTGCTTAGTATAGTGGTAATTGGAAATTATTCAGTATTTTGAGCATAAGTATACAATGATTAATGTAGTATTTCAGGGAGATTAACCCACCAATGTTATGTATAATGCTTGAACCTGATTCCAGAGAGACTAATCCAGAACAGGTTATGTTCACATGGCCATGAGATAAATTGATGCATATGGGTGATGGCTTCAGGTTGGAGAGAAACTGAAGAAAAAGCCATCAGGATGGAAAAAGAGAATGAGGAATTATATTACAGCTAGAAAGGACCTGAGAGATCATTTAATCTCACACTCTTTTTTTATAGAAAACTGAAGCTCAAAGTGGTAACAGACTGTATTTGAAATTTCACATCTGGTTAACATCAAGGTTAAGATCATCATCTAGGTATTTCAAGTCTTAATATAATGTATTTGCCACTAACTGTTAATGTTTTGAGGATTCGATTGACAGGCAAAGACAAAACTAGTTCCAGAACTTTATAACACTTCCAGCAACATGGCGCTAATTGCACCATGGTGCCTCTGGCACATAAAGCAGGTGCCATTCTGCTCGGTGGCAAAGGTCTATCACTGACAGAACTAGAGCCTTGAAGAGAGAATTGACGGAGGAGGGAGAAGATAAAAAATTTGAGTTTTAAATATAGTGGGTAAAATGAAACATGTAATTGGTGATTCTAGTAAGCAGTTGTAAATCTTTACCAGTAGGCAATTTTACATAAGGAATTTCCCTGTTTTTTTGCTACTATAAATTAATATCCTTTTATTTAGGCTACTGGATCTGTTATAACAAAAAAGAGAATTGTCTCTATACATTTGTGGAAATGCATAGATACATATGCATTTAGTAATTAATAAGATATCAATAGTGGCTCATTATTGTAATAAATATACCACGCTAATGCAATATGTTAATAACAGGAAAAAATGTGGGGGCAGGGAATACATGGGAACTCTCTGTACTTTTCCACTCAAATTTTTTTGTAAACTGCTCAAAACAATAAAGTCTATCAATTAAAAAAATTATATTGGTAGAAAGATCCACTAGTAACCTAATGTGAGGCCACCCAATCATAATTGCCAATTTGCTCCCCCATTGGAGATCCACTGGAAAATATATTTAGAAAAGGTGCAAATGACTAAATGATAACCCAGATTTAGAGTAAATATTACTTTTTGCTTCTGAAATAAATTGTGAGAATATTTTAAAAATTAATTAAAAATATTAAACATTTTTTTGTTTGTTTTAAAAAGGAAATTGTTTGAAACCAATACAGTTTTCCAGCATTTTTCTTGCTGAAAGTTGACCTGTTTGTCATTGGCATTATTGATGAGACTGGTCTTTATACTTGACAGAGGTTTTGTACTCTATTGTGGATTGCAATACACACTCACTGATTCTGTGGCAAATGGCCACAGAATTGCAAATATGATTTATGACATTATACATATAAGACTGTTGAAATGATCCACATCATTGCTAACTTAAATGTTTCAATCCCTTGGGAAATAGGAAGCTCTAAACTTATACTGATTACCTGGTAGTTTACTGAGCCATTATCTTCAGAACAACCTATGGTTGTTCACATAGTAATATAATCACATTTTTATTATCTTAAAACAGAAAAAGAGTGACTTGTTCATATTCATTCTCCAAGGACATTCTAAAAGTTCTTTTTCTCCTCCTTTTTCTTCTTTGTTATTTTGTTTTTGAAATAAGTCACTCCATGATGACAAAGAAGTGAATGAGAACATATGTAGGCTCTGGCTTTGTTATGCCACAGATTTAAAATATTGCAGTCTTAGAGCTTCAAGGGATTTATTTAATTATTCTATTCCAATGGGTCTCATCTGGGAAATAGGCACCCATCCACCCCCTTAAGAGCCATTACTGTAATCCAAACCCTTCATTTTGTGATAAAGAAATTAAGATTCAAAGACATTGGTTGATTTGGCCAAGCTCTTCAGTGGTAGATCCTGGGCTTGAATCCATTTCTCCTGTCCTGTACAACATCCTTCCTTTCGCATCATATTACCTCAGGTCAATTGATGCAGTCCTGTGTATTGTTGGCCTATATCATCAAAAAACAGTGTATTAAAACTCTATGATTGCTACAGTCCCATCCAGCTCTACAATACTATCAGTGAACTGTGTATAGGTGTGTGAGAGTAGGTGTGTGGGAAGAGGTAGTAGTTTTTGGTTTTCATTCTTTTTCTCCCTTTCCCTTAACAATAAAACAAATAAGGAAATAAAATATATTTGATCCAGCATGACTAAGGAAATTTGTACTGTAGTTGATTTCTTGGGTCATCCTGTATGTCACTGCAGGCACAGAGAGACTCTCATGAGATTCTCGTCTGTTGCAGGTTGACTAGACTATCACTTTTCACCTTCTACCCAGCTACGCTTCCAGCAGTAGGGGTTTAAATAATAAAATTCACACACTGGCATAAATGCTCAGTCTTAAAGTTCTACTTTTTTCCAGAGCATTCAAGCTGTAAATAACAGTTAGAACCACCATTCCTACTTCTGAAGAGTATAGTGTTATATAATTCCCTCTGCACAAATTTAAATACCTTCTTTATGACTGTCTTACCTCTCTGGATTGGGATGATAAGATCTCATTTTCTTTCTGCCTTGAAGAAAGATCTGAGAGAAGCTTTAGTGAGCCTGGTAAATTACTCCTTTTGTACTTCCTCAACTCTATGGCTTATATTCACCATCATATAAGGGAGACTCCTTTTCAATATACTCTCAAGTTTTGAGAAAAACAAACTACCAGAAGTTGAATTGTTGTTCTGTGGCTAACAGGCAATTCCTGGCTTCTGGCTCTAACTACTCTGTATACTTCTCTGAATTGTGAAGATTAGTGACACCATGGACTATATTTCCTTGTGAGAGTGCCTTTGGGTACATGTGCTCTCCTATTTATCCCCTGAGCCAAAGACTACAGACAGCAGAAATTATTAGGAACAATGGTGTTCCTTAAATACAAGTATTATCTTTGTATAGTATAACAGGAAATCCAGTACCTTAGGGAAAAAATAAAATTGGAGGTACAATCCTTGCATGTACAGAAACCATGCTTTAAACAGGATCCTATCAATGATTAACACAGCTGAGATTATTTGTCTTATAAACTGAGGAGGGTAACTCAGAATTATGGTTTATACAATTAGAAATCATATCTGCAAACAGACTTCTAAGTCTACTTACTCCATAATGTTCAATACATACTTGCACATGTACGTATACTTCAAGAGAAAAAAAAAAATCAAGAAAATATTGCTTCAAATACCTTCTTTTTTATATTTCAAGATAATAATCACAGCTACCAGGACAGGCTACTTGAGAATTTCAAAAGCATCAATCAGTTTCATAGTTAGCAACATCATCTTTCTTTGGGGAGCACTTTGCATGAGGTAGAATGTGCCTATTTTCTCACCAGGGCAAACAAGGGGAGCTGGATAGAGAGGATGAGAACAAGCCTGCCAGTTCTCCATGGACAGACAGGGAAAGAGAATTAGTCAGCACTAACTCTTCCACCTGCTTCCCAGATACCTCTTTCTGTTTTTGCCTTATTTGCCTTTTCCTTCTAAACTTGGACTATTTGCATACATAGGGGGGAAAAAAAAGTGCATATAATTTTGCCACAAACAATGGACAATTAAACTAAATTTTCAAGAACTGCCTCATATCACCTCCTCTAGATCAGATTTTCAGGTTTGGGATCTGAAACTTAAAAATAAAAGGAAATCTCAGTGCAAGAATGTCTTTTAAATTGCTCTTCCCCACCCCAATTTGTTTTCTCTTCTTTCCTTGACCTTTTTCTAGTTTCCATTTATGGAAGGGGAAAACATATGAATAAATATGGAATATATCCATTAAAAGCATTATCTGTCCTTTGCTGTTGTTCACTAGTTTATTTAACAAATATTCTTTGAATGCATTTATATATTAGCTAAGTGCTGGGTATGCATGTAGTAGTCAACAAAATAGACGAGGTCTTAATGAAGCTTATAGTCTTATAAATTAGACATTAAATCAAATAAATACTTTCTATGTGAAGAAATAATCAAGGGTAACTAATTTAGGCTGGAGGGCCAGAGAAGGCTTCTTTGAGGCAGTAACACATGATTATCTGAAAAATATTTGATGATGACTCTATATATTCTGGTCAAATTATTCTCCTAAATCTTATGATATAAAAATTATCTCTAAGCGTATCCACGTATCTGCAAAATAAATGTAATGGAAAGGTCGAACATTAATTTTTAAGTGTGATCTATTATTTTTCCTGGATTGCAACTGGTTTTATTTAGTAAACTTGCATTTTCTAGCATTATGAGAGAAGACTCTATATAAAAATACTTCTTTGTTTGATGTCAGTGGTGTTACTGAGTACCGTGGTAAAGACAAAAGCAGTGAACCAGATAACTCTTTTTTAAATGTATAAGGAATAATTTAAAATCTCAATATGGATGAGAGAAGGTGTCTGCCTAATATTATAAACAGACTCAAACTCTTTTTGGATTATACTTTTGTTGTTATTGCAATCAATGCAGAGGAAACAAGGAACACACAAACATGAAGTAGTAATTTTTCTAGATGCTATCTTGGTTAAACTTTAGAACCTTGTTATAAATCCATGAAATACAGTTTACTTCACAGTAAGCCCACATTGGACCCACCACCAATGAAAATTCTGAATTAACAAGATAATATGAAAATTTGCTTTCAAATTTATAAAGTGCTTAATTAACTTCCCACCTGGTTCTCAAAACAGATCTTTGAAGTATTAATATTAACCTTATCCTGCTATTTTAAAAAAGGAATAAGAGTTTAGACGATATACTCATAGTGAATTAGTGAGTGGGGAACTGAGCTTCAAAACTTGGTTTTCTGACACCAAAGCCTGTGATTTTGCTGTTGTATCACACTGCTCAGCCTTATTGTGAGAGGGCCCCTGAGGCTGTCCTGAGAAGAGTGACAGATTTCACACTGTAAAATATCAGTTGGACAATCACACTTTCTGCTCTGTCACTTCATGAGGACTTAGGGGTCAAAACCTCATCTCATCCTAGTTTTCTTTAGATATGCACTATAAAATCTTATATTCAAAAGCAGAAGAGGAGTTAAATCTAAAACTTTTCACGTGGCGTTGAGGCACTTTGTGACTAGCACCTGTAGAAGCCAACTTCGCTCAGTGAGACCCACACCTGAGTCTCATAGATGTATTGCTGCCCTATCCTTCATACAAAAGAAAGTGGATAGAGGTCTCTAAATAAGGTGAGAACTTGCAAACATGCTGAGAAGATCTCCTCCTGGAACAATATTCAGTGGAGAGAGTTCTTCACAAGCCTGCCTCCTCTTTAAAGGAGATCTAAAAACCTTCCAAAAGGAGTTATGTGTGTCCTAATAATTTCAATATTTAAAGAAAAGCAATTTCTTGACCTTAAGAAAGATAATAACAGTAATAATGATGGTGATGATGATGATATAATAATAATAATAATAATAATAATAATAATAATGGCAATGTGGAGAATGGAACACTTTTGCTTATTTGGTCTCCATTGTTCTGAAGTAACTCTACTTTTGGCAGCTTAAGCATTCTTGAATTATTTTCCATCTCAGAATATTTAGCTAGATTATAGCTGATTTCTAATTACAAGGAAAATTGTTGTCTAAAATTGCAATAACTGTGTGTGACTGACATTGTTAGTTGGCCAATCCCACAATCACTCCAAAAAAGATTCTTGCAAAAATTTAGAAAGGCCCATACTAGCAGTAGGCTTGTGAACCAGTCTTACTCTTGAAAGCCTTCTGGGTTAGTTTCAATATACTGTTGAAGAGATGTTGACTTCCCAGTCTATCTTCTTCTTGCCTTTAACTTAGCCATGATGCCTAGAGCTGTCAGTCTTCTTGGGACTGTGAGCATTGAGATCATGAGGGTGAACAGCCAGAAATCTATGGAGACTATGAGTAGGAAGATTGAAAGAGCCTGGGTGGTAAATGTTGTTAACCAGCTGAACACCAGCAATTGGCTACTTGTAGCTTCTCCATTATGTGAGAAGGCAAATGAATGCCTCTTTGTTTAAGCTACTGTTCTTGAGACTATCTGTAATGTGCAACTGAAGGTACACTTCAACTGCTAACAGTTATCAGCTTTGCGCTAGTTACTAAAAGCATTTAAACCTGTTTCCTTGTATATAAAATATAAGAAGGCTGAACTCTTTTAGATTTAAGAATTCTGATTCAAAAATTTCATTGGCCCTATTGTATTTAGAAATGAATTTTTTTCAAAAAAGGTACTATACACATTTCAAGCTTGTTTTCAATTTTATAATTAGCATGATCTTTGTAGTGCCATGGGGATATGAAACAGTACATATTTTGTTGTCATTTGCTTACTATTTAAATGGTTATGTCACTTCAGTGCAAAGTATTTTGTGTTTCTATGATTCTTTACAAGTGTCAATGTAATGGGAATATTCCATTGAAATTTATGGAATGCCAAAATGCACAATTTATACTTTCCCACACAAAAACCTACAAAAGTAATGGCTTATCACTGAAGAGTATCTATTTGAAGAGGACTAAGACTTAATTGTCTTGATTGTCCTGGTTGTCTTTGATTGTCCTCATCAGGACAATCTATAGATTGTGGACAGGGAGTCACTGTCAGGATGGAATATGAAAAGATAATGTTTTCTACAGGCAAAGATGTCAGACAAGGGTGTCTTTTATCTCCGTATTTATTTACTCTATGTAGAATATATATGAAAAACTGGGCTAGATTCAGAAGAAGCAATGAAAATTGGTAAAATATCAATAACTTAAGATATGCAGATGACACCATCTTACTAGTAAAAAGTAGCAATGATTTGAAATGATTTCTGATAAAAGGCTAAGAAGAAAGTGCCAAAGCAGGACTGCATTTAAACATCAAGAAGAAAAAAATCATAACTATAGAAAAAATACACAATTTTAACATAAATACTAAAGATATTAAAATTTTTAAAGATTTTGTTTACCTTGGCTCAGTAATCAATTCAAACGGACAATGTAGTCAAGAAATTAAGACAAGGCTGAGGCTCAGAAGGACAGCAACAGAAGAATTAGGAAAGATCATCAAGAGCAAAGATGTGTTATTAGAGATCAAGGCTAAAATCATCCACACCCTCATATTCCCAGTTACTATGTATAGATGTGAAAGCTGGACAATGAAGGGGGCTGATAGGAAAAAAAATAAGATTCATTTGAAATATGGTGTTGGAGGAGAGCTGTATGGATAACTTGGACCACCAGAATGACAAGCAAGTGAGTCCTAGAGCAAATTAAGCCTTAAACATTGCTGGAGGCAAAAATGACAAAACTGAAGCTGTCCTACTTTGGGCATATCATGAGAAGGCAGGGTTCTTTTGGGAAAAAAACAGCAACACTGGGAAAAACAGAAGGCAGCAGGAAAAGAGGAAGAAAAAATATGAGATGGATTCACTCCATAAAAGAAGCCATAGGCATGGGAGCTGAGTAACACCATGGCAGACAGGACAATGTGGACATCACTAATTCATAGAGCCACCAGAATAGAGTAGGAGCTCACTTGGCCACATGTAGCATACACAGACTTAATTACAAAAGGTTTATCAGTTCAGTCCTTACTCTGAGCACAAGAAAAATATCTTTTCTAGTGACAACTTTGAAGAGTTTTTTATTGTTTCTATTTAAAAATCACTATGGGAGGTAATGCTTGGTCATTGAAAAGAAACAATATAAGTGATAGACGGAAAGTAAGGGATTTTTAAAGCACTCCCTAAGTAGATCTGCAACAACAGACATACAGGGAATGAATATCACCTTCCTTTTCAATAGAAGACCATGTTATCATAACAAAGACTGTTATGTCTTCTCATATATAATTTTAAGAGTTTTAAATGATAGGGCTTAGAGGGTAGGGGAAGGAGGTAGTAGGTAGATGAGGTAAAAGGGGTCAAATATGTGGTGACATTCAAGAGTTAAAAATAAAGAATTTTTAAAAATGATAGGTCTTAGCTACTTCTGAAGATTAAAGTCCTGAGAAATTACATTTATTTTCAATTTTAAAAATTAAGATTTTTAAAAAGCAATTCTACTGAGCAGACTCTTTCAAGTATGATATTGGAGGTGAAAAGCTTAAAAATAACAGTTATTACTTTTATGTACTTCCATTTTTAACAGGTTAATATGTCAAAAATAGCTGATACCACAGTCTTTCTGCTCTTAATATTTTTAATAATTATTGTAAACTCAAATTAATTTAGATTATAATAAAAATTAAAAGCATTTATTTGAGCAAAAGGATCTGCAATCCAGGAGACACAGATTGAGGTAGCAATCTAAACTGTGTTCCACCAAACCAAAGGAGAGGCTGTCTTTTATAGTAAAATTTCCCTCTCAGATTTCCAATTAGGTTCGTTTTATGTAAATGAGGTATCCAAACTGTGCAGTTCTGATTGGACAAGGCCGGTCTCAGTCATTGGTAGAAAGAGGAAACCAGGATTTCCTTGTAATGGTTGGCTCAGACAGCATAAACAAGCAAGGCATAGTAGGGGGTAGCTGAGAGTTCAGTCTAAAGTTCTTCCTGAGGTATACATAGTATGTGAGAAGTCCCTGTCAGCAAATGGCTAGTAGGCTCTTATTTATAAAATTCGGATTCTTGATTGATGATGGGGAGTCCATTTTATCAGATAAATTCCTTCTTGGGGGTTCATATCAAATGAATCTTTCTTCTTGGGGTTCTACATTATAAATCAGCATGATTCAGGATATAGTGCTAAGTTTGGCTTAAGTGGTATAATACTTTAAATATTCAGCTTAGTATATTATTCTTTTTTAAATTCCTTTTAAAAATCACTCAAAACAGGTTCACATTATCTTGGGTTTAATATGAGTAATAACTAAAAAATGTTTATACTAAGCTAACAACTTATTTATTGTTTTTATTGATAAAATTTAAACCAGTCAGACTCTCATAAAATTCCTGAGAACTTAAAACAATCAAATAGAATTTATGTTGCTTCTGTGTAAGCAAATTCTTGTAAATTTGTTCTTATCTCTCTGTGACAATGATGCCAAACAGTAAGATGGTAATTTTCCCTACTGGGGTGGTATTTCCAGGCAGCTTAATTATCATTCTTAGGGTATCCTCCGATTTATAGAGATCATCTCTTCCTCAGTCTTCCTATTAGCCAACAAGAAAAATTAAACATTTCACTTTCTTTAGCCTCTCACTCCAACTAGCTAAGAGTTGGAGGCAAATCAGACCAAGCAGATAGGAACTAGTTTGGATCTCTAACAACCAATTTCTACATGGCCCTTAAATATAGCCTTGCAATTTGACCACATGCCTATGGTCAGCTCACTCTTCTACACTGCACAACTAGTTCCACAACTTCTACTCGTCTCAGATTCTATCCTCTTGTGTACTCCTTATACTTACAGGACTCTGCATTTTCCTTAATTTTTTTTTTTTTAATTAAAGACTTCATGCAAAATTTCTTCAGCATTTCAGTCTCCTGCCACCAAATCAATGCTACTTCTCCCCTCTCTTATTTTTAGCCCATAAAAATGGAGGAAATGTTTCCCCTTATTATTCAAGCTCAATCTCTTCACATATACTGTGGATTATATTTCTTTCTATATTTCCAGGAGATAGTTGGATTGTTGAACACATTCAAAAAGATTCAAGAGGCTTTGCTAGAAAGGATGATTTATTTAAGCATCTTAGATTTTGCAAACTAGAAACACAGCTAAGCAAAACTCAGATGCATTGTGAAGGAGAAAGAAAAGCTGAGGGTTCTTATAGTAAAAGTACATTCTTGAGAAGAATCAGCCCTGTATTCTTAGCATCAGGATTGGTCCAAGATGGTAATCTTCAGATGTCCAGTGGTCTGGACAACAAAATAATTTCTTCTGAGGTAATTTAGATGGTCACCTGAAAGTTTGATGTATATTCAGGCGTGTTCCTCCAGGTATTGGTGAAGAACTGGAAAGTTCAGAAGTTTATGTTCTTGGATAAGTCAAGGCAAGAATAGAATAATTTATTTCCTCATGCCTTGACCTATTTAATAATTTAGCAGCTTGATCTTAGTGACTCTATTTTTTTTCTTCACTCTATTTCTTAGACTTTTTTTTTTCCTCAAATTTTAATTGTTTTGAATAGGCAATATATATAAATGGTCCAAAATTCAAAAATTACAAAAGAGAATATAATGAAAAGTCTCTTTTCCATTCCTAATCCCAGTCACCTATCTTCTCCTTGGGGCAAGCATCCTGCCAAAAATATTCAATGCACACACAAGTAAATTATGCAAAGATATTCTTTTTTTTTTTTTTTAAGCAATACATCTTACATATCTCGTTTGTTTTTTATTTAAAAATATAACTTGGAGATGATATTAATTCATAAAGTATCGGTTCATTCTTTTTTTAACTACATAGTATTAATTATGAGCGTCCCATAAATTATTTAATCTGACCTCATTGATAGACATTTAACTTGTCTCCAAACTTTTATTGTTATAAACAACATTGCAACAAACAATTTTGTACATTATTTCACATATGTGAAGCTATCCCATTGGTTAAATTCTTATTAGTGGGATTACAGGGTTAAAGGATAAACACAATTGAAATATTGATAGATATTGCCAAATTATCCTCCATAGTAGTCAAATCAAACTACAGTTCCAGCAAAAATGTATAAGTGATAACACTCACCCAACAGAATTGCAGAGCAGCATTTGCTGATCTCAAATTTAAATAGCAATTCACTATTATGAGCAAGATCGACAATCTTTTTAAATATAAAAAATCTATTTGTAATTCCTTTTTAAAGAACTGTTTGTTCATCTTTTTTCTATTTTGTCTTGTGTTTTTTAAAAATTGATTTGTAGAAGTTATTTATGTATAAAGACAGCTTTTATAATATGTTACAATTGATTTTGGCCATGCATAAAATTTTTTATAGTCAGATTTATTACACTTTTACTTTTATGGCTCTGGCTTTTGTGATATACTTGAAGAGTCCTTCCCTACTCCAAATTTATGAGTAAAAAAAGTTCTTAAGTTTTCCTCTACTATTTTTATCATTTCTGTCTTAAAGTTTTCTTCATAAAAATTTTACATATTTCTTAAGATCATTTCTAGGTATTTTGTCACTTTTTTATTGTTATTGTACGTGAATCCTGTCTCATTAGTTTTCTTAATTAATTTTAATATATGAAGGCTACTAATTTCTGTATATTAATTTTTTGGTCACCTTACTGAATTCTCTCATTGTAATTAGCTTTCAGTTAACCATCTTTGGATTTATTGGCATATAATTATATTACCTGCAAATAGTAGATTTAACTTCTCCATCTCTAATGTTTAAACCTGAAAATTCTTTCTCTTTTTTATGTTCTTTATTTAGTACTGCCAGAATGTTAGACAATAATGAGATCATAGATATTCTTGTCTTGTTACTTAGATAATCTTATATTGAAGATTATCTTCTAATTCCCTAATACAATCAGCTTCTCCCTATCTCCTAGATCCTTCTGATCTTGAAAAAACTGTGCATACCACATTGCTCTTTCATTTCTTTCAAAGCCAAATGGCTTGAAAAAGTTATGTATGCCTGTTCTTCTCATATCCTCCTCTTTCATTTATTCTTCCATGGTCCTGAGGTAACAGTGGCAGCAGTGTAAGAGATGGTGTGTGATGGGGTTCAGAACATGCTATTCCAAAATATGGTGCCTTGGTATATTGAATATTTTAAGCTGAAGGAGTTTAAGAAAACGAAAGAACAAGAAGGTCATTATGATCTTCCCCTGCACTTCTCTCTTGAAGCAGGTCATAAAACCCTCTCATGAAAGATGACTTCCATATATCCAGAGGAGAGGAGGATCCTCATCTCCAAAGACAAAGGGACACTGATGAGACTCAAACTAATAAACAAGCCTTGCTAATTTTCCATCAGTTTACTAAACTTACCTTACGCTCTTTGTCTTATCATATTTCTCCATGACTGTTTACTCTTCATCAAACCTAAGACAAAATACTCAGGTTTAACTGTTTGTCTAGGTATTCATTTCCTTATAAAGGCTCCCCTGTCATGTAAAACTTTTATTAAATAAACGTGTATGCTTTTTTCCTGTTAATTCATCTTCACCAATTTAATTTTCAGAACCAGGCAGGGACCCTAAGAGAGTAGGGGAAAAATTTTTCCTCCCCTGCATGTCTAATGTACAGTTCAAGCCTTCTCCTTGGTGTCATATGTGGTATCTGGTATCCAATGGCTGCAACAGTGTGATAACCCGTGCAGTGTGATCTTGGATGTTGTTTCTGGCTGCTAGTCTCCAATCTGGTTTACCAAGGTCCTAGAGATTTAATGAACTACCCAATAGGCTTTTAATAAATTCTGTTATTATATTAATATATTATATGTAACATATATAATATATTAATATATTAAATTTTGCTTACATTAGCCACTGGTTTTGTTACTCTTCCTGATTATCAATGTACTCATTCTAATTGTAGAATTCAACCCAATTGATCATTCCCTCCTTCTAAAAACATTCTTGTCCCTCAGTTTCAATGATACTATATTTGCAGTTGTTTTCCTTTTTTGTCTCTGGCAACTCAGTCTCTTTTGCTAGAGCTGCCTTTTCTCCAACATGTCATTTAAATATTCCCACTTCTCAGGATTATGCCTTATTTGCTCTATTAGTATCCTAAATGAACTCATATACAGTACTTCCATGTCTTGAATACAATTTGCTGATTATTTCTAAATGTGTTTCCCCTGCCTAGATGAATGAGTTCTATATCTGGATATCTAACAGTGTACTCAGCATATCTGCTGGATGTCTTATTTGCACTTCAAACTCAAGGTTCTGTTTGCTTTTAAAATTGTCTTATCTCAGTGAATGACATCACCACCTACTCAGTGCTCATGTCAGAAACCATGTCATGTTGGAATTATCCTTGACTTTATTACTCGTATTTTCAAAATCCAACCAAATTCTCTAGTTTTATTTCTTTTTAACTTGGCCAACTTCTCTAGTTTTATCACTTTGGCTCTATCATCATTTCTTGCTTGAATTTCTATAGCTACCTAATTCTTGAATTTATTGTTATTCTTATCATTCCATTCTCTTTATGGTAGTCAGATTGTTCTTTTTAAAAATGAAAAATCGATCATGTTACTTTTCTATTGAGAATCTTTTAATAGCTTCCCATTACTCTTAGGATGAAGTCCAAAATGCTTAAGAATCTCCTTTACCTGGACCTTTTCTGCCTTTCTACTCTGTATTAGTCAGTATATAGCCAGAAAAATTGAACGCAAGGACCATTTCAGTGAGTGAGATATTACCTGAAGATCAGAACTATGCTATCTCCCAGGGCTAGAGCCCACTAGCTTTCACTGTTCTTTGCTATGGTGGAGACATGGCACCTGTTCCTGTTGCTGCTGGAACTAAACAGGCACTTGCCTTTCTATAGATGCTGCTAAAAACCTTTACTGACCAGTAGAGCTCAGTCTTCTACCACTTCTCTTGCTCCTACATGAAGTACCAAAGCAAGAAAAAAAAGGCTTCTTTATTTCTTCTACTCTAAATGGTCCACCAGTTCTGCATTGTAGCAGAAATTAACAGAAAATATGTTGAAAAGGAGTCTGCAAAACGTAGTTTGCTAGCTTCCAGCCCTTGTGATTCAGAGAACACAGACGTCAGGAATTAAGCCAAGAGACACAAATAACTGGCACATTCTCCTATTCTAATTTTACGAACTGACCAAAATGTGGGCTTTACACTGAAATCTTTCAAGACACACACACACACACTCACTCTCATATGATTTTAATATGGTTAATACCAATTTATTTTCTAGGTCTTGACTTAAATAACAGTTCATCAATGAAGTGACTTTTGATCCCACATATTAACTTGGGTCCCTCTGGCACCCTGTGACTTTCCTCACAATATTAACAAAATTGTGACTGAAAAGTTGTGTATTTATTTACTATCTGAAAACTTATTGAAGAGAAGGACCTCTGTGTCTTCTTTACTGCTACATCTTCATTGCATGGAGCATGGATGATCTGGAATAAATATTTACTGAATAAATAAAATGTATCTTCTATCACAGTGCTTGAAAAGGTAGTTCATTCGTTGTCAATAATCCCTCTATGGAAAAAAGATTTAATAGTTTTTAAGGTTATTTTATTATTACGAAAAAGGGTCAGTTTCTCAGGAATTTCTCACATGCTATTATGAACACAGATATTGGCAGAAACGACATTAGTTTTTCTAGGTGAGTTGTATTAGAAGTTTAAATGCGTAGATCTTTTTCAATAATATAGTATATTTTATAGTTATTTAAGTAACCATAGAGATAGTTATCAAAATAGATAGGAAAAGACAAATTCAAGAAATTAAATAGATGAAATTCTTATGAAATATATAAAGGGCAGAGTAAAAATGATAAAAGAAATTAGAAAGCAAAAATTTCTTTCAATCCTGAGGTTTTAGCTATCTAGTCATACAATTACACATAAAAACAATAAAATCTAATTATTTACCTAAATATTCACATACATTTTAGACCAAAATGATATTTCAAACAGTGAATGGCAGTACCTAAGTATTAAAGTATTTCATCATGAGAAGAATAGAACTGATTCCTTGACAAACTGGCTTATAGCTGCCCAATTTAGCTCTATTCATTAGGTCACTCCTTCGATTTTTTATTCCATAACTGTAGGGTACAAGAGGGTAGTGAGCTATCAGCAGTCTGTTATCTTTAAAGCTGGGTTCCTAATTCTGAAATTGGATTTTAAGAATTCTAATATTCAAAGTGTTTGATCTGTTTTTAAGAGGTGAGCTGTATCTATACTTGTTCATCCTTGGCTGCTTGAATATAATAATCCATAGGTTCTGATTTGTGGGGATAAGTGGAGATGAGGTTATTGTCAACAAACTTTTAAATTAGTGCTGACGGAGGGACATGGTAAGTTAAATTAGAAGATGATTGATGCAATTCATCTAGAAGAGCTTTAATTTTTTTCAGGGGAAATAAGAGATAATGTTATCCACTGAGAGTACATGGGCTAAGAAAAGGGATGGGAACATGAGCAGACAGAAAAACATTTGGAGCAGTCACTGTAAAGATTTCAATATGGATGATAATAAGGACTATTGAGTAGCCTTGAGAATCTGAGGGGAAGTTTGATACCATGAATTTTAAGAATTATAACTGGTGCCCTGTTAAGATTTTATCAAGCAACTCCTGATCTATGGCAAGAATACTGATTGTTGTCAGTGAGGATTAGCAACCAGAGAAGGGCTGGTGCATACATTATTTAAAATTTACCATAGAGTCCACTCTGGCTAGGAAAAGCCAGAATGAGAATACTGGGTTTAAAAGTAAGTATTAGAAGACAAAAACTGGAAGAGACAGAGTAAATTCAACAGTGATGATAAACTGGTATGAAAACAGGAAGCTAGGTTAGAAAAAAACTCTTCAATGAGGAATTCACACTGAGACCAAAGGTCCACAGGAGGATGAAAAGTGTTGATGTTGTCAAGGATTTCAAGAAGCAGAAGAAGAAAAAAGTGTACACAGAGGTTAAAAAGAGGACAGATTGTTGAGTGAAAGGTATAGAACAATGATTTAGAAATAGATATACCCAGCCCTATTCCAGGTAGCATGGGTTGAAGAAATAAAACACACACACACACACACACACACACACACACACACACACACACACACACACACAGAAGCTTTCAATAGATGATGATGTAAAAACTTTTAAATTTTAAGGGAAAATCGATTTACATTTAGTTTTAAAAGGTAGGAATGTTATAGGCAATTTGGTGGTGGGATTTCCTCATCAAACAATTCTCTAATTCTCTAGACCAACTGGGTGTCCTACAATTCAGTTATGACAAAAACTACCTGAAATTAGCACAGACCCCATATTTTAAGGGCCCAGTCCCACAAAACTGCTCTACTTCACATGACAATCATAAATCCCAAGCTGTCGCCTTTGTTTCTACCAACCAGCTACTAATCTATGACTCTTTCCTTGGGTTTGAAAATTTGCCAGAAGGGTTCTCAGAACTGAGGAAAACACTTATTACTGGTTTACTATGACTCAACTCAGAAATAGTCAAAGAGAAAAGATGCATAGAGCAATGCATGTGGAAGGGGAGCAGAGCTTCCATACCTTTTGTGAGCATTCCAACTTTCTATGTGTTCACCAACCTGTAAGCTCTCAGAACCACTTTGGTTAGTTTTTAATAGAGGCTTCATTAAGTAGGCATGATTGATTAAATCACTGGCCATTGATGATTAAGCCAATTCCCTGCGCTTCTCTCCATCCTGGATATCGGGGGTTGGGAGAGGTGGGGCTAAAAGTTCCAACTCTCTAATCACATGGTTGGTCTCTTGGCAACCAGCCCCATCGCCAAGAGATACCTCATTAACATAATTGCAGATATAGTTGAAAGGGGCTTATTATAAATAAAAGACACTTCTCTCCCCCTGTTCCTCAGGAAATTCCAAGGATTACAGGAGTTCTGTGCCAGGAACCAGAGAGATGAAGACCAAATACATATTTTTCATTATATCACAATTAGTTTTCTACTGCTGCTGTAACATATTACCACAGACTCAATGGTTTACAATACAAATTTTTCACCTTATAGTTCTGTAGGTCAGGAGTCTAACACTGGTCTCACTTGGCTAAAATCAAAGCGTAGGCGGAGTTGCATTCCTTTCTGGAAGCTCTAGGGGAGAATCTTTGTCTTTTGCCTTTTCCATTCCAAACACTGAACATATTCCCTGGATTATTATGCCTTTTCTCTATCTTCAAAGCCATTAACACTGCATCTCTGACCTTTTTTTCTGGTCACATCTCCCTCTGATTCTTCTGCTTTCCTCTTTGATTTTTAAAGCCCATGTGATTACATTAGGCTCATCTAAATAATTCAGGATACATTCCCTATTTTTAAAGTCAGCTGATTAGCAATGTTACCATTTGCAAACTTAATTCTCCTTTGCATGTAACCTAACATGCCCACAGGTTTGGGGGATTAAAATATGGATATTTTGTGGGGACCATTATTCTGCCTACCACAGGAAGAACACTGCAAAGGTATGTAAGCAAATAAAGAAGGACAGTGAATTAATGCAATCTGGTTAATGGAAGGCAGAGTTTATCAGAACTGATTTCAAGATTTCAATTGGATATGGGATCATGAGCTCTAACGAAGTTTCAGTCCAAGGTTGCTGATGATTAATATGTGCTTCCTGAATCTATGTTTAAAAATACTAACACTACTATTGCTGCTGCTGCCGTTGCTACTTCTCCTTCTCCTCCTCTTAACAACAACAACAACAACAACAACAATAACAACAACAACCAAACAAATACCTCTTAGGCTTTATAGATCAGGGCTGTTGTAAGGTCATTACGTGAATTCATTTCATCCTTAAACAATATTGTGAGAAATGAATAATAATTTTCTCTATTTTCACATGAGGAAACTAAGAGACTTAGTAACTTGCCTAAGGTCACAAAGTAGAGAATTTGATCTGAAACCCAGGTAGTAAAGCTCCAGGGCTTTTAACATTACATCCTCCAGTTTTCCTAGGTTCATCTCTCTGGGTGGGGAGAAGTGGAGTGGCTGACAAGTATCTGTTTTGATTCAGATACCAAAGGGTACAAGTTAGATACGAAGCTAATTATGACAGGATCTGCTGAAATAGCCATCAGAGAAAAAGTGGCTCTTCATATTGAATCTACACAGACACCAGATTTCTTTAGTTCGATTCAATCTAAATACAATGGCAAAACCATCCACAAACTGTTTTTTCTTTTCCTTTCCTTTCATTTAGCAAAAATTTACAAATGATAATATAAGAAAAGCTGTACAGGACATTATGTGAATCTAAGACATGCCCATAAGAATTAAATGAATAATACAAAGTAGAAAATTATAAAATTTGCCTAATAATTTATAAAACCATCTATTATATTATTGCAGCCTTTGTCGTATGATCCCCATATTCTCTCTTCTTTTAATATCTCTCTGCCTCAACCCATATTTTCACTGCCTTTGAAGGTTTCTCTTTTCATCCTTTTGCTCGTATTTTTTGGCTTTTTCTTCTCTCATTTGCCTGCATCACCATCTCTTAGCTACTAGCTACACCATATTCTAACCTCTGTGGGAATACACTATTTTGTTTTAAAATACTAAAATTCTCCTGAATTCATTTTCTCCTTTTAATTTATCACTACTCAAAATTCAGACTTTCATTCTCTCTGTTCCTTACAACTTCCTTACTAAATTTCTGCTTATAATTCTCCCAAATCTTGACAATTTACCCATCTTCCCCTTTACTGTTCTCTGAATTTTTTTTTTTTTTTAGCAAATCTAATCTTGTCATTCCATATTCGAAGTTCTTCATGTTTCCATAATCTACCAGATAAAAATCTTTACACAGTTTAGAAACTCCCTGCTTACCCATCAAACCATTTTTTGCCTTTTCCCCTAATTCTGCTTTGCATTTTACCCTCTAGCAGCACAGAAATACTTGTGGTTTCCAAAACACATTACACTCTGTCATTCCTCTGTAACCTCCTATTCCCTCTGCTGCTTTTACCCCATCTGTATGGAAAACTCCTAGTCATTCTTTAAGACTATTCAAATGTCATCTTTGCCGTTAGGCCTTCCCAGTCTGTTTTAAGCACACGTGGGACTCCTCTTCTGCCCTACCCTATACTGTACATCCCTCCATTGCTTTCAAGAATGTTGTTATTGGTTTGGGGGGTAAGGACTTGGGTTTTTCCATTCCCAACACCTAACACAAACTCCACTGCACAGTAGCACAACCATCTTTGCTTAATTTAACCTACCCTTTTATTTAACCTACCATCATGCGATGGCATAGCTCTTCTTTCTGCCCAATTATCAGTTCCTCAAAGTATATTCTTTGGAACCCCAGTGCTCTACAGAAGAGTTGTATATTTTAAATAGTGTTAGCCTTTAGATAGTTATTTGAAGTGTATGCTTATTTTCATTGTAAGTTTAAGAGAAGTCCAATTCTTCTTGTGCCAAATAATCCTCTTATTTTTAGCTTCATAATGATTCTTAAATGCAGTCGAGGTCCATCAAAGAAATAAATCACCAAAAATTAGAAATTTCTATTTTTTACCATGATCTAGAAGAGGAACATTAACAACAAAACAAATCATATGGATAGATGGCTAAAACACCAACATAATTTCCTCCAAATTTACTAATTTCAAACTCACCTCTGCTCAATCTGGATTACTGCCAATAGAATGAACAAACTGTGCTCATTTCCGTTAATGCTTCTATTCACATTAATAGATGGATTGATGTTGGCTCTGTGATTTTAAACAGTTTGAGGAAAATAACCGTTACAAGGGAAAGTTTTAAGAAATAGTCACTGAAAAATAGAGCATCCATAAAGATCTGATCAGGAAAACAGACCATATTATGTTACCAAGGGAACTTAATAATAGGATGTTCTTACACAGGGGCTGGAGGGGAATCTCCAGACCAAAAAGGGGAACTTTTTGGTTCAAGGTGACCGAGATATCAGATGTAAGAAGCCATTGTCACCTTTTAGAGCTAGGGGAATAAAGGGAAAAGGCTGGGTTATGAGAACTCAGAAGCTCAGAGGGGGGATCCTACTGAGTTAGGAATTAGAACTCTGAGAAGTGGGCACAGCCTGGTTGGTGCTGGTATCTCTGAGGGGCCATGATGAATCTGGTTCTTAGAGTGTAAAACAAGTGGGAGGCTGGAACCAACTGCTGATGATAGTGTGAAGGGCTGTTACTGCTGAGGTGATACTGTTAGGTCTCTTTCTTCTACTCCTGCCTTCCCTCCTGTGACTTCTATTGATAGAACCTACCAGGAAGTAAGTTGGCAAAGGAGATGGACTGTGGGGCCACAGCCCCAGTATTACAAACCCAGAGTGTGGAAGTGTGAATATGGAGAGGAAAGACAATAGATTAATAAGCAACACTAAAAGCAGTTAAGAATCTTAAGCAATAGTCTTAAGTCTTTTTCCAGCTTAAAAAATTCAACTTAATCATTTACTCAAGACCTTAAAAAATTAATATTCTTCTGTTATCTGCCAGTAGACATGCATTTGAATATGCTATGTTACTAAACTTATCATTTAATCATCTAATCTGGGACCTATATGACTGATATTGTTCTAGGTGGTTGGGTTTTGACGGTGAAAAAATAGCTCCCCACCAATCCTTGTGGAACTTTCATTTTAGCAAAGGAAAAACAAACAATAAATATATAACATGTCAGATGGTGAGTACAGGGGAGAAAATAAAGCAGGTTAAGATGGGATAGAGATTGGGGGTGGGGTGGCTTTTTCATATGAAGTCGTAATAGAAAATCCCAATGATAAGAGTGAAATTTGAGCAAAGACCTAAGGGAAACATAAGGGAGAAAGCAGTATGAATTTATTGAGGGGAGGGAGGAAACTTTTCTGTAGGAAATAGTTGCATTTGATAAATGTGAGATTGGTGACGATTTCCAAGTGGGTGGAATGTGTGTGGAAAGGAAAGAAGGTATTTGCAGTTCTTTTTTTTTTTTTTAAACTATTTACAAAATTCTGCTTTAAAAAATGTGATTATAGCCAGGTAAAATCAACTTATTATCAGCTATAGTACCAAGTTCAAACATTTCACAAAGCATTGACCATCTCTTCCACTGAGGGAAAAGCTATATTTCGCATAGCAGGTTTTAAAAAAATTGCTGATGGTATATGTAACTACTTAGAGTACATAGGGCCTACCTCTACTATGAAATACTTCCTTTGTTTCAGAGTCAGGTATGAAATTCTAATAACAGTCTCAAATCTTTAATTTAGAATATTTGAGTAAGTGTAAAATGTTCAGCACTGTACATGATTACCTCTTTGTTAACATTTCAACCTTTGTTTTTTAGTTAAGCGTTAATGAAACTCGATAATTGGCCAGCAGTTTTTGAGGCGGAAAGTGCGATGGATACCATCAGTACTCTTAACCAAAAACAGTGAAATCATTTTTGGCATTAAGACCATGTTGCTTTTTGTTCAGATAATTTTCTTCTTGAAAAATGCATGCATAATTTGGATTTAATGGTATCACAAACATTAATGTTAGATATAATTATTTTTTCAACCAGTTTGTCCCTCAAACAATAAAAGTAAACTTAACTATAAAGTTAGACAGCTAAAAATGGTATAAACCGGTGATACTCTCATGTTAAAGGTTTTTTAGAAATCAACAGTAATTCTGGCCCTTAGAAAAAGAGTTGTACTATGTAATGTAAAATCTTTTTCTGTAGCTAATAATAATTTCCAACTGGAAAGCTTGATGAGGGTATGTCTTTATTTGAGGAGAATGTAATTTAAGACTGGACACAGTAGAAATTTGACTTACATCAGTAATTTTAACTTTATAAGGAATCTTGAGAGATCAGTGGTGTCTCCTGGAAGCAAGAACTTGCTTTTGGCAGGAAAACCACCACACATGGCTTCTACTATTTGCACTTAACCTTTGTGCCTAGGTTTCTCCGGCTGTCAAGTAGGGA
This sequence comes from Eidolon dupreanum, assembly GCA_028627145.1. Taxonomy (NCBI): domain Eukaryota; kingdom Metazoa; phylum Chordata; class Mammalia; order Chiroptera; family Pteropodidae; genus Eidolon; species Eidolon dupreanum. Next base: position 100,045,466 of record CM053507.1, read on the forward strand.
TGATTGTAATTGCTATCTTCTGTGAAAAGTAAGAGTGTGCTTTGACATCTCTGGCTGAAGATGCTATATCAACACAAATTATTATTAGAACATAATGCATGTATGCATATAAAACACCAGCATGGTGGTCTTTTAATGTTTATATAACATCTATAAATACTGCTCTTCCAAGCTCTCCTTCACTGTTAGGTCAGAGGAGAATATAATCATATCAGCCCACTAATCCAATTTATCAAAATATGGAGGAAATATATATTTTTAAAGCTCCATATCATCTTTTTGGGAAGCACTAACCCAGCTAATCTCTCACGGTCTCTGTAGCAATTGCACGATGGCCCCCATATTAATCCTTTGGCACCTTTTCAAATGTTGGCTAAATTACATTTTCTGGAGACTGGAACCATCAGGGAAAGGCTGGGGGAATGAGATTGGCTAGTAATATTAAAATTTTGGTTGTTTAACATTTAACTGGGTATCAACAACGTGCTAAAGTGCTATCTAAACAGATAATTAGCTAGTCGCTGCAAGTGGGCTCTCCAAATTTAGCAGTGAAATTAGATTTAGGAACGCGGAAATAGTAAAATAATTTTCTCAAGGAAAACGGTGGTGTCAGCATAGCTGGGGAATGTCACAATAGCTACATTTCGTCAATTATCATCATCATCAGGGGATCTCCCGGAGCGAATGCAGGACAAGGTTTATTGTAGGTGCATCTTGAGGACAGATAATGAAAGGAGTGGCTGCAGGAGACAGGCTTACATACAGGGGACAGAAACAGGCAGGCACTGAGAGAAAGAAAAAAGGGGGATGGGGGAAAAGAGGTTCTAAACTCAGCGCTAGGGAACAAGATGGGACGTGGAAGTTAAAAAAGAGAGGCGGACATAGTGTATAATGATGTGTAGCCTGGGAAGTGAGTAAAACGTTGTAAGCTAGTGGGTGGAGGGTGGGAGACCTTAGCGATTGAAGGGAAAGGACAACGTGATCTTGGCGGCAGGCAAGCATTAGTTTAGCTGAGACAGGCGGCTAAATCCTTGCTCGACTTTCTTATTGGTGGAGACGGCAAAACCTACGTAAAATTAATGGTGTCGAGACTAAGGACGTGCGTCCTCTGCCTCCAGTACCCCTCGGGACGGTCCAAACCGTCCACCATTCCCACCGCCGCCGGTGGCTATGGCTCCAAGGTCAGGCCACCAGGGCTATGCGTGGCAGAGGATGAAGAGCGCAGGCACGCAACCTGTCAGGGGCGAGGGAGGGTCATGGTGGACCACAGACACTCCTCTTAAACACATCCCGAGGTCGCTTTCCCGCTATCAAGTCAAAGGAAAACAAGCAATGAAAATAAAATTACACGTGCGAACATGCAAATGTAACAAAACCATAGAAAAACACCTCCGCACTCGAGGCGCTCCGATGGGGGAAATCCATGGCCTCCTGTTGCCAGTCGCCAGACGAGGACAGAGGATAGCCTGGCAGTCGGGAGAAGCAAGAGCGGGAAGGCAAACCTTCTGGGGCCCCTGTCCTCTCCCGGCCACAGGGACCCTTCCACCAAGTCTCCCTCCCAGTGAAAGGAGCAAGAAAACAGCCCGTGAAAACGTGCCTCGGCGGGCTGCGGGGGTGGGGGGGGGGAGTGGGGCTGGGAAGAAGGGAGAAATTCGGAGGAGCACAGCTATCCCGGGAAGCAGGAAGGAAAAAGTCTCTCCTTTCAGCCTCCTGCACCCGCGGCGAGGAGACAGATGACTAGTCCAGCAGGCTGGGTCCAGCTTCCTAGACAAGAATCTTTGGCTTGGGCAACGGAAGGGCAACTCCATCCTCCTTTTCCTTCCCCACATCCTCCCGGACCCACGTCCCCGCCGGAGTGAGTCAAACCACGAGCCGGATGGTCCCGCCGCCCTCCGCCTCTGTCTCCGCCGGGGCCGCTGTGGACCCGCGAGGGGTGGAGTGGGCGAGACCATTGGAAAAGCTGAGAAGGGGGGAACGAGGCAGAAACGAGAGGCGGGGCATACTAACCTGTTCCAGATTTTCCTGTCCTTTTAAAAGCTCTGCTTTGGGAGAAACCCCGTTATCAAAGTGGAAAGAAGAGATTTTTTTTTTTTTTTGAAAGGGGTGGAGCGTGTGCAGAGGGGCGGAGTGGGAGGAGAAGCGGCTGGCACTCCGGGATCAGACGGGAGCCGGAGTTGAGTAGGCAGGGCGGGCAAGTTCCAGCGCTCTCTCTGAGGGTCGGCTTCCTCTCCCCCTCCCGCGCGGGGCGGGGTGGTGCGTTCCGAGTTCCCAGGAGTTCGGAGCGGGCGGGTGCCGGGGGGAGGGGAGTGGCGGCGGCGGCGGTGGCGGGCGGCTCCCGCCTCAGCCTCGGCAGTGGCGTCGGCGACGGCGGAGTCGAGCCAGCCGCGAGCGCTGGGCTGAGTGTCAGCCGGCGGCGACGGCTCAAGAACTAGGAGTTAGGGACGCGCGCCGAAAGCTCTGCCGCCGCTGCACCGCGGCTGCTGCCGCCGCCCAGAGCCTGAAGCGCCGGGGCCCGGGGAGTCGGTGGGGGCGGGTTAACGAGCGGGCCGGGGGGAGGGTGGGGAATGGCGCGGACCCCGGGGCCGGCTCCGCTGTGTCCCGAAGGCGGCAAAGCACAACTTTCCTCCGCTTCTCCCCCCGGGGCCGGGCTCCTGCTGCCGCCCCCGACGCCACCGCCGCTGCTGCTGCTGCTGCTCTTCCCGCTGCTGCTCTTCTCCCGGCTCTGTGGTAGGTGAACCTCGGCGGCCGGCGTGGGCTGCGGGAGGCGCGACCAAGGGTCCCGGCGCCGCGGCCGGGCCGGCGCGGGCCGCTCTCCGGAGCGGCGAGGCGGTTACGTTCGGCGGTTGGCTGCGCGAGTGGGTGCCGTGGACTTTGGCTGGAAACTTTTCGCCGCGCCCGGGGCGAGGCCCGGGAAGGGCCAGGGCGTGCGAGCGCGGCGCCGGCCGCCCGCTCCCCTCCCCCGCGGCCGCGCGGATGGCCGGGCTTCGGCGGCAGTGCTTTCTGCCCGCACTCCTCCGTGTGCTAAGGGGACCGTTACTTCTGGCTCATTCGATCCGGAAGCCCAAGGCGGGGACTTCTGGACTGGAGTTAAGGCGTCGGGGTGCACATTTGCCGCCTCCTTTTTCTCCGGTGAAACTTGAGCTGTGAGCCCAATGCCTTCAGGGACCAGAGCCCAGCGGAATGAAGCCTTTGGTTCCACCCCTTATCGCCTTCCACCCTGGAGAAGGCACCATATTAGCCCACCCTGCAGCATCCTCTACAGTCAATTTTCTTTGGTCCTCCGGCCCGGTTCTGCCCAGGCTGCCTCTCGATGGCTTTGAATTGAGCTGTGGGCTGCCTTCCTGGTTGTGCGACATCTCTCACACTGTCAGTGTTTATTTTTGCAAACACTTGTCCTCAGGACTTTGATTTCTGTGTTAAATACCTATGGCATCAACTGTGCCCTGGCTCTTCTGATCAAAACAAACTCCACTCCTCTTGCCTGTCTCTTTCCTCATGCTATGTTGCAGTTTCCCTGCTCTATTTGGGAGCTAGTCTTTTTGTTAAGTTCTGTTCCTAGGTATCGAGACTAGAAGCCTACTTGTTAAAGATCCTGGTTTTTTTTTTTGTTTTTTTTTAAATGTGTCTTTCACGCGAGAGGTGTATGTAAGTGATCATTGAGGGAAGGCAGTAATTTGAGAAAATAAGGCCACCAGTCTTTGGGAATTAGCTCTGTCTTTTGACAATACCGATGCCTGCAGGACTTTTTATTTGAAGACTCTTATTTGGTGAGGAAAGTAGAAAAGCAAAACTTATGTTTTCTCAAAGACTGGTACATTTTTACTGATACATAAGGCTGCTATTGGATCTCACTGTGTAATGAAATCTTAAATGAAACCAAAAGTTTTACTAGTATTTGTTAAAATGAAAGATGCATGTGAATTTCTTGGATAGTGAGTGTGGTTTAGAAGAAAGAAAATTCTGTTCTGGGTAGGTGTGTCAGGGTGATTATAATGGGAGGTAAAGTTTTCAAGAGATTGAGTGCTCCTTATAGGCTGAGAATTTCTGCTACCAGTTCAACACTGTTTCAAGCAAGCACTGTGATGAAAGTTTCAGATTTATAGAATATAGTATGATAAATGGCATGTTGTCTAATCTATAGTGTTTTTGTAGCCCACTCTGCATATGTTTGGTTCCACCACACAATATCTTAATGCTGTTACCTTTGAAAACTGATGCAAGATTCTAGATTGAATTTGTGTACTGTTATTTTCCATCAAGGAGGATTGTGGATTACAGTTGGATGGGAGAAAAGTTGAAGGGAGTGTTAACAGTTTTACTCTCTTTACTTAGGTTGTGTTAAAGACTGAGAGAATATTATATGTACTTCCAATAAAGGCTTACCTAGCTAGGCAAAAGCTCTGTGGAAGACTGAAGCTAGGTAATATATACAGCTTATATAAAGAAAGATAATTTAGATAATAATTTCACAGTTATTGTGCAAGTGAAGTGTTGATGACTTTTTGAAGGAACACATTGGGTTTTCACATGGAAGAAAAGTTTTTTTTATTCTCTTTAATAATGTGCTATAGGAGGGACTTGATATTTTAGAATCCTAAAAATTCAAGCAGTATAGGCAAATGGACCATGATTTAGAAGAGGTGTAAATTGAAGTTTTTAGAGTTAACTGCTTGTAGTTGTAGAGACAGACACTAGCTTTCTGTTACTGTGCACTGCTCATTTAAAGAGATTCCATTTTTGGCTTATAGTGTTATAACACCCTGATTTGTGAACCCTTATGATGAGTTTTTTCCATCAACCTTTCTCTGTTTTAAATTTCGTCTTTGAGTAGGACACAGTTGTGACTTATGGATGCTTAGTAAGTGTGGAAACGGAATTTTCTTCATGTAACCTGTTTGTTGATCAAACATTCATAGTACTGCTTACAAGATTTGGCATGTACTAGTGTTTAAGTAGTCAGTTTTAGAGTTGAAAGACTTTTCAGATTTAAAGAGATGTTTGTCTGATGATCTGTTAATCATAATCAATACTTTTTTAAATCACATACAGATTTTTTTTTTTTTTTGCTACTGTTTTTGATATGTGGCTTATGTTTAGCATAGTCTTAACTATGCTCAACTTCTGCAATATAATTTTCCTTTTTAATTTGACTGCTAAAGAAACCCTTGTAACTGGTAGACTTGATAGTCTGAAAAAATTTCATCAGATTTCCTATTTTAAGGGTTTATGTTATCTTTCTTATTTGAAGAACTGAACTTTTAAAATGAGAATTTTGTAGGCTGACCAACTGCCAGATTTTTTTGTAAAACCTAACAAATTCCTAGGTATGAAGGTCAAAGAGACTAGATTTACAACACCATCTGACTTGATAAACTCATTTAATTCTGGAATTCCATATTTATGATCAGTTCATAGAGGATCAGATTTATCTCACTATTCTTTCTGACATTTTTCTTGAGATGTAGAGAATATTAGTAGGGATGTGGTGTTGATGATAGAGAAGCTAGATTATTTGACCTTAGTAAGTTCCTATTAGAATCTATGATTTTACTATTTCCATTTTCAGCAAGGTTTTATCTTAATGTGGATGTTCAGAAGATGATAGAAAAAACGATCTAATATGTTACTGAACCTTTACCAGCACTTTCAGTACTTTCTACATTCCTGGCAGTTGGTAGGTACTTGGGAACATAAAACATGAATAAGGCAGAATCGTGCCTTCAAGGATATTATAGCATTGTGGTAAACATAAGGGGGAACTAGATGATTATAGGACAGTTGGGTGTTTATGATAGAGATCTGCATGAGGTACTATGCCCAGCAGAGTGATATCTAACCCATTAGGTAGAGATACATGAATGTGAACTGGGTGGTGCAGGGTAAGGGGGGCTACTTTAAAAAAATAAATAGAGTCAGATCTTACTGAGTTTAGACATTGTGGTGGATGTACAAGTTTGTTTTTTCTCTCTCTATCTGCAGTTTATAGTTAGATACTAAATTTGGTTCTGAAAAATGACTGCCAGTTAATAGATGTGTGAATCATTGACAAGTTAGTTAACCTCAGTAAACTTAAGGTTTCTCATCTTTTAAAAAAAGGACAATATTATCACTTTGCCTGTAGCGTTCTTTTGAGAATTAAATGAAATAATAGAATAAAACACTTAGCAAATGTATGCAATATAGTAAATATTCAAATATTAGCATTTATTATATTCCACATTGAAGCCAACCATCCTGGTATTTGTCATTCTTAAATTCTACCCTGATATTGTGAGTAATTGAGTTTTCAAGTTAATTGCAGTATTTGTACTTTACATCTTTATTTTGACTGTATAGCCCAGTCAGTGCTCTTTAGATATTGGTTAAATTTACTTCAGCTAAATATACAGATGACCAGTTTTCAGAATATTAGGATCCAGTGAAATCAACTGTGTAATTGTATGAAACTGAGTTGAATCTCCCCTTCATGATGTGGAATGCATTTTTAGGACTTGACAGTTCCATAAGATCACTGAGACTGTTGATGATTATGTTGAAAATGTGGAGTTGAAGAGGAGAGTTTCAATTTTACTTCTACTTAATCAAGTTACTTATGGTATCAGATTGGGGCCTATAATACATATTGCACTGCATCCTAAACAGATAGTGCTAGAAAGAACCAAATTTAAAAACAAACAAAAAAGACCAAATCTTTTCTTGCATTAGCTACAGCATCAGAAATAGGAATTAGAAAAAGCTGGGCAGTTCTATATTTGTATATGTGTTTTTATATTTATTGTCTTACCTTGTTTATGTCACTTAGGCTTACATACATTTTTATATATATAATTTAGTGATTCAGCATCTCTGATACACATTTTTTATCTGTAGAGTTAAGGAATAAAACTTAAGACTTATTGCCTATTTGAAAATTATTGAAGAGAAGCTGGCTGTGATACCCTTGTTACAAAAGTTTTGACATTCTGTAATTTACCACTTAAAAATTAGTGAGTAAATAATATATTCCTACAGCATATTCTGTAACCTATTAAAGTCTTTATAAAAATGGCAATAAGAACTATATGGTTTACAAAATATGTGCCATTTAATTAAACATAGTTATTAATATGTAAATGTAGGATGAAATCAAATAGCCCTTAAGTCAATAATGGAATGAACACTAAAGATGATTTTGCGTGCCAAGCACTCAGATCCAAAACTCTATGTACCATTAATGTCATACTTTTGATTATTTTTAAAATTTATCTAAAATTGTCTGCAAAATCTTGAACCCTTATCATTTCCTGAATTTCATAAATGTTATGATTTTTATTTTTATGATAGGCTCTGACACAGTTTAATCATTACTTAAATTTTTTTGTGAACCTTTATCAAGGATGAGCTTTTAAGTTTTTCCTAAATGACTCACTTCTTGTAGTGTAGGTCATTACTTTAAAATTTTAGCAAGAGCTGCCTCCTATAAGTCTAGATATAGTCATATTGCAGGTGCCATAGTTGTTTTAGAAAGGACATTGTATTGCATACTCATATAGTGAATTTTAATATCCAGAGAGATTGTTGTTGTTTTATTTTTCGTAACCTTAGTAACTACCCAGTATTCATTCTGTTAATTAAGCTGAGTAGGAAACAAGTACCTGTTGGCATTGTGAGTAGATATTCATAAACTGGAATTTGAGGCATATGTGGAAACATACCAGCTCATAATGATTAAGTGGCTGAGAATTGAAAGTATGCTTTTCAGCACTTCGGATGATTATTTTGTTGGTGTAAGATGGTACATACACATGTGACTTTATAAATAGGAGAAGTTACGATAGTTTTTAAAATATCTTTATTTGATTTTCTATAATTTTAAAAAATAAAATCAAGCTTGTTCTTATTTTAAATACATTGGCCATTACACCTGGTTGAGGCTCTTTCGCCTCTCAGCCTAGGTTTCTTTAGAAGAAATCAAATTTTTAAAACTGAGGAGGGGCTATGAATCAGTTTTCTCAGCTTGCCAGGGTCAGCAAAAATAGTGTGTACAGGTGGATTCAAATCATAATTGATAGGAAATGTTTTTAAAAACATTCCCGGCTCCACTGTGGACTTAGTGGATCAACAGTTTTTGCAAGAGTGGAAGGGAATGGTGCTGGAGATTGGGGCATTTGTATTTTAAGTCTTAAAATTTAAGAGACATCTTCAGATGATTTTTTTAACCTCAACAATTGCAATTTTTACAGTGTTTTTATTTACGATTTGACCAGATGTGGCCATACTTCTGAAAGAAATAATACTCCACTGTCTTGTTCACTATTTTATCCTCATGTACTTGGCATGGAGTAGGCATTCAAATTTCTTTTTCAAGGATTTAGACAGCAAAATCAAATTTAGTCTAAACCAGCACTATCCAATAGAAATATGTGATTCACACACATAATTTTAAGTTACGCTGATTCCACAGTAAAAAAGTAATGAAATAAAGAGATGAAATTAATATATTTCATTTAACACAGTATACCCCGAATACTATCATTTCAGCATGCAATTAGTAGTGAAAAATTGAGATATTTTACTTTTTTTTATATGGTAAGTCTTTCAAATCTGGTATATATTTTACACTTATAGATCGTTATTTTGACTAGCTATATTTCATGTGCTCAGTAGTCAAGTGTGATTGGTGGCTACCATATTAGACAGTGCAGGTCTAAACTCTTTGTTGTCTCTGAAATAGATATGTCCTTCTCTGGTCCTTATTCTTAGGGCCTTAAATGACATTACTCTTCTACCAAGTCAAATTTTGAAATGCCAAGTTTAAGGTTATTTTCCCAATGAAGCCTTCTCTTACCACTTCTTGCATAGAGTGAGCTTTTCTTCTTTCTAAAGTAGTTACTTTTTGTATTCGTTATCTAGTATTTAATTATAAATTGTTTTTGCTCTTTTTGCACATTATAAAATGTGTGGTCTTTGCAGTAAAGAACTTGCTTCGGCTTCACTGTATATATCATAGCACAGATCATAGAATAAACACAAAGTTTTTTTTTCTTGTATGTCTTTTAGCATTTGCTTTTTCTCCCATTATAATTGTTTAAGGGATTGACCAAATTTGCTCTACTATAAAACTGTATATAGAGGATACTTGATTTATGAATTTATCCTCTATGTCGAAATAAAATAATAGAATAATAGCTATAATAAATAACTATAAAAACTTTTCTGAACGTGCTTCATTGCCTATCTGATCCTAGGTATCTTTCAAATCCATAGTCCCTGGAGGCCTATCCTGTTCTGTGTTTAACAGTGTGACCTGTGGTCATTTGTGGGAAATGCATGCAAATTCTGTTCATTTTTACATGCTTTGGGGTTTAGAGCAATGTTTGCCAAAGTATTTCAATGGAATACTAGTCTCAGAAGATATGTTTTTGGAAGAAAATACCATGGTTGAATACATTTGGCAATGGGAAAACTAACTGTATAACTCACTCACGGAAAGTAACTTTGTGCATTAATTTGTTAATGGTCTAAGAAACTCTTCAGTAAAATATTTTGTTTTACAAACTAATTTTTTTGAGGGGAGAGGTGTAATACGTTGTATTGCAGAGGCTATGTTGTGCAGAACACACTCTAGGAAAATATGTCCTTAGGTTTGTAATTTCTATCTTGACATTATTCTTATTCCTACCTGCCAAGATAGGGGGAAGAATATAAATTTATATTCGTATTTGTATTTATATTTACTTATATATATTTATTATATATGTATATATTTAATAAACTAGAAAAAGTTGATAGATTTTAAAGATGTTGCTTGATGAGATATTTACTTATTTATTTTCCCCTAAAAATTCTCTTTAGTTCTATCTCTTTATTCCCACTTGTCTTACCCATTTTGAATCTGAGGTGTTTGCAAAATTGACCTTTGGAGTAATATAAATTTCAGGTGTGTATTATTTACACCAGGATGTAGTTTTAAGCAGCTTCTGTGGGAGATACCTCACTTGATGTAGAACACATCTTCATGTGGGTTTGAGTTTTACAAGTAAAATGAGTAAATTTAAGATAGCTAATCTATTTTGTAATGAAAATATACCATGGCTGTTATTAAGAAAGATGTGTAAAACACTAAGAGACAAATTTAAAAAGAGGTGCACGCAGCTAGGACTCAACTCAGTGTTTAAGAGCATTGTATATAATTAAGAGTGCTTGATTCTTCTAGTGGCTTCAGTACAGGGGAAAAACAAAAATAATGAAATGTTAGTGTTGGTAAACTATTATAGAATCAGTTTCATGTAACTTTTTGTAGGTTATCCATGATAGACATGGCTGTCATTACTAAAATATCTTAGGTCATTGTTTTTGAAAATTATTAATATGATTTCTAATTTAGTCATAGCTACTGTGGGCTAGATTAAGATTCATTTCACAAGTGTCTTGTCATTATGAACTCCAAATTCCCTTTTAATTTGATTTAGATTAGAGATAATCATTCATGGCTATAAGTTCAGTCTAATACTAAGTAAGACAATAAACTTTAGTTTTATCTCCTGAGATACCCAGATTCCTTTATTTTAAATGCAAAGTTTAAAAAAAGCTTCTCAGTTTCTTCCTTTATTATTGAAGAGATCCAAGCGGGAGAAGGTACATAGCTAACAGTTCTATCTTCATTAAGGGTAAAGGACTGGACAACAAAATAGAATTTTTCAGTAAATCATGAGTCTTTGTATGTTAATGGCTGTGGGCAGCTACTGTAAATCTTTGATTTCTGCTTGTTAAACTTAAAAGAGGTAAAATATTACCACCGACAGAAACCTTGAGAAACATGCAAATAATGCAGTGTATCGAATATCAACTTTTATAGTTGCTTCCCCATTCCTAAGCATTTCTCAGATTATAAAGATATTATTTTGGTGATACATTTTCATTTGACTAGTTCATATTAAAACCAAAATGAACTTCAATATTGAAATAATGGTAAGGAACTTGTATTCTTTTTCAAGTTGTTATCTTACGTTTATTGTACAAAAGCACAATGGTAGAGGATTTATTATTATTTTTCTTTTAAAGCTGGGATAGCCCCACAGTTGACTGACCGATTTTGAATAACAAAAAGAAGGCATATCAAGGCTAGAATTAGTAATAATAATAAAGACATCTCTTATTTCTATAAGACTGTTTACTTTAGACCATTGACATTCTTTTCTGTATTTAAGATTATTTTTACACTTTTCAATAAAAACTTTCAACTTTTAGATTTGTAAACAAGTTAGCAATTATGGTGACTATTTCGAAGCCATACATTGTTGGGAAATTTATTTTTTCAATTGTGTGTAAAAAGGATCTGGGCATTGATACATTTTTGTTATATTACTAATTGATAGTGAAAATGTTTAAATATATGAGTAGCTGGCGACATTTGTATTTAGCATGCCAAAAGGTCTCTTGCCTTCTAAAAGCTTTAATCAAAACAGCATCTGTTAAAATATAAAAAAACAAATCTGAAGTTCCCTGAGAAAAAGATGTTTTTCTTTGAGGATGCTACTGTTGCTTTGCTGCCCTCTACAGTCATCTAAAATAGTCACTAGATTTTTCTCCTATCAGATGATTAAAATACTGTCTGGACTTGTGAGCTTTAAATTTCAGGAGTGGTTTGAGTAATATTTACTGTTAAAATATTATAATGTTTAATTACTCACAACAGTTGATCTCTACCTGTACTGTAAAAAATTAAGGGCCTAGAAATCGGAGGAGGGAATAGATTGGGGACTATTGAGCATCAGTCAGGAAACAGGTGGTAGAGCACCAACTAGGTGCTGGGTAATAGAGGATACCACAGTAGAATAAGAAATGGTGGCTGGTCCCAAGCTTGTAAACACATTAGTACGACTAATGTATGTTAGCATACATGTATAAAGGACATTTGTAACAACATATCAAGTAGTATGATACAGCGTAAGAAAAGATCAGTAAAGCCTGAAAGAGTCAAGAAAAGCTAATTAGAGGAGAAGACACTTTTGAGCTATATATTCAAGAACAGAGTAAAGTGCAGACAGGTAAAATAGGGTTATTTCAAACAGGAAGTGAATATTAAACCACAAAGAGTCTGTTACACAGAAAAGACTATGCTAGACCCTCTGGAGTCTTTGCCATTAAGAAATGTAAAATATAAATGTTAGGAGATTTGGAATTAGAAAATTTTGTGTGTGTGTGTGTGTGTGTGTGTGAGAGAGAGAGAGAGAGAGAGAGAGAAAGAGAGAGACACACACACACACACACACACACACACACAGAGGTGGGGGGAGGCGGGAGGGAGGAAGAAAGAGAGGGAGAGGGAGATTGATTTCCATTTGTGAGGGAAGGTCAATGAAAAAGAGGGCATTCTAGGCTGAAACGAGACCATTGGATTGGGGACTCTGCAAGAAATTAATATTCTCATGTGGTTTAAGCCTGAGCTTTATGGAAGGAAGTGCTGAATTTTTAAATATTTTACTAAAGAGATTAAACTGTGTGGTAGGCAGTAAGGAGTTTTTGAAGGCAGGTAACTACTGAGTCTGTGATTTGAGAATTTTGTATAGCTCTGACAGCAATGTAAAAGATATGTTGGAGATAGAAGAGAGAAGCAAAAGGGAAAACCGTTGCAGTCATCCATGCAAAGAGAGTGTTGTGGAGATATATAGCAATTTGGCAGAGGGATTTGAAGGGAGGGATAGATCCGAGAAATAAATTACCTGGTGTTTAGATATCATTGTGGGTGGAGAAAGAAGAGTTGGATATGAACTTAGATTCCTGTCTTGAATGACTAGAAAAGTTTTCTAAAAAGATTAATCATTACCATTTTTTAATTAGTAATTCATTTACTTGTTTATTTTTATATTTGTTTTATTAGTTTCAAGTATACAGTACATTGTTTAGACATTTATATAGTTTAGTTTTCAAAACGATCCCCCTAATTGTTCTTTCTCCTCTGGCTCTCCACTTAGCCAATATATTAATGCTAACTGCATTCCCTATGCCATGCTTCCCATCCCCGTGACTGTCTATCAAATACTAATTTGTACTTCTTTAACCCTTCACCACAGTCTTTGACTTTTTTGGAAGAATTTTAATTGTGATGCCTTTGGGGCATATTGTAAAGCCATATTTGGACATTTGTTATGAGAGGGTAAGGGGTAGATTGCAGAATTGGGAATTACCAGCATTGAGGTATTTTTATTAAATGAGCTGTTTGAAGAGAGAGGAGGTAGAGGAGGTAGAGAGAAGGAGGGAGAAGAGAAGGAAGAAAGGAGGAAGGGGAAAGGAGGAGACTGGGAAAAAATTCAAGATTGAGGGATTTTGATTGGATAAAAGGGAGGAAAGGAGGGGAGAAATAATCTGGGGAAAGAAAATCTTATTTGATAAATAGACCAATACATTTAGATGTGGAATTGGGAATTATCAGGATTGAGGTAGAAAGAAGTCAAATTAGGAGAAAGAAGTCAAATTCCGAAAAAGTTAACAAATAAAGGGATAGTGAAGAAGTAGTAGGGTAGGGCCTACTTTGGGGGAGAATGGAAGAGACAAAGATAAGAGAATAATTTGAATAATGTAAAGTTGTTATGAACTTACTGCTTGCAGTCATCCCCAAATTCACATATTGAAGCTCTAACTGACAATGTGATGGTATCAGAAAGGGTTCTTTGGAAGGTAAGGAGATTTAGAGGAGGTGATGGGGTTAGAATTCCCATGATGGAATTAGTGCCCTTATAAGAAGAAGGAAAGACACCAGGACTTCTTTTTTTAACCATGTTGAGGATACAGCAAGAAGGCAACTGCCTGCAAGCCAGGAAGAAAGTTCTCACCACAGCTTTACTGTGCTAGCACCCTGATCTCAAGCTTCCTATCCTCCAGATCAGTGAGAAATAAATGTTTGTCGTTTAAGAAACCCAGTTTATGGTATTTTGTTATAGCAGCCTGAGCTAAGACACCAGTCAAAGTTCTTAATTGCAAACATCAGAAACTTAACTTTGATTAAAATGAAATTGATTGAAGGGTATTAGGTGGGTCAGGTATGGAAATCAAGAACCAAAGGAGGCTAGGCATCCAGAAATATAGCCAAGATAATATCAAGAGGTCATCTTTCAAGGTCGTTGCTTGCTGCTCCTTGAGATACTAGATATTACAGTTTTGCTTCTGACACTGGCATTGCTGCTTTTAGAAATTGAATATTGTTGTTGCTATAGTCCAAGAGAATATATTTTCCATGGATGTCCACTACAGAAAATTGAAAAAAAAGCTTTTTAATTTTTATGATGAAACTTCTTTGTTCTGGGGAGGTGAGTGAGAGAAGCACATTGATATGGCAAAGTCCAGGAAGAGAAAGTTAGTAGAAACATTAAAAACACAGATGAGAGAGACTAGTTTTAGAAATGATGAGAGACTCTTCTTTCTATTAAATAGGGAAAAAGAAAATGATAGGTGAATATATAGAGATACTTCTAGGTATAAGAGTGGTAAGTTATGGAGAGGCCTTGATCTTTAGTGATTTAAGTGATATATTTTGAAATAATGAGTGCAGGGCAGTGTCGGGACTTAGTCGTAGAACCTTTAGACAAAATTGGAGTAGAGGTCAATTAAGAACGAATGATGGATCAGTACTAAGGCATGAGTTGACATTAATGTGAACTTCTAAAATACGAATGTTGGTGTGGATGCCTACAACATAAGTTTATGTTTGTAGTGATTAGTATTTAATTGAGCATTGTGCCCACCAGAGATTATTTTAGGTACTGTGAAAACTAGCTGATAAAAGAATAAAATGCGTTCATGGGGACCAATCGTATTTATGTATTGAAGAAAAGAATAGAGTTAGATTACCAAATGCCTTTTCAATATCATATAATAGGGTGTTGTTGGAAGTTTGGGAACAGAGAAATGACAGAAAAAGTAGTATATAAGAAATACTGACTTAAAAGCAGGATAGTCAGTTATTAAGGCTGGAATTAGGATGTAATAGAAAGGGAGAGGTTGAAAACTATAGAAAATTAAAATGTAAAAGAGTACCTCTTGATGATCCCAGAATGTTATGAGTGGGGAAAAATTAGTACATTTAGAGTTTTTGTATTAGACTGATGGGAAATAGTGTAAATAATGCTGAAAGGGAGGTTAAGGTAAGAATTAGATGTTATATGGAAAAGTGTATTAGTATCCTAGGGCTGCCTTAACAAAGTACCACAAATTGGGTGGCTTCCAACAACAAATTTTTTCTCTCTAGTTCTGCAGCCTAGATGTCTGAAATTGAGGTGTCAGCAGCACAGTGCTCCCTCTGAGACTTTGGGTAGAATCCTTCCTTGCTTCATCCTAGCTTCTGGTGGTGGACATCAATCCTACATTCCTTGGATTGCAGCTGCATCACTACAATCTCTTCCTTCGTTGTCACATGGCATTCTCCCTGTATGTTTCTGTCATGGTTTGCTCCTCTTATAAGGACAGCAGTCATATTGGATTAAGCCCACTCTGCTCCAATATAACCTTAACTTACCTCTGCAAAGACCGTATTTCCAAATAAGGTCACTCTCACAGGTACTTGGACTTAGGGCTTCAATTTATATTTTAAGAGGGACACAACTCATAACAAAGGGATAATGATTTTGGTTTGGACTGTATTAATTGTGAGATAGATTTGAGGCTTGATTCAAGTCAGAGTTCTAGGTAAATACAGCATTTGAAAATATGTAGTATGAGCTGATTTGAATGAAATTTGGATTCATGAAATATTAAAATGTTTTTATTGACACATATATACACACAGAAGAGTATTCATGGTATGTAAGTACAGTCGGATGAACTATTACACAGTGAGCCTATATCCATGAAACCATCACCCTGGTCAAGAAATAAATCTTTACCAGCACCCCAGAAGCGTCTCTCACACTCCTTCTCTCTTTCTCAGTAATAACCACAGTTCTAACTTCTGACACCATAAATTATTTTAACCTGTTTTTGAACTTTATAGAATTTGTTGATATTGTGAGATTCATCTGTGTTGTTACATTAGCAGTAGTTCTTTTTCTTTTTCTTTTTCCTTATACCACTGTACAGATTCTGTTCCATGACTAATTTCATAATTTTGGGTAGGCATTTGGGTGGTTTTTATTTTGAGGCTTTTATGAATGGTTCACTGCTATGGATGTCATTGTACTTCTTCTCCTTTGTTGGTGGAATTGCTGGTTCCTTTTATGCATGTTTTTGTTGAAAAGTTTTCCAAAGCGCTTGTAACAACTTACACTTCCTACCAGTAGTATATACAAGTTTCAGTTGCCATACATCCTCATCGACACTTTATAATATCAGTATTTTTCTTTTAACCATTCTGATCGCTGTGTAATGGTATAACATTATGAGCGTAATTTCTATTTACCTCATGGCTGAATTCTAAGGATTATGGTTCATTCACTTGAATATCCTTTTGAGAAGTGCCTGTTAATTCTCTTCCCTTTTTTTTTTTTTAGTTGGATTTTTTTTTGTATTTTTATGGATTTTTGGAGGTTGTTTATATATGCTAGGTATGCCAGTTATATGTGTTGCAAATTTCTTCTTCCATGCCGGCCTTTTCACTCTTTTAATGGTGTTTATAGATGAACAGAAGTTCCTTAATATCTATCCACGTAGTCAAAACCAATCTTTTTCTTTCAGTTAATTGTTTGTCTTGCTTGCAAAATCTTTCTCTTGTACACCATCATGAAAACTTTTTTTCTTTATTAGCTTTATTATTTTGCCTTTATTATGTATGATACATCTAGAATTTAGTTTTTATTTTTTTTGATTATTTTAGTAGGGTTCATAATTTTAATTTCATTACTATCTGGTAGATCAAAACCATTCATGGAAATGACCCTCTCCTGTGCAGTGTTGCCTTTATAATAAATTAAGAGCCATATTTGCCTGTGTTTATTTTGAGACTTTTTAAAAATTTTCTTTGGGGGTCCATTTTACCATCACAATGTGTCTTTATGGCTTTATAATATATCCTGGTATTCGGTAGATTAAGTCCACCTATTTGCTCAAGTTTATCATGGCTGCTCTTGGCCTTTTACCTTTCCATACAAATTTTAGTAGCACTTAATCAATTTCCACAAAAAATCCTGCTGGGATTTTTATTGCGAACACATTAAACCTATATGAATTAATGTAGAACTAAATTAACATCTTTATGGTGCTGAATCTTCTATTCCATGTACCTGGTTTATCTCTCCATTTTCTAAGGTTTTCTTTACCTTCTTTCCATAAAACTTTCTAGTTTTCTGTGTTTAGAGGTCTTACGTAATTATACATTTTAGATTAAATTGAATCAAAGTTTATAGATTTCAAGTTTTTGTTTTTTTGGTGTTGCTGTTGTAAATAATATTTTAAAATATTAATAATTGTTTTCAGGCATATAAAAATATGGTTTGTTTAGGTACCATGACTTTATATCCAGAGACCTTGCTAACCTCATTTATTTCAAATACTTCACTGAATCTTTTGGATTTTCCAAATATACAGTCATGCCATCTGTGAATAATGAAAGCCTTATTTCTCTCCAATCCTTATACTTTTTTTTTTTTCTTTTCCTTTTTGCTTGTTGCACTGGCTAGGACTTCCATTATGATGTTGAATTAAAGTGGTGACCACAGGCATCGTTGTCTCATTCCTAATCTCAGAGGTAAAAATGTGTTCCGCATTTCAAAATTAAGTATGATGTTTGCTGTAGTTTTTTTTCTTTAATAGAACTCTTTTTAAAAATCGGATTAGGAGTTTCTGTTCCTAATTTGCTAGAATTGTGATGAATGGTATTTTTCTCAAATGCTTTTTATCAAATGCTTTATCTTAATTTTGAGATGATCATACGATTACTTTCTTTTTTTTTAAATAATGTAGTATCCAAGGAAGGACAAACTTGGAAGAGGTTCAGACCTTGTTGAGAAAGTATAGTTCAGCCCACCTGATAGCAGAGGAGGTTGGAACTGGTTTGGAGTTGTTAGACAAGGAATAAGCTATCTTCTGCGAGTGCAGGAGGTGGGTGAGTATGTAGGTGAATTCTGGTGTTAGTGGGAAAAATAGACCTTGAAGAACATTTGGGCTGCATGGGGTCTTTGATTTTTGTGTTGCGAGGGCTGAGGAATGGTTAGTGCCAGGCCAAGGCTTCAAGGTTTTAGAGGGACTGAATTCTGGACTCATGGCTGGGGCTGACTCCACCTGATATTCTCACACCCACATTGCCGACTCCTTGTCTGCATTGGACATGGTAGGAGAACGTCTTCCTTACTGACGCAGTATCCCTGTAGTGTCATCCCTATAGTGTCCTCAGAAACCATAACACCATGTTTGCATTAAAGGAGAAATACTTAAAGTAATTCCATTTATCTCAGAGCATATATAAGTAGAAAAATGTTTAAGGTGTTCCTGTTGCTTTTGCACATTCAGAGTCCTACTTCTTTGTAGTGCTTTTTGCTTCTGTGCCATGAAGAACTCTTTGATGCTATCTTTCTTAAAAGATATGTTGTATGGTCCCCAAGACCACCCTTAGATTTAGTAATTTTCTCCAAAAACTCATAGGACTCAGCATAGACTTGTACTTAAGGCTATGATTTATTACAGTGAAAGCTCCCACAGTCAGCAAAGGGGCATGTGGCAAAGTCTAGGGAAAACTAGGCATTAGATTGTTCAGAGTCCCCTTCCAGTGGAGTCGTAAGACATATTTAATTCCCCCAAGAATGACTTGTGACAACATGGGTGAAATGTTGCCAACCATGGAAGCTCATTAGAGACTCATGGTACAGGGTTTTTATTGGAAGCTGATTACATAGACATTCTCTGCATAGCACATACCCAAATTCTAGTAGGTATTGATCATAAACAATATGGTTTGTACAAATACTTTAGGCACAGTGAGCCACTATTACCAATGAATGGTGGGAACTTTCCCAATATCTACCTAAGTTTCCTACCACTAGCCAAAGTCCATCCTTGAAAGAAGGCCTTTACACAGATGGCAGTTTAGGCTTGCTATGTTAACTGATTATATGCAAAAGATCATCATGTCAAATATTTTTCTTAAAAGCCTTTAATATCCATTCTGCAAGTTTTTATTCTGGTGCTATCCTGATCTTACCAAAAGGAATTAGTGGAACATATGGCCATTGTTGATTTGAATGAAGGTCATAGGATTGTATATCATTCAGTGCTACCAGGAATAACAACCAAGTTTTCATATGTTCAAGCTACCTGTATCCCAATTTTAGAGAGGTGGAAAAATATGCATCTTGGAGTCATTGGAACAAGTAACCTAAAAACTGCCCTTTTCAGATGCTTGCTATATTGCCAAACTTACCCAGATTCAGAGGTAACAAATATTTGCTGCTGAGATGATTTTTATGAAAATTTTTGTGGGAAAGAGTAGAGTGGATTATAGTATAAAATTTTGGAGTTTTGTTGTAACCGTCTTTTGTCCAGGATGTAGAAGAAAGGACAAATTGCCAAACAGTGCTCAGAGACTAGATATCTAGTCTGGTAATATTTTGCCTCCTTCTTCTTCTTCCTGTCTTCTTCCTCCCTCAACAATTTCACGCGTACAAAAATGAAGCTGCTCTAGTAGAAGTTCTAAGCCCTGTCCTTTGAAATTCTCTTGTGTACACTCTCCCTACCCCTTCATTGAGTTACATTATTAGAATTGGACTTGGAGAACAATTTGAAACCACTTTTCTAGTCAAGATTTTTCCTTTTATAGATGAGGAATTTGAGACCTACTGAGGTTGTAATTGTGCTTTTCTTTGGTCTTTATCTGTAAAATTTTTCTTTAGATTTAGAATAGAGAAGGAAAATTCTTCTAAATTAACAGTGATTCTGGGACTTTTGTATTGTCATCACTCTTGTTCTGGGCATTTATTCTTTCATGCCTAGTTTAGTGCAACTCCTCCATTAGTTTGCTAGGGCAACCATAACAAATTACCATAACCTTGATGGCTTAAAACAACAAACTCATTTTCTCACTGTTTTGAAATATAGAGTTCCCAAATCCAGGTGCCTACAGGGCCACATTCTCTCCAGAAAGCTCTAGAGGAGATTCTGTTCTTTGATTCCTCTAGCTTCTAGTGGCTTCTTTGACTTCTGAGTGTATAACTCCATTCTCTGCCTTTTTTACATGGCCTTCTCCTCTGTCTTTCCTTTGTGTGTTACTTTTAAGGACACTTGTCATTGGATTTAGATCCCACCTGGATAATCCAGGATGTCCCTATTCCAAGATCTTTAATTTAATCTGCAAAGACCCTTTTTTGAAATAAGGTCACATTCTCATTTTCATACCTAATTGCTCTTCTTCCATCTGTGCTTTCTTTTTTCACACTGTAATATGTGAACTTCTGCTAGATGAATTTTCTTAATACTCCTGCTAATTTTTGGCTTCCTATATTTTTTCTCTACAGTATTTCTTATTTTTCTCTTTCCATTTATAGTTTTCCTGACTTAGCTTTAAGCTCCTGAAAAGTAAGGAATATACTTTCTTTTTCTCCACAGCAGTAAGCCTGGCCAATTTAGGTAGGTGTTAAATAAGTGTTAGTGAAAAAAAAATGGATGTGCAAACAAACCAAAATAAGAAATTTTCATTTCTGGCTTCATCTTTGTTATTTGTTACCAGTACTTGGATTTTCCTGACTTCTTTCAAACTACCTTTGCATTTTCTGTTTTTGTGAATCTCTTCACTTTTGTTCTTTCTACAGTGCCCTTTCTCTGCTTTGAAAAACTCAACTTGCCTAAGATCCTACGTAAATTTCACTATTCTTCCACAAATTTACCCAGATAAAATTAGAATCACTAGTTTAGGTTTAGCTGAAGGAGAACTTTGCTTTTTCCGATGAAACTTTTCTCACACTTCTCTCATTCCTTCTCCCAAGTCTGTACATTTGTACCCTTAACTAGAGTGTCTCTCAGAGGATATGTTCCATTTTGCCTTGGAATGTCTAGGCTTACAACTGTTATTCTGGCATAAATACCATTAATTCTCCTCCACTTCCCTTTCACTCTAAAAAATGTTTTGGCTTAGATAGCAATTTATATGGTCACTCTACCCTTAATAATCTTATATGTCTTATTTTCTAGATTCTCAGCTCTTGGAAGTCTCAGGCTATACTACTTTCTGTCTTATAGTACCTAGTCTTTAATATTCAGTGAATAAAAGTTAATATTTGCACTCTTACTGTATATCATACATACTATATTTTGTCCATATTAGTTCACTTATTTTTTCAACCTAGACTTGTCTCATGATGTCTGATCCCCAATGTTTTTCTTCACTTACACCCAGCCTTGAAAAATCTTAACTCTAAATCAGTTCAGTTGTACAAATTATTTATACTTACCTCTCTTCTACTAGTAGTGCTTGGGGAGGAAAAAAAAAATCATAACCATGTAGATTGGTGCCACTACAGAATCGGGCTTTAGCTTTAACTGGACCTCAAACAGTTCCTCTAGCAATTCTTCCTTTGGTGCTTAATAAGTGCACACTCCCATGTTTGAATTTTTTCTGTTAAATTTTACTGAAACCTTATTAATTAGGTGACAGTAGTTCCATTTTATAGGTGATAAAGCAGACTTTCAAGTACCCAGGTTCACACTGGTAATAATTTAGAAGTCTGTGTGTTCTTGAGTCAAGTTTAGTCTGGCTCCAAAGTTCTTTTTTTATTCCACCCTGTTATTCACAATCTTAAGTATCATTCTTTGGTCTGAGAAGTATACTACTGAACCATAAGTACCAAGTACTTGTTTAGAGATGCCTCTTTAAAACAGTACATTTGAGATTTTGGGATTATTAGTGCATGTTATAAATATGTTTATGAATTTATATGCAAATCATTATAGAAGGCTATCATTTATGAGAATTGATATTACATCATTGTTTTCAAAGCACTAGTTCTTTAAAATGTCTACTTCATCTGAGAACGTTTACATGTTGATAGGCCTTCTGTTTTTACGTATCACTTAAGTAAGGTTAAAGTAAAGGATCAGAAATAAACTCATTAGTATGAGTAAAAAACTCTTTGGTTGAAATTGTTTACTTTTGTTTGTAAAATTTACTGCTAGAATAATGGTAAAGCCTAAGATAATATAATTAGTATTTTGGGGGATACATTTTATTATGATGATTAAAACTCAAATTCATTGTTTAAAAGTTGGCAGTTTCACAGGTTGAAATGGGAATTAAAAGAGCAAATTCTTAATAATTGTTGGGAAATTTCATTCTCCCATGCATTTCACCTCTGGTGGAAATAGTGCTGACTTAAGAACTACTGTCCCTCCCCACCCTTTTATTTTGAAAATCACTGAGCTTTTGAATGTCCCAACTAATTAATAGCCCTTCTGGGTGTTCTTTCTGTGAAACATTTAGAATTTCTTCATAATGTGCTAAGCATGATGGAATTGAAAAGATTATTTTTTAAAGCCAGGAGGCTGCTGCTTGTCTGTTTTGTTGCTGGCCATATGATAAGGGCAGATTTCTACACTGTCACTGTAAAATGAGTTTCGATAGGTGCCCTCTAAATTCTCCACCTGATCTAAGATTTTGTGCTTTTGTTCTGAAAATATGAAGGAATTGTGTTTTTAAGTATAAAGTATATTCAACTGAAGAGAACCTTTATTTACTTTAGTTGGTTAAATCAAAATATTTTATTTATTTGAAATTAAAAGGTAATAATTGAGACTAGGTGGTGGAAATGACATTTTAGAAAGATCATTTTATAAAGCCTGAAATTCCTACTTAAAGATTAATAGAGATGATATGATACAGTGAGATGAAATCTGTATTTAATGTTTATATATAGAGAATATTGTAGAAATTTGTGATCTCCTGTACCTTTTATTCTTTGTGTTGGTTATATGTAAATATACAAATCTAACCTTTTAAAAATTAACTCTTTGAGGCTTTTTTTTTTTTAGTTTTGTATAAAATGCTAGACCTATAGTTAGAAAAGAAGTTAACCTTTATTTATTTGTGTGTTTGTTTGTTTTTGTTTGTTTGTTTGTTTTTAACACGCCTACAGCACCTGATCTTCTTGGGTGGTCTACCATCCAAGTAACTAACCTGGCCCGACCCTGCTTAGCTTCTGAGATCAGACAGGGTCGGGCTTGTTCAGGGTAGCATGGCCATAGAAGTTAACTTTTATTGAACTTCTCTTCTAGAATTATACTATCTAGAACTTTGTGCAGTGAAGTAATATAAGCCATACTCCTCAGGACTATAGTCATTTGCCACATGGGGCAATTGCGCACTTGAAATATGGCTAGTATACCTGAAAACCTGAATTTTAAATTTTGTTTAATAGGTTTAAATAGCCACATGTGGCTAGCGGCTGGGACAGTGGTGTTTTAGGAAGTGATGGAGCACTGCGCCAGAGGATAATTAAAAGACTAGTTCTAGTTCTCTACTGTGTCATTTCTGATTACTTCCCTTTACCCATGTTGGATTAAGCTTTCTCTCCAGTCTTATTTTATTTCTGTATTTTGGCCTCCTACTGAATCTTTGCTTACACTGGAATGGTCTTCCTAGCCTAGCAGATAAGGGGGTGAGGCTAGTAGTTAGAAAAGAACTTTTACTACCATGTCTACCTGTCTGTCTAAACTGGTAGACTGTCTATTACAGTGGTTGCACAGTGACTGGTCAGTGGTATCCCTTCCAATCCCATCCCATACTGTTTCTTCTGAAAGATGTTTTAACAATTGCCCCATCTATTATTGCATAAATTTTTCTTTTCAATCATTTTAATCAGCATAAAAATATGCTATAATATTTCCCATTAAAAAAAATACTCTTTCTGACCCATCATGTGTCTCTTGAGCTGCTCTCTGATCTCTTTGCCTGCCTTTCTGGTAAAAATCGTATCAAAAGTTACCTATATTCTAAATGTTCTCCAATCCCTCTCCTGTTCTCACTTTTTTAAATAAACAGCTTTACTGGGTGTAAATGATATATAATAAGCTGAGCATATTTAAGGTGTACAATTTGGTAAGTTTTAACAAAGTTATACAGCTAACAGATGATTTAATAAGTCATTACTAATGAATGAAGATGGCGAATGTTATCCATCACCCCAAGAGTTTCTTCTTCCCTAAATCGTCTATCTTATCCCTTCCCACTCTTCTTCCTCCAAGCAAGCACTGACCTTTCTGTCGCCATTAAGTAGTTTGCATTTTCCAGAGCTTTGTATAAATGAGTCATACTCTGTGTACTCTTTTTCTGTCTTCTTTCATTATAATTATTTTGAAATTAATCTATGTTGTTGCATGTATCAGTTTATTTCCTTTTATTGCTGAGTAGTATTTGGTTATATGAGTAGTACTTGGTTATATATTCCTTTCAAAATTTTTAATAATAGTCGTCTTTCCATGAACATGGAATATCTACATTATTTAGTTCTTTGATTTCTTTGATAAGTTGTCAGTTTTTCTCATATAGATCTTATACATATTTTGTTAGATTTATACTTAAATATTTAATTTTGGGGTGCTGATATAAACAATATTTTGTTTTTAATTTTAAATTGAACTTGTCCATTGATATTATATAGGAAAGCAATTGTATAGTGCAACCTTGTAATCACTTATTTGAGTTTTTTTGTTAGGTCTTTCTGATTTTCTTTATAGACAATTATGTCATCTATGAGCAAAATTTTGTTTTCCTTTTCAATCACTATACCTTTTATTTGCTTTTCTTACTAGCTAGAACTTCCAGTATGAACTTGCCTTGCTCCTCATCTTACTGGAAAAGCTTCCAGATTCTCATTATTAAGTATGATGTTGGCTGTAAGTTTTTAAGGTAGATGTTCTTTAACAAGTTGAAAAAGAGCTTGCCTTTTCCTAGTTCGGTATTTCTTTTTATTGCTGAGTAATATTCATTATATTGGTGTACCACAGTTTTTTTATTCATTCACCTGTTGATGGACATTTGGGTTGGTTTCAGTTTTGGCTATTAAAAATAAAGCTGCTATAAGCATTTGTGTACAAGTTTTTGTATAGACACATGCTTCCGTTTCTAATGAGTAAAGACATAGTGATAGTGAAATGGGTGGATAATATGGTACTTCTATGTTTAATTTTATAATAAGAAACTGCCAACATGTCTTCCAATGTGGTTGTACAATTTTATAGTTCAACCAGCAATGTAAGAGAGTTTTAGTTCCTCCGCACTATCTCTCACACTTAAGTCTTTTTATTTTTAGCTACTCTAATGGATGTGTCCTGATATATTTTTGTGGTCTTACTTTTCATTTCCCTAATGATGTTGAGCATCTTTTCATGTACTGTTTGGTGATGTGTCTGTTCATATCTTTTGCTTATTTTTTTTTTTTTTTCTTTTTATGGAGTTTTGAGAGTTCTTTATATATTTTGGATTCAAGTTCTTTATCAGTCCTTTATCAAATATGTTTTGTACAGATTTTTTTCTCCATTAAGAGGTTTATCTTGACTCTTTTGAAGAGCAGAAAATTTTAATTTTGCTGAAATCCATTGACTGTGCTTTTGGTAACTAAGAAATATTGGCCAACCTAAGGTGACAAAACCTTACATTTGCATTTCCATATGAATTTTAGAAACAGCTTGTCAATTTTTATAAAATATCTGATTAGATTTTGATTGGGATTGTGTTGAAACTCTAGATCAATTTAGAGAGAATTAACATGTTAGGTTTTTATTTATTTATTTATTTTTTGAGTCTTAGGCATATCTTTCCATTTATTCGAGCCTTTAATTTCTCTCAGCAAATTTTGTAGTTTTAACGGTACAGGTTTTTGTAGCTTTTGTCAAATTTGTTCTTATTTCATCTTTTTCTGTGTGTGATGCTATTCTAAACAGCAGTTTTAAATTTTTTCTCATTTTTCATTTCATTTTTGTATATTAATCTTAGGTCTTACATAAGGACTGCTGCTACTACCCTTTTTATAATAGCTTTTTTCCAGATTCCATCAGATTTACTACACAGATGATTATGTTGTTCTGTGAATAAAGACAATTTTATTTTCTAATCTGGATGCCTTTTTTCCTTGTCTGATTTTCCTGGCTAGAATGTTGGATAGAACTTGGGGAGACTGCCTGGCTATTTAGGTTTACTCCACATTGAGGCCTTGGAATTCACTCCAGGTAGTAAGCTGAGGCCAATCATCAGGCTCACCTTGCGTGTTTAATGTCTCTCAGTTGCCTGTTGATCATTGTCTTGAAATGTTTGTTTCAGGTAGGAGGATAAATTCTGTTACTCCTCTTTGGTGAGAAACAGAAGTCTCTACACTATTATAAATCTCTTCCAATTAGGCTTATATCCTCACTACTTACTAAGACAGTTGCTAAATTTATTGGTTATTATGGGTCTTTCTCTTTTTTGACCTTTTAGCAGCATGTGGAGTAGCAGCATGATCAGTTTCTCTTTCTAGGTTCTTTGCTTATTGTACAGGATACTTCTTGATACTCTTTCTTCCCTAGCTATTCTTTTGCCATCTTGCTTTTTGAATTGTACTCAATTTCCAAACCTTTTAATGTATAAATGTACCATGGATGCTTGGTCTTTATGCTATTGATATTCTGTAAGTGGTTTCATTTAGTCTCATGACTTTATATACCTTTTTGTATGTTAATTACTCTAAACTTATATCTCTGGTCCATCACTTTCTCTAGAACAGCATACTTTTATGTATACATATTTATATGTGTATGTGAGTGTTTCTCCCTGGTTTTAAGATTCTTTGGTGAAAAATCTTATTCAAAAGTGATTTTTAAGTTTCGGGTTGAATTTAGGATTGGGAATGTATTAGATACTTCTGTTTGCAAGCAATTGAAACTAATTCTGGCTATTTAAAATACAAAAAAAGGAAATATATCATTAGAAGCTTATGGAATCTCAGGGAGAGCCAAATTATAAATACTTGAAGGATAATATAAAGCCTTAGTCAAAGATTTAAGAGTTGAACCAAGAAAAAATTTACATCAAAATTTACTTTTGCAACTAGTAAAAATTACTCAGAATATTTTTTTTTAGAAAAAAATTAGAAAGTAAAAATCACTCATCACCTCCTAGATATTTGAGGTGAAAAATGGAAAATAAAAACCTGATATTTACATTAATATTTGTTTACTAGTAAAGTTATAAAACTGAACACATTAAAATAGCCATTTATAGGTTTGTTTGTGTCCCCCCATCCCTCGTAAATATCTACTCAAGCTCTGTTCATTAGGGCTTAGTTTTTCTGGTCAAATTTATCAACCTTTTACTCGATGTTTTTTCTGTCTTTGCTGTTATACTAAGAGTGGCTTTCTCTATTTAAATCTAGAGTGTTTTAAATGTTTTTGATTTAGCAGATCCATTTAATTCTTTTTCCTATCTCTAAATACTCCCTTTAGTGATGATGATGGTCCCCTAGGCCATGGTTCTTATAGGTCGTAAGCATATGTAATTAGTACTGTTTGTCTCAGATTATTCTGATATTTGCTATGACAGAACACTATATACTGAGTGCCTTTAACAAGATATTTATTTTTCAGTGCTGGAGGCTGAGACATCCAAGATCAAGGTACAAGCAGATTAGGTTCTTAGAGAGGACTCTCTTCTTGACCTGTAGATAGTCACTTTATTTATTGCTTTGTTCTCACATGTGCTCATCTCAAGCACATGTGCTCATCTCTCTTCCTTTTCTAATGCCTGCATGGGGGCCCTACCCTCATGACCTCATATAAATGTAATTATTACACAAACGCCCCACTTCCAGATACCATCACTTCAAAAGTTAGGGCTTCAACATCTAAATTTTGGAGGGACACAATCAGTCCATAACATTTCCTTTATCCCATCTCTTTTCTACCTGTATCTGAGGAGTGAGGAGGATAATTCTGTTTATTTTTATTTTTCTTTTTCTTTCGATTATACAAATTACTTGTTGTAAATCATTCTGACATTGAAGAAGAGCACAAAGTAAAAACTAAAAATTCTTTCTTTAATCCTCAGTAATCCCATTCCCTAGGAGTAAGTAATAATGTTATCTGCCAGAATATACAAAAAGTTATTATCAGTATGTGTGCAGGTATATGCGGCTAATTTTTTACATTTAGATCTTTAGTCCATCTGGGTATGTGTATGTGTGTGTTTAGTGTATAGTAGGGATCTGTCTCCAAATACTTAGCTCCTGTTTTGCATGTCCTGACTAATTCATTATTTCTCCACTCATAGAAAATAAATTAACTTCATTTTATACCATATGCCATTATATATATTGATTGGTCTGATTGGTGTACTATCAGTTGTTTTTAAGATATTAATAGTAAGCTTTTTATTATTTTTACTTTAATGTTTTTTCCTCTCTCCTGCTGAGCCATTGTTGTTTTTGAAATATTTTATAGCTATAGTTCTTAGTCTGGTTTCAAGAATTTTTATCAGGGTTTTCACTGCAATTGCCTTGAATTTGTGTCTTAATATGGGGAGATTTGAGATCTATATTGTAGTCAGTATTTTCATCCAGAAACATGATGTATCTTTTATTCATTTAAGTCAGTCTCTTGTTTTTATAGGTTATTTAGAACTTTATTCATAAGTGTTTTAAATATCAGTGTTTAGCAAGTATTAATTCTTTTTTTTTGCAGTAAATTTGTAAAGATTATTACAACATTGATTTTGTATTTTGTAGATACTGTGCATACATGCTTTATAAGCTTTATTGATTCTAATAGCTCTTTACCTGGCCTTCTTAGATTTAACTTTATTACTAAAAATTCTTTTCTCAGTTGTTGGATTTTTTTTAAATTAGATAACGAATGTTAAATTTTGTTAAATGCCTTTTTAGCATCAAAGTCATATGAACTTTCAGTGTGATGAGTAGTCTGAAAATATCCTTATATTCTTGGAGTATACTGTTTGGTCGTTGTGTCTTTTTCTTTAAATACAGAGCTGGTTATTATAATATATGAAAATTTTAATTAATATTTGTACATTTTTATTGTCTATATTTTCTGGCTTAGTACCAGACTTATTATAGGTTGCTAAAATACATTAGTAATTATCTCCACTTGAAAGCATGATGGTAAATTTTGGAGGGCTTGATATTTGGAGGGAGCAGTGGTTTAAAAAGAATCTTTTTCTTCCATAGCTGTTAAGTATAGTCTCTGTGACTTGCCTTTTTTTGTAATATCTTCAGTCATCTCTTGGATGGTAGTTTTTGCCCTGTCTATCTATATCTGCCTTATTTATTTATGCATTCATTTATTTATGGTTTCTTTCCTCTTGAAAGAGGTCATGGAAATAATATTGTGTAAAGTTTTTGTTTAGAATTGTTGGAACATGTTTAAGCACATTTTTCTTATCTTTTAAATGATACTCTTCTGCATTTTTGTATTAATTTAAAAATGTTGTTTAGATAAAACTAAACTTTAAAGGTATTATTTATACTTTTCATTTTTGAGTGCTTCTATTGATTTACTTCTTAGTTTGAGTATTTATTTTGTCAGGATACATATGTGAGTTATAAACTCTCCAAGGACTTATTCTTTATATTTTAATATACTTGTCAATGAACAGCATCTTTCTTGACTTTAGTATTCGTGGATATTAGTCTTATTTCCCTTAAAATGATTTAGATTTGGTCCATTGCTTTTTAGGAAGGGTATTATTATTATTATAAGGGAGAAGTTTGATGTCATTTTATTTTAACTTTTGCATGTGGCATTTTCTTTTCATCTACGAAATGGAAAAAATTGATTTCACATTTATGTGTGTTTTTTAAATTGTTTTCAGGTAGTTGGTGTAACTTAAATGAAGTTTTTTTTTTTTTTTTTTTTTAATAGAGATTTTTGATAGAGGGAACTTCCAAAAGAAGATACTTAAGTATTATCTTTGATTTAATATATCCTATCTCTATATATTAGTTACCTATTACTGACTAATAAATACTTTAAAACTTAATAGTTTTAGAAAAATATAAATTTATTATTTCTCAGTTTTTTGGGGTCAGGAATCCAGGCATGGCCCAGATAGGTTCTTTACTGCGGTCTGTGGTCTGCTTCATTCTCTTACATGACCGCAGTCAAGGCATCCACTAGGGCTGGGGTCTCATTTGAAGGCTTGACTGGGAAGGGTTTGCTTTCAAGCTTATTTTTGGCTCATTCTAGTGCTTTTTCCACCACAACACCTATTAACAGGTATTTACTTTATTTGAGAGTCACTCTTTTGCTTTTATAATCATCCTTGGGAACATCTAGCTCTTTTCAGTTCTTCCTCTTATTCAGTGGAGAGAGAGAGAGAGGGAGGGAAAGAGGGAGAGAGGGAAGGAGGGAGGGAGGGAGGGAGTTTGTGTGTGTGTGTGTGTGTGTGTGTGTGTGTGTGTGTGTGTGTACATGTACCTACAGGAGAAGAAGGGAAACAGAGAGAGCAACAGGAGGGGAGGGAGATTAATGATATTTTAGAGTAACATTTTTCCATTTTGAGAGCTATACTTTTATTTCCCTACCCATAGGTGCCTTAGCTGGACCCATTATTGTGGAGCCTCATGTCACAGCAGTATGGGGAAAGAATGTTTCGTTGAAGTGTTTAATTGAAGTAAATGAAACTATAACACAGATTTCATGGGAGAAGATACATGGCAAAAGTACACAGACTGTTGCAGTTCATCATCCTCAATACGGATTCTCTGTTCAAGGGGAATATCAGGGAAGAGTTTTGTTTAAAAACTATTCACTTAATGATGCAACAATTACACTACACAACATAGGATTTTCTGATTCTGGAAAATACATATGCAAAGCTGTTACATTCCCACTTGGAAATGCTCAGTCTTCTACAACTGTAACTGTATTAGGTAAGTATGCTTGAATTATATATTTTGGTGGTAGTCGTGAGGATTATAATAAAAGTATCTAAATAATTGAAATTATATTTAAGTTTAATTTTAAAATAAAATAATTCAAATATGACTTTTCAAGTTCTGTTTTAAAAATCTTATTCTAGGCTCTCTTAATTTTAACAAAATCTTGTCTGTATCCACCTACATATCTATATAATGCTATGTAGTTCTTAGCTATGTTACTTTTATTCATGAAAGATTTTTTTTTTAAATTTATAATACTAAGTACTGAGTTTCTTTGACATATTTATTTTCATTATTTTTCTCTCAAATTTTCAACTTGCAATTACTGTCTTTAAATGCTCTTCTATTTTTTAAAGTGACCGTCTTATAATGGAGCCATTGACACCTCATGTTTGTTTTTCAAATTGAATTTTATTTCTTCTGTTGTGGATTTGCATAGCTATTTAAATCTTGGACTTATTTTTCCTAATGAAAGATCTGCCTTTTTCTGTTTGAAAACTGTTAAAGTTTGTAGTGGAATTTAGAATGAGCTTATTAGCATTAAGGTAGCCACTTGCATGAAAGATAAACCAGTTTAGAAATTCTACTGCGTACTTTTGAATAGCAGAGTAAGGATCAAGGAATAATAAATAGCACCCTTAGCTCTTTCTACCCGAAGTAGGACTCCTTTGATGGGGACAGTCTTTGCTCCAAATCATCTTGTTTGCTTGTCAGGGACTTTGTTAGGTCTCCAGATAGCTCCCTCTACTTAATCTTTTTTTTTCTCTTTTCTCCCAACTGTTACTTCCTAATAAGCCTTTTGCACTTCTCACTTGATCTCAACATCTGCTTCCAGAGAACCAAACAAGTAGATAACCCTTAGTATTTAATTTCAGAGTCTCTAGACTGTAGGAAAGCAATTTTGTCCAAATTTGTTATATGTTTTTTCATGTCGAGAGATACTATATAAATTTAAAAATAAAATTAGATATTTGAGGATTTTATATGTTTACTACACTGCCCTGAAAACTTTGGGGAAATATAACTTATGTTTAAGAAATGGATAGTTTGAAAAATGTCTTGATTAAAAGGCATGACAGAAATATCTGAAAAGTCAAGTGCAGGCCATCAGGGTAAAAAAGGTCACAGAGAGTTTAGTGTCAAGAAAATAATTAATTTGTTTATGGAAGAGAGAGCTCATGGGAATAAACTTTTTTTTTTTTTTTGCTTTAAATTTTAGTAATTTCCCCTAAATTAAGACAGTACTCAATGGTTTAAACCTCAAGACTGTACAAGACAGTAATGATTTTACCCATGCCTACTACTTTACCTTCACCTATTTCATTTCTTGCTCCACCACTCCCCTAAGCCAAATTTTATAATTGTAATAAACTATTGGTAGTTCTGTTAATACCTTTTTATGCTTTTATGTGTTTTGGTGCCTGAATTGACTTATTTTTTGTCCTCTCTTTCTCTTCTTACATTCTTGCTATTTAATTACTATTCATCAAACCACATCCTTTGGAAGTCATTCTTGAAAAAAATCTACCTACCCCCGCCCTCCAACACACATACACACTCAATTTTCTGGGTTTTTTTTTTTTTTTTTTTCCTCTTTCGTGGTTGTATCTTGAGCATACCTTCATTGTAGCAGTTACCATACTAATTATTTGTTTTCTTTACTGTCAATGTGTGGTGAGCTGTAATTCTACACTTTAAAATTTAACATTATATCCCTAAAGCCTTTAAGAATTCCTGGTATACAGCAGTCATACACTAAATATTATTTAAATTAGGGTATAGGAATGGATTGGTGAACTTGGTAGTTTTAAAATGTTTTGTAGAAAAAACAGTAGAGCCAGTTTTTGAGTGGCGGGTGGTTTTGGATAGGCAAAAAGGGAAGAAGTATAAGGAGAGTATGTGAGCCAACAGAGGGAGGCAGAAAACAATATCCATTAGGGCAGAATTTCTTCAACTTCAGCATTGTTGAAATTTGGGGCTGGAATATTTTGTTGTGTTATAACAGTCCATTATAGACTGTTTAGCAGTATCCGTGGCCCCTACTCAGTAGGTGCTAGTAGCAGTCCCTTAGTTGTGACAACTTAGAATGTCTCCAGATGTTGCCACATGTCCTCTGGAAGAGGAGGGGAGAGATCACTCACTGTTGAGAAAACCCTCATTAATGGAACTACTGAATTATTTGTTGATTGTTCAGAGAATTTATATAAAGTACAATAATTAAAGACTAGAAAGGTAGAGTTGGACCACATTAAAGTTAGGATGGGGAATTTGAGCTTTATATTACTGGAAATGTGAACTGAATGTGCAGTGTTGTGCTTCTTTCCACCTTCCTTTTTCTACTCAGACTCTTTTCTGTTTTTAAGGTATGGTTCATGAACCAGCAGCATTGATATCACTTGGGAGCTTGTTAGAAATACAGAATTTAAGACCTCTCTCAGACTTATTGAGTGATAAATCTACATTTTAGCAGGATCACCAAGTGATTTATGTGCACAGGAAAGTTTTAGAAACACTACTTTGGCCATCTTCTCACCTTGCTTTAGAGGGATGCCTAATTCATAGTAGACCTAATTTAGGTAGTAATGTGATGAAAGTTGTGATTTATGATGATCAGTATGGTGTTTTTGATGAATTGAAATGAAGAGCTACTGAAATTATAATGCCTCAGCCATGAGACCATGAGGGCTTGAAATTAGTCTTCTAATTTCTGCCACTTGAGTGGAGGGAGCTATTACAAAGGAATTGCTAGGAGGACTTTATAACTGACTGGATATAAGAAACAAGGGAGGTATGAATAATAACAGGTTTTGAACTTTAGTGATTGAATAAATTACATAACCATTAATTTAATAGGTAGTAGTGTTTATAAGATAAAAGTTTTTGAGGGAGATACAAAAAATAACAAAAGGCCTTGGACTGAGTATTTATTAAGGCAGAGATTGGAAGAAATAGAGATGAAGAGCACAGAGAGAGGTTTGAGAAAAATTTGGGCAAAGTAATATTGTTCATATCAAGAGAAGATAAAATTTTAAAGATTAACAGCCTTTTTCCACAGTGAGAATTAAGCCCTATAGAAAATGACTTGAGTGACCATTTTTTCGGTTCTTCTAAGAATGGCACACAGCTGATATTATAAATGCATAGCTCACAAGTTAATTCACTACTTACAATAAATACCTTAAGGTATTAGTATTTAATTATTTTTGGAATTTTGGAATTGATTGGGAGGAACTGTGCTGAAGTATCAAAATCTGCAAAGGTAGTCAAAGAGAATAGGCAATGAAAAATACTGAGCCTCTTGGTTAGAGGATGACATTAGAGTTTCAGTGGAATGGTAGTAATGGAAACCAAATTAAGGGAATGTGATATTACAAAAAGTTATAGCAAAATTGAACAACAACTGTCCCATAGTAGGAATTATTATACAATTGGGTACTTCCTGTTGATGAGATATATAATTGCTAAGATTGTGGTTGAGAAATGTTGCTGCTTAAAAAAAAATAAGCCACAGAATTGTAGACATGCCATGATTACATCTATACAGAAACTAGAAATAGAAATAAAGAGAAAGAAATGGAAGAGTATGATAATTACTGTATTAGAATACTGCAGTCATGATAATTTTTCTATTTTCCCAATTTTTAGTAATAATAATTTTGCAATTAAGAAATAGGCTTCTACTGCTGGGTATGATGTAGTAACCAGGACTAGATTTATCCTCTTTCTCTAGGAACAATAAAATCAGGCAAGTAAGGAACGGTTTTTAGTCATTGGACGATAGTGTAGGATTATGAACCCTGAGAGAAGGAAAACAAAGAAGATGAGTCTTATAAATGTTCTGCCTTTCTCCTTAGGCAGTTTCCAGGCTACAGGTCAGTGACAAGGAATTAAAAGCAGAGGATGGTGGTCTCACTGAGTTGAGGAGACAGATTGAAAGTCAGGGAGGACAAGGTGATTAGCATCTGTGGAGAATACTGTAAAAAAGAGAGCATGGAGAGTGGGGAGGTGGGAAGGAAGGAAGGGAAGAGAGTGAAAGGGAGGGAGGGAGGAAAGGAGTGAGAGACGATGAGGACTATGGAGAACGCTTTAGAGATACAGAGAAAGGCCCTTCTGAAATCTTTGTTTTAGTACTGAACTTTATATATGTGAGAGGAAACTTCTGAGGTGAGGGATAGAACCAAGAAAAAACAGTAGGCTTAACAATCCTGGCATTTACACAGGGCTGGGAACACTACGTGCTCCCCCAGTCAGAGTATACAGGGCATTGGATAGCATCTTAAGAGGAAGCAACAGCAAAACTGCTAGGGAACGGTACAGAGAAGTTAACTAAAATATTGTATTATGTGAGAAAAGTAACTTGATAGCCAGTAAAATCTACAACCAGGAGATTAATACCCTTCAGAAGTAGAAATAACATAATTTAAAACTGACTTTAAAATAAATTTTTAAGTTCCTCAAAGATAAAAGCTTCTATTTATGATGGCATACATCATTTACCTCTCCAACTGTGGGTGGAATACAAGAAAACATCATTGAAAACTTCAAAGAAATAACAACATGGTGAGAAATATAACAAGACCAAAATTTTTCCGAAGGTGAAAACAGAAGTAAGCTTAGCACTAAAAGCGGAAAGCTGGATTCAACTTGAGGACATTTGACAATTATGAAGAAATACCTGAGATACTAAGCTAAGATTTTGAGAGCCTAGAGAAGTGAGACAAATGCCTAAATGCAATTCTGCTCAAGATGGGATGTCTAATAACCCTTCTCATATTCACATGGTACCCAAAGACTTACCTTTTCAGAATAATAGTAAACCAGAAGTAAACCAGGCTTCTTTATGGACTTCTAGTCCTGGTGTGTATCACCTGAATAGTCTGAACTTAAATTAAGGAGATCTGGATAGGTTGATGTTTTCAGGAGCTTGGCAGGAGAAAACAGATTTTTTTTTTTTTTCAGAGGAAAGGTATTTTTATTCTGTATCTCAAATTATTTCTACTTTTATTATTCAAAAACAGGCATATAGTCTGCTTGAATAACCAGGCATACGAGTAAAGACCTCATAAGCAGCAGTCAACACAAACGACAACAGAAGGACCCGCGAAGATATAAGACGTTATAATTATCAGACACACTGTTATACAACAGTGCATACCATTTGAAGAGATAAGTCATTCTACAAAATTTCTGCAGAGAACAAGAAGCTATATGTATCATGTAGTAATTGACCTTGAAGTAGAGAAGTATTTCTTACTATAAAAAAAGCAGTGAACCATAGAAGGGAAGTAAAAACTGATAAATGTTAGTGAATTTGAATTACAAACTTCTACTCGTTAGACGCACATAGGTTAAAAAAAACAAGCACTAATATCAGATATTTGTAGTACAAATAATCAAAAAAGGACTCTCCTCCCAAATTAATAATTTTAAAAAGGCTTTAATAGGCATTTTGCAGAAGAAATTCCAATGGCCCAAAAATGTATGAAAATATCCTTAATATCATTTGTAATCTGAGAAGTTAAAAATAAAAGTCTCAGTGAAATGCCATTACATACCTACTAGATTGGCAGACATTGAGAAGTCTAATAGAATCAATTGTGAGTATATATGAACTGACGGGAATTCTAAGATTGGAAATAAATTGTTGCTTTGGAAAGCTTTTTTCATTACCTGGTAAAACTTAAAATAAATATAGTAGTAGCAATTCTACTATAAGATAAAAACTAGAGAAACTTTTGTACAAATATGTCAAGTTACATGTATGAGAATATTTCTTGTAAAATTACACAAAACAAGAAACACCACCAATGTCCAATAATCAATAAACGGTACAGCAGTTAAAATTAATAATTTATATACTTGCGTGTAAATCTAAATGATCTAAAAGTAAGTTAAAAATATAAATTTATGTAAATTAATTTATGTAAAACAATAAATTAAGGCCAAATGTTCCCACATAAGCCAATAGGAATACAAAGTTGAGTCATAGGAAAACCATACAAAAATATATATATTCTGATTCCATTCATATAAAGTTTAGAAACAGGTGAAATTTGTGTTGTTTGTATTTGTTGGTCATAGAACTAACATGAAAAATAAATAAAACTTTATTTCCAAAGTTAGTATAATGGTTTCACAGTTGGGCAGGCAAGCTGTTAAGATCAAGAAAAGGCATATGAGGGACTTGGGAGTTGCTGATGTTTTTTATTAAGCTGTGTGGTGGGTATATGGATGTTTGCTATAAATTATTAATTACATGTGTGTACTTTCTTTTTGTTATTTTACAATAATGTGTCTTAAAAAAGAACTGCATAAGGAAAATATTAATATTCCTTAAAGTAAATTATAAAACAAAAGTAGGTAGATACAGACCAAGAACAGATGACGTTGAAAGAACCAAGTGGAAATCTTGGAAATGAAAAAATATCTTTGAGATTAAAAACTTAATGGATGTACAGAATAAACTATAGGCTTGAGCCAAAGAATTCATGAAGTGAGTATTGAGGAATTTATACAGAAAGAAACAGATAAAATTTGCTGGAAAAATGTGGAGAGCAAGGATATATGGAGGGTAGATTGAAAGTATCTAACGTTAAGATTAGTTTTCCATGCTGAGGAGCTTTCTCATACCAGAAAAAGATGGGTGGCATGTACACTTCAATAAACAGGACTTAATGATGTTACATTTTAACAGTGTAGGTTCTCTACTGGTAACTTATATTAAAATATATTTTCTTTAAATATTTGTGCTGTAAAATGAAGCATTAGATATTAAAATACGTTTTTTTCCCTTTCAGAGTAATAGTACCTTTAATGTCATAATGGAAATTATGATCCAATTCACAGGGATGTTTTGTAGATCCTAATTTTGGGAACTCATCTGTCCCTATAAAGAACGTATGTCTTTACCAGCAGAGCCATCTTTGTAGTGGTTGTATAAAATCTTGGCTTCTTACTTGTCTTGGCTCATGATCTTCTCTTATTCCAAGAATTCAAATTGATATTGACATTACCTAAAAAGTGTGTGTATAGATTTTATAAACAGTTTTCTCTCTGTTTGTGAAATATAGCTAGATGTAGCTTAGGAGGATGTATATATATATTTTTAATTGAAATGTAACTAATTTTTTTAAAAAAATTTAAACAGTTGAACCCACTGTGAGCCTGATAAAAGGACCAGATTCCTTAATTGATGGAGGAAATGAAACAGTAGCAGCCATTTGTATCGCAGCCACTGGAAAACCAGTTGCACATATTAACTGGGAAGGTGACCTTGGTGAAATGGAATCTACTACAACTTCTTTTCCAAATGAAACGGCAACAATTGTCAGCCAGTATAAGCTGTTTCCAACTAGATTTGCTAGAGGAAGGCGAATCACTTGTGTTGTAAAACATCCAGCCTTGGAAAAGGACATCCGATATTCTTTCATATTAGACATACAGTGTAAGTAAATGGTAACATTTAATTTTTAAATATGTCATGCATTTAATTTTCATTTTCTTCCTTTGACACAATTCTGTATCAAGTGGTTTTTAGTTTGAATATTTAGTATTCTGAAATTCTTACAACTCTTTCTTATATTTTCCCCCTTAATTTTAAAAAATATTTTCATGGAAATTTCATTTAACCAGAACATTTTTTTATCAATTTGTAAAGATGGACAGTGATTTAAAAGTTGTTCTTAAACTTAAAGTTATTTAACCCTATCCTTTTTAGACCTTAAAAATAGTCTGGACTTAAGTGAATTGTGAAAACTTATACCTCAAAATGTGTAATACTTAGAGGCAGTTACTTCTCCCATCTAATTAACTTAGCTCTTATTCAGTTTTATTGATGCCACTCATGATGTTTTTATTTTTCAGCAAGAATCTTTTACTTCTAGATGGATTTAATCGTTTTGGAAATCTGTAACGTTTCGATATTCATGTCCAGTTTTATTGATCATGTTGTAAGATTCTAATGTAGTTAAACCATATTTTAAAGGTGTCTTTGGGATCATTGTAGATAAGGTTCAAATCTGGTCCATATTATACTTTTATATATTTGCTATGGGATACTTGTTGTATGTATGTATGTGTGTATGTATTTTTCTCTTTAAAGTTTCTCAGTTTTTGATACATTCTTTGCATAGCATTTTAAAATTCGAGCAAGAGAAAAACTGATGGTGCAGATAGCATATAGCAAAAATAATGATAATTAAGCAGATTAGAGATAAAATTAGGATAAGATTTAGGTCCTGCTGTCATTTCTATTAATGCACAGATGATAAATCTAGATAGGTTTGTGAAGGAGATATTTTGATCTTTGGGGCTTTTTTTTTTTTTTTTTTTGGTTTGACACATGGAATTTTAAATTACACAAATTCATTATACTTGGTGAAATGGTTTCTAAAGCTAATTCTAAGGATGTTTTTCCAACATTTATAGGAGTTTCAACTTGAGACACTATCTTAACGTGAATGTTATTACCATTGTATTCTTGAATACAAATACCTTCATTTCTCCTTACTTTGGAGAATCCGATTAACTTTCTTCTTTTTCTTATAAAATTCAGATCCCAATTGTAAGCATTATTAATATTTTTCTCATATTTTTTTCTTCTCTGTGTAGTAATGACTGCAATTTTCTTCAGTTTGTATTATGTATATTATTTTTTTGTTTGCTTGAATGCAATCTAAAATATATAAACTTATTTCTTCTAAAGTAAGACTTTATCATTTAGGTTTATTGGCATACTCCTAAAATGTTAAGAGTACTCATGACTTTTTTCCTTTTTTTAATTGGGAGTTATAAAACATGTAAACATAGTTTAAGAAGATAAAATCTTATACTCCAAATGTATATCTCAAAATTTGGAGGATGCCTATTCCCTCCTCCTTTTAAAACAAACTCACAGAAATCTGTACTATTCTTCGAGCAATGTTTTTTAGAACCAATTTTAAGTTACAAAAATGCTTAATTCTGGTTCATATAAGAAGCAGGCATTTCTTTTTTTAAAATTCTAAGGTAATTGTACCTTAGTAAAGGTTAATTTTTTTACTATCTTCTTTAAACCTGGCTTGATAGTAGGTCAGGCTTTCTTGGCAGAGTTAAAGACTGACATGGTCTCTCTCTAACTTCCCATCTGATCATGCACTATTTATCTAGTTTACTATGTAGCTCACAGAAAGATGGAGAGAGGGGTCCCTATACCCATGTATAAGGAATATTTTCTTGGGAAAGTCTTTTATGACCTCCTCAACCCCATCCTCAGTCCAAATTAGGCCCTTTCTCTTGTCTTCTCCCTTAGCATCCTGTTCTTTTCCATAACAAGTTTTAGTTAAATATTTTTAAAATATCATCACTCCTATTACTATTAGAACATAAATTTTACAAATACAGAGTCTGCATGTATTCCGAATAGCTAAAATGCTTGTCACTTATTAGGAGCTAAACAGTGTGTTGGATAAATGAATGATGAGTGTTGGATTTTATAGTTTGAAGGCATAAATTTATATTACTCATAGACAAGGATAATTGCTTATTTAACTAATTATATTGCACATACACTAAAAACCCTTTGGGAACACTGAATGGATACAAGTTCATGTTTTAGAACAGTTGAGGCAATAGATAATGTATTTAAGTTATAATTATAGTCATAGAAAGTTTGTGTCACATCTCTACATGTCCTTAGAATATTAATTACTTGTAGTATAGGGAATCTAATCCCTGTAATTGATTTGATATCTTTTTGGGGAAATTACCTTTCAGATTAAACATTTTGTTAAAAGCAGTTTTATAGTGTGACTTGGTACTTAAATGTCATGTCTCCTTATTGAATTAGGTCCTTAATGTATTTTCTTTATTCGTAGTGTTCTACATATTTCATAATAGGACTTAAAGTTTGCTTTTGGTGATTATAGGCTTGTGAATATTCTTATATTCAGTGTTTATAATAATTAGAACTGTACATGCTTATAGTTGCCTAGTGTTTGGGTAGTCATTGTTTTTTATTCATTCTTTCAGTCAACTAATATTTATTGAGTACTGTCTTCCATATTCACTATGTATATTGAGAGAAGGAAAAATTATTTCTGATCTTCTAAAGTTTATTATGTTTATGCTTTATCATTGTATACTGACTGTATTTATCTTTAACAAAAGATAATCTGTTCTGTCATGCATTTCTTTTATAGATGCTCCTGAGGTTTCAGTAACAGGCTATGATGGAAATTGGTTTGTAGGAAGAAAAGGTGTTAATCTCAAGTGTAATGCGGATGCAAATCCACCACCCTTCAAATCCGTGTGGAGCAGGTAATAATGTTAGATACTTCTAAAGAGAAATTATTTAAAAGTGAAAAATACTGTTAATTGCATAAAGTTGTTTTTATCAATGTAATACATGATTACAGTAATATCTGAAAATTAAGTTAAATGAGGGGTTTCTAAATGTTCTCCTGTTCCCATGTCTCCCCACCTGCCTACCCCTAGTTCTGTTCCTCAGAGGGTGCTTTAGAAATTTTAGCAGTTCCTCCTGATAGTTACCATCATAGGTCTTAAACTGCTGCTACTTGATTTACTAATTTTTAACACTATTTACTTCTTTTTTTTTTTAAGATTTTTCTTTTTATTAGTTTCAAGTATACAGTATGTTGATTAAACATTTATATAGTTCATGAACGATTCCCCTGATTATCTTCCCTCTCGCTCTACACTTAGCCATTACATTACTGCTGACTGCATTCCCTATGCTGTAGTCCCCATCCCTGTGACCATCTATCAGCTACTAATTTGTCTTTTTTAACCCTTCACTGCTTGCTGCCAGCCCCCGTTCCTCCCTCCCCTCTGGCCATCACCAGATTGTCCTCTGTATTTGTTATTCTGTTCTCAATTAATTTGTTCTTTTTGTTCCTTAGATTCTGCATATAAGTTAAATCATATGGTATTTATCTTTCTCTGTCTGACTTATTTCACTCACCATATCTATTCACTTCTTATTATGCCATGAAAATTTAATTTTCTGTCTACCCCTTCACATACAAATATACCCATATATATTTTTCTACCCTTCATAGTCCCAATGAGATTAAGCTACTTTTAGTTAAACGCTGTAGTGATTGGTTGCCTCCCTATTTCAGGTACATTTTATTTATTGAAAGCTAATAATAGTGTACTAGAATTCTGTTTTCTTTTGTCTGAAGCTATTTTTCCTGAGGTTATTGTTTTTTTTCTTTTTTTACTTGTGTAGCTTACTATCTGAATATCCTTAATTCTCTTTCTCTATGAGATTTTAACTGTTACACTAAGGTTTTCATTCATATTTCTCAATATTTAGGGCTCCCCTTCAATCTAGAGACTTGTAACTGTCAGCTGTGGATAATTTTTTTATATTTTTGGTCATTTCCCTCCCCCCTCTTTTTTTTTTGTTTGCTCTTACTAGAACTCTTACTTAATTTATGAAAGATACTTTGTTATTTTTCACATAATTTTTATTGCTCTTTCTAGGAATTTGCTTGTTTTTCCATTGATTAAAAAAAGTGGAGAGGGCATTTTTTTATTTCCTAGGGAGAATATTTTTATTTTCTAAGCTCATTTTCTTTTCTATTCATTTTCATAGTATCCTTTCTTATTTAATGGATATGGTGTCTTGTTTTTTCATAGGGATTGCTAGAGTTCTTTCCTTTGCAGAGACTTCTTTTCTATATATTATTTCTTTTTTTTCTCCTAGTTCTCTTATTTTTATTTTTTGTCTTTCATTTTGTAGATATTTAATATTCTCAGTTGTTCAGTTATTTCACACTGATGCATTAAAATGCTGAATGGTAACTCTCTATAGTAGAGATTACTCATTAGTAGAGTTCACGCACAGTGATCAGGTAGGGAGTGGTTATTTCCTTGGAGAAGCTTCTGATGTCACCTGTAGAAGGATTAAAGTCTTTTTTTTTCATGGTCATTCATTTTATTGAATTAACCTTCATTCTTTTGCCTAAAACATAAATGCCTGATATCTGTACAGAGTTAGGAGGAATCTCTTGTTTTGTTTTTTTCAACTTTCAACTAATGTCTTTAATTCCAGCCCTTTGCCTCACTCCGGCCTTCTGCAGTATAGTGAGTCAAGTTCTAAATCTCTCTTGGGTTCTTTGGCTCATATTGGCTGCTTTCTCAGCCATATGCCTCCTGCAAGCACCTCTTCAGCCTAAGGCAGAGTTTTTCAACCAGACACTGTTGAT
This sequence comes from Eidolon dupreanum, assembly GCA_028627145.1. Taxonomy (NCBI): domain Eukaryota; kingdom Metazoa; phylum Chordata; class Mammalia; order Chiroptera; family Pteropodidae; genus Eidolon; species Eidolon dupreanum. The sequence continues at coordinate 100,088,493 of CM053507.1, forward strand.
ATTTTGGGCTGGATAAATCTTTATTTTCTTCCTTTTCCTTTTCCTTTTCCTTTTCCTTTTCCTTTTCCTTTTCCTTTTCCTTTTCCTTTTCCTTTTCCTTTTCCTTTTCCTTTTCCTTTTCCTTTTCCTTTTCCTTGAGGCAGTTCTGTAAATTGTAGGATGTTTGGCAGCATCTTTGACCTCTACTCTCTCCTCACCCACTCCTTCAGCCTCCATGCCCCAACCCTGTTGTGACAGCCAAAAAATGTCTTCAGATATACTGCTATCCACAAATGTCTCCAGACATCCTGGATGTCCCCTGGAGACAAAAATCACTTCTGATTGAGAAACACTGGCTTAAAGTATATACTGTTTTTTTCCGTCTGTTTTCTGTCTTCTAAAAGTTTTTCGAAACATTTTATCTGATGAATTCTACCTCCTGTTCTCCTTCTCCTCATTGCTTTAAAAGGTTTTTCTTTACTTTTGTTTTTTGGTGGGAATTTGTGGAAGCAAGGAAACAGTCTGTTTGGTCAATCTATTGCCTTTAAGTAAAGATACAGTTTTAAAAATAAGGAAGGTCTTTTTCATTTACATTTTCCTAGAAGTGGTTAAGATGTGTGTTAGGGTATTTCTAAAAGTCATACAATTCCGTGTTGTCATCCTGGTATGTCTCTACTTGGAGATGTCTTTTTTTTTTTAATTTAGATTTTTCTGATGGTGGCTCATTTGAATAAATACCTTTGAAAGATTATAAGATATATTTATACTTCTCAGAATAAAAGGGATTAGAATTTGGGGCCAAAAATAGAAATAGTTGGTAAGATATATAGTTCATATTCATTCTTATCATCTTAGAAAAAGAGTTCACCTTTTGAAAGCTGATGCTCGTAAAAATTTTTTTTCCAAAGTCCCCTTACGACAGAAGTTCGGTGTTTCTGCTTTTGTTTTTTAACATTAGGATGTTACCTTTATCCTTCATTGCTAAATAATAGTACTAGCAGCCATAAAAGATTTTACTTGATTGTTCTTCCACCTACCACCCTTGAGATCACAGAATGAAATCACTCCCTCTAATCTCCAGTGTTGATTTGCTTCATTCTATCTTCTTATTTCCTTTGTAATTAGTTATTGATCTCCTCTTGTGTACTTAGATCATTGAAAACAAAGACCAAATCTTACCTCTGCATCTCAGCAGCATCAGCAGAGAAGAGTAGGGTAAATAATGGATGGCTGAGTAAAGGAGTGAATGAATTTTTTTGAAAAAATCTGCTTAATTCAAACTATATTAATTAAGTTGGGTTTACTTGAATTTTTTATCCTATTAAAAATATAACTATGGGCTTGAAAAACAGTTTCAAAATAAAGACCTATTGGTGTTTTATTGTTTTTTTTTTGTTTTGTTTTGTTTTGTTTTTTTACCTTAAGGTTAGAAAAATGAAGTATAATGTTATAGTTAGTTTTGTTGCAGGGAATGGCTTTAGAATTCTTATAGTGGGTTTTATTCTCATTATGGTTTATAGTTATATATAACCTAGATAGGACTCTTAGCCAAATTAGTATAGACACCAATTAAAAAGAATTATTGATACCAAATGGGTGCCTTGGTTTTTATTGTCATAGATATTCACTTTGTGAGGAATTATTTTATAAGACCCTTCTTAGTGTTTAGAAACTAACCATCTTTGGATGGGGTGCAGTAAAAATTTGTTCTGCATTCATTGATGCTCTTTATATGTGTTACAAAAAAGTGCTAGAACATTATCATGTACTTGATGACTTCATTAAGAATATTGTAGCTATATCATGAATAGATCCATAATTCACAGATAATTATTTTAATTCCTTTGATAATATGGGTATGTCTTCAAATAATGTTTTTCTGATTTTCCAGTTTTCTGAATATAATTCTTTAAAATCACATAATTTTATCTCCTTTCCTCCCATTCTAAAATATTGGCCTATCTACACTTATGCATTGATATTTTGAAAGGGTATTCTCAATGGACTTTTTTAATTCATATTTATTAAAATGAAAATTCATAACATATGCTTTGATTTCATAGTGAATTTTACCCATAAGATGCTGGTTCTTTAACAGACATCTCAGAAGTTAATATCTTAATTATAACAACTATCAATGAATAGAGACTGAAGATATTTAAAATAATTTTTTGCTTTTTAAAATCTAGGTTGGATGGACAGTGGCCTGATGGCTTATTGGCTTCAGACAATACTCTTCATTTTGTATATCCGCTGACTTTCAATTATTCTGGTGTTTATGTCTGTAAAGTGACCAATTCCCTTGGTCAAAGAAGTGATCAGAAGGTCATCTACATATCAGGTAAGTTACACTCAACTTGCAAAATGAATTATTTATTCCTATGACAGTCATAACAGCAGCACTATGATTGTAGGTGGCAGTGTATACTTGTGAAGATATAGATTTCTTAGTGTGAGGTTTTCCAAATAATCTAAAAGAGATATAATGAAAAAACCAACTCTATCTGAAATATACTTTTTAAGTGGCATTTCTTTACGTAAATAAATGTCAAAATGTCTATGCAACAAGTTTATATACATTTTCAAACCTATGAACATAGTTAATTTTATAGTTAAATAGTATTATATTTATTCCTTTTATATGTAGTGTATGCCTTTCTAGGTTCTTTTGTCTTTACATCAAGAATAAACACTGTTTTTTGTTTGTTTCTTTTTGGTGGCTACTCTGCACATAAGTATCTGATAAATAAAATATGATATCAACTTTGATGACCTTGTTGGTTAAATAACATCACTCAATATGGTACTGTATCATATTGGGTTACTGAGAGGTGAAGTAGGAATGTTACTGAAAATGTTCTAATGAAATATAATTTACGATGTTTTTTATTCTTAGTCCTTAAACCATTAAAAACTTACATTTTTCACATTCCATTTGCTTTACTGTGAAAGTTTTTGTTAATTTGATGGTATAAATTTGAGTATTCACAAAATATAGTTAGAGCTAAAAATTCACTGTTTCCTGGATGTGGCTATAAATAATAAATTATCAATGGAATTCTTATTTATAAAAAGTATGTAAAATATTTTGAGTATCTCCTTACTGACTATAAGAATGTAGCGATCTTCTTGTCTAAATAATAGAAAATTAAATGCAAAGGGAAGAGAACTTTGAGAAATGCAGGTTTGTATGATCATTATGTAATAGGTAGTTAAGACTTTTGCTTCTGTTCAAATCTAAAACTAAATCAAATAAAGATGTTAGAGAAATTTTAAGCTTGCTTTTATGTTACACTCTCAGTTCTTACGTGATCACTCAACCTAAGAACAGTTCCCCATGTTATTTACCACAATTTGTAGTTGTATGCTCATTTATTTACTTATTATCTATTCTCACATTTAAGCAGTTTGTGCTTGCTTTATTTACCACTGTATACTCAGAACTCAGTGCCTGACATATAATAAAGACTCAGTTTTTTTGCATTAATCTCATAAGAAGCTTAGAGGTATGTACATCCCTAGCCATCTTTTTCTGCCAGCAGCAGTACTTTAGTGGAAATCTGAATGAGATTAAGTATTGGTATATTATCTATTTATTTATTTTTCTTTCTTTTTTTTTTTATGACTTACATTGGCCTATTTTTTTTTCCTGGCTTTATTAGAATATAATAGACAATTAGTTGCTCATATTTACATTGTACAATTCAGTGAGTTTTTTATAATTATAGTTGGCATACAACAATATATTAGTTTCAGTTGTACAGTATGGTGATTAGAGGTCTACATAACTCACAGAGTGATAACCCCAATAAATCAGTTCCCCTACTTCCCCCTTACATATTTATTATAACATTGTTAACTATTTTCCCTATGCTACACTTTGTATCTATCCCCATGTCTATTTTGTAACTATCCTTTTGTACTTCTTAATCCCTTTGCCCTTTTTCGCCGTCCCCTCAACCCTCCTATCTAGTGGCCCTCAAAATATTCTCTGTATCTATGAGTTTCCTTTTTTGTCATTGTGATATTTGTTGTTCTCTATCTGACTTACTTCCTTCAGTGCAATACCCTCTAGGTCCATCAAGGCAATATTTTTTCCATCCCCTTACTTTTAGTCTGCGTGTGTCTTAATCTGAAGTGAGTCTCTTGTAGGCAGCATGTGTAGGGGTCTTGTTTTCTTATCCATTCAGCCACCTTATCTTTTGGTTGGAGTCCTTAATTCTTTTCTATTTGAGGTAATTGTTGATATGAATGTAGTTATTACCATTCTTTTTTCATGTTTTTGATACATTTTTTTCCTTAAAGAAGTCTCTCCAACATTTCCTATAATAATGGCTTGATGTTGATAAATTCTTTTAGCTTATTTTTGTCTGGGAGGTTCTTTATCTGTCCTTCGACTCTAAATGCTGGCTTTGCTGGATAAAGTACTCTTGATTGTAGATCTTGAGTTTTCATCACATTGAATATTTTGTGTTAAGCCCTTCTGTCCCTCATAGATTCTTTTGAGAAATCAGCTGCCAGTCTTATGGGAGCTCCCTTGTAGGTAACTAACTGCTTTTCTCTTATTGCTTTTAAGATTCTCTCTTTGTATTTAACCTTTGGAATTTTAATTATAATGTGTCTTGGTGTGGGTTCATCTCTTTGTGTTCATCTTTTTTAGGACTCAGCTTCCTGGGGTTGTATGTCTATTTCCTTCACCAGGTGAGGGAAGTTTTCTATCCTTATTTTTCCAAATAGCTCTTCAAATTCTTGTTCCCCTTCAGGTACCCCTATGACCCAGGTGTTTCTACATTTAATTTTATCCCATAGGCTACTTATTATTATAGTCTTGGCTTCTTTTTTCTTGCTGCTCTGATTGAGTGCCCTTGGCTTCCCTGTCCTCTGTATTGGTAGTTTGATCTCTTCTTTATCCACTCTGTTGATTCGCTCTGATATACTGTTCATCTCAGATGATATATTCTTCATTTCTGACTTGTTTTCCTTTTATAATTTCCATTTCCGTTTTTATGTTTTTTATCTCTTTGTTAAAGTTCTCACTGAATTCATCTACACTTCTCCTAAGTTCATTGAGCATCTTTATAACCAGTGTTTTGAATTTTGCATGTGTGAGATTGCTTGACTCCATTATTATTGGATCTCTGTTCTTTCATATGGTTTCTGCTTCTTTGTCTTCCCATTTTGGCTGCTTTTTTGGCTGTGTTTCTGTTTCTGTTTCCATGTACTAAGTAAGGCTCCTAAGTCTCGCAGTCTTATTAGTGTGGCTTTGTGTAGTAGGTGTCCAGTGGCACAGTCCTGGAGTTCAGCTACAGGCCAAGTTTAGCCCCAGCTTGTGCCCCTCTGGGGCCACTTGTTAAAATTCAGCAAGCAATCCACAGATGCTGTGCTTATAGTTGCCTCAAGAGGTCACACCAGAAATCAAGGCCAGCTGCCTCCAGTGTGAGTCTTGGAGTTGGCTCAGCAAGAATCACCGGACTTGCTGAGGATACAACTGTTTGTGGCTTGGGTGAGACCACCCAAGTTGGGGAAGGCGGAGTTTCAGGGAATCCTCTGTGCTGAGCGACCTATGGCGGTGCGATGTCTGCACTCTGGGGTGGGTGAGGGCTCAAAAGAGGGACAGTGGGTACCACCAGCACTTCTGCCTGTGAGAAAGCCTTGCCTCTGGCCCTCGCTCCAACACCTCATTATCCCCCTGTGAGTTCCTGGTACCCCCTAAGTCAACCTAGTGCTGGTACTCAGAGCGAAAAAGTCCGTTACTGCAAAAGTCGGCCCCCAGACATGGCCCCTTTAAGAGACATCTGCAGATTGCAGCTGCAATAGCCTCTGTCCCACTCAGCTGCTCGGGACGGGGCAGCCTTGCATCTCTGCCCGCTCCTACTTTCTACCTTTGCAGGTTGATTGCATTTTTCTCTCCCTAGTTATAGGGCTTCTGTTCATCTAGATCCCAGATGACTCTGATTGCTATTTGCTCCATGTTTCTGTCTCAACTTTGATGTGGTCACAAGAGGGATGAACAAAGCCTCTATCAACTATGCCATTTTTTCCCTGACCAGGAAATTCATATTTAAAATGTATTTACCTAAGAATTGCTTACATTTTGTTTCTGTTGAACAAAATTTGATATGGGATATTACTTGTAAATCTTAGGCTCAATGTGTTATAATTATGTCATTTAAATATCAAGATTTAATTCGGGCATTCTAATATTCCATTGGTGATATCCTAAATTCATGTCTTCTGGCATCCTGGATCCACTTCCCTAGTATTCCTGACTTGTGTGTCCAACTGCCTGTTTATAATCATTAATCCTATGTAGAAGTATAAATAGGCATTTATAATTTCATATTCAAAACAAAGATCCTGATTTTTCTCCTGCTCCTTGCCACTAACCCTCTTCCTCCAATAGTCTTTTTTCCTTTCAGTTATCAGTGACTCTACCCTTACATTTTCTGAGAGTATAATCTTTAATACTTATCCTTGATTTTGATTTTTTTCTCATACCCCACCCAATTCATTAATAAATTGATGCCAGCTCTCCCATTATGTTATATACAAAACCTTACAAGTTCTCCACTTCTAATATTCTGGTTTTTTAAGCCATCAGCTCTCAGAACGGCCATTTGATCTTCCTACTTACTTTCAGTCGGTTATCAAATGAACAGCCAGATCCTTTTAAAGGGCATGTCAGATCATGTCACTCCTCTCTTCCAAACCTTCCGTGGACTTCCCATTTTACTCACAATGAAAATGAAATCTTTACGGTGACTAATGACTCTGTACACGTTCTAGATTATTTATCTGATCTTATCTCTTATTATATCCCTTGCTCACTTTGGTTTCATTCACACTGGCCTTGATGTTCTTTGCAAACAACGGGAATATTTCCTCCTCATAGTCTTTTCATTTGCTATTTGAACTGCCTTGAGTGCTCATCAGATATCCTCATAGCTCTTTTTCCTTTTAGGTCTTCACTCAAATATTACCTTCATGACTGTATTTAAAATTGAAACTTCTCTCTTCTCATTCCTTTACTATGTTCTGTCTTCTCTCTCTGCCTTATTTTTCTTTACTGTACTTGTTGCCATATGACACTACATACTTTACTTATATGCTTGTCTCTCTTTATCCCAACTAGAACATAAATCCTAAGAGGGCAAGATTTTTACCTGCTTTAATCACTACTATAGTCCCATTATCTACAGTAATATTTAGCACATACCTGGTATTCAGTAAACTTTTGTTGCATGGATGAATAAATTTGAGAAGAACACAATCAGAAAAATATTTAAAATCCCAAATTGGCTTTTATGTAACCTATTTTCTTTGACAAGGTAACTAATGTAACACTTTACACATTTTTTTATCATCTTCTAAGTCTTATGAGAAGGGAAATCATTTTGAGTAAATTTGAGAAATCACCATTAATTACTGCTAAGGACTTTAGGAAAAGATAATATTATATGAAATAGTTTTCTTCAGGTAATCACCAAGAATTAGATTTTACTTTTCTCTTAGAGTCTTTAATACAGTACACTATGCTGAGTTTCATTAACTCCTCAAAAGCTTCTTGGAGCAAGTAAAATGACTAGTAAAATGACTAGTAAAGCCTAGTAGGTTTTTTTTTTAATCAGAGTAAAAGGTCATAATTCACATAGAGTAAATGATTAGACATTTAATTTTTTTCATTGTAAGTTACACATACCCCTTTTTGCTCCAGTATTAAAATTTTTTACCTTAGTATTAAAATTGATATTTAAAAATTTTAGAAATGATTTTTTTAAATATTTGTTAAAAGAATGTATCTTATGGCCGGAAACTAAAAGTTCTACTCAGAACAGAGTAGTGTTAGCAGCCCTGAGAGAAATTGTTCATAATTTTATTATACATTTTTCCACATTGGGAAGCATAAGATTTTGGACAAGCAGTGACTCCAGATTGTAATATTTGACTTCAGTTATTACTCATGGGAGTACAGTGGCACTGTGTTCAATATTGACTGCTTAACATTGTGTTTTTCTAGTTGCTTTTGGCTTGTTTTTCCTGTTACCTCTTCTCTTTGAGAATAGGGAAGCAAAATTTTATATATTTCATAAATTCGCTCATAACTAAAACTCAAGACATATTCCTATGCAAATCTTGGCTTTCAAACCATTACTGATTTGAGGATCCAGATGTTATCAGACTTAAGAATCTGCACATTCTTTGCAATCTTTGAACTTTAAAATTCATAGATTTTGTTTACCTAAACAATTCATATAAAGTCTAAAATAAAAAACTCAATTTAATTTTTTAACATAGTAATTATTATGCTAAAATAGACTTTAAAGCTACAGTGGCATTACTGGACTGTTTTCTTAATTGGCAGAACTCATTAATTTGAAAAAGAAACTTAAGAATTTCTTTATTTAGGTGTGGAGAACTCAGTCTACTAGTTCATTACATTTGTTATATGCTCATTTATCACATGTCCAGCAAAGAATATTAAAAAAAGGTCTAACTGAAAAAGCAAGGAATGTTGTGGGGAAAGATTTTAAATCATGATAAGTAAGCAGCTTTTAGTGATTGAGAAATACTAGCCCTGCCCCCTTACACAAATTGTGATTCTCACTGTAATTATCTCGGAGGAGGGAAGGGATTCGAAAACATGAATAAATGTCTTATATGCATTGTCATACATCCATTGCCTAAAATACAAAAAAAAAAAAAAAAATTTAAATAGGTTTTTTTTGGGGGTACTCTTTTTTTAGCTAGACTTTCTGAAAGCTGTATTTTGTTAATTCTTTCTTAGGCAGATATCCATCTGTGTTTGCATAAAGAACATTGCAAATAGATACAAATGTCAGTGATTTTTTTCTTTTAGGACACTTGGCAAAAATGTTTAGTTATATATCTTATACTTTTTGAGAACTCAGTTGTATACAGTGTTCTGAGAAAAATAGCATTTCATTAGGAGCTATTAAAAACTTAAAATTTTATGTACACAGAAATGTGTAGATTATAAATAATTACTTAGGTGATTTGTACTTTTGTTTAAACATGCTGGTGCTAGTTTATTGTAATACTTTTCCTTTGGGGCTCATTGTAAAGATGACATTTAACACTTAAAATTTGACTTTTTCATTAGTCTTCTGCCCCTCAGAAAATACATGAGTTGTCTTATAAATTATTAATTTTCAGTTTATTTTTTTAATATTCTGATTCTGTGAAGTTGAATTATATGAGGTTTTATTATAATAATAGAAATGATTCTACAGTTCCACAACTTTTTTTTTCATTAAGTTTGTTCAGCTAGTGAACATATTCTCACAAATTAAAACTCTTCCTTTGACTCACTTGCATATAGTATGATAACTAATATTCACTTTAAAGTGCTTTGCAGGATTGCCTATTATATTGGTTTAAACTCATAGGAAGTTAGTTATACTGTACTTATTAAATTTTATACTGTACTTGCTAAATTTTTACCACGTTCTATACATATGGCATTCCGTGATGAAACCTGTTTCAGTAAGTATTTTTCTTTAGCTTGTAATTTTAGAATAACTTACCCCATGTAGATTTAGTACTCTTCTAACAATCATTTTTCAAAAGCTCTATCAATGCCACTCATTTAAAATTTAATTATAAGAGATTACCATTTGGGTCACTTATTTTTATCAGTGAAGAAATTCAAGATTTTTACTTCATTTGTTGTTCAAACTCTAGAGTTTTGTGTAACATGACCTACAAATACCACTTAATTGATAATTAACCAATCTTTAATTTTTACTGTTTATGTTTAGTTGCTTTTTAATATTAATGGCTATTTACTCTGTAATCTAATTGCAGTACACAGGATCATTTGCATCTAATATTTAAATATTAGAATGTTCTCTCTAAAATATTAGCTACTGTTTTTGAGACTACATCCTAAAGTAATGTCACATTAAATTTTGCAGATTTGGTTGAAGTCTCTTAATTTCCTAAATGTTCATATATTTTACCCATGGGATATAGACATGATGATGGCATTTTTATAATGTTTTATAGTTTGTAACATGTTTTTACTTTGTCATTGTCTGTTAGTCTCATTTGATAATAGCCCATTTGGTGAACACTTTTTAAATATGCCTTTTATTTTGTAAATTACTAAATAATGGTATATACTACATATGTCCTCTTTAAAAATTAAAGAATTCTCTTTATTTAAGAAAAATATTTTTGAGAGAATTATTAAACCAACAGCTTATACTATGGCCACTTACCAAGATTCTATAGTTTTTCATTCTTTTATAGATAAATTCAGATCTTACAAAAAAACTATATTAGATAAAATGGATATTAAGAAAACATACTTTAATTTTCCATTATTTCATTTATTTCCTTGTGATACTGGCTAAGAAAGTGTACATCTTAATTATTTGAATTTAATTTTTTGGTATGATAATTCTTAAGCCAGCTGTATATAGGACACTTAAGTAATGCTCTTCATTTAAAACACACACACACACACACACACACAATGTATTTCTTTGAGTACAATATCATGCTTAATTTTGGAATAGCATAATTTAGGGTTTGCACCAGAGATAATTTTCCATTCCTTTTACTTTATTGGTAACTGACTGAGTGTCAGTTTTGTTATTTTTAAAAAATATAAGTACCATGACATTCTAATTTTAAATCTAAGAATGAAAAACTATTGTTACTATGAATATATTATTCATTAACTGTCTGTCTTTTCAACTTGCTGCTGAATTAGACTTCATTGACATTCTTTGCCTTTCTGTGTCTTGTCTATCTTTACTGTTTCCATTAGATCCTCCTACTACTACCACCCTTCAGCCTACAATTCAGTGGCATCCCTCAACTGCTGACATCGAGGATCTAGCAACAGAACCCAAAAAATTGCCCTTTCCATTGTCAACTTTGGCAACAATTAAGGATGATACAATTGGTACAATCATTGCTAGTGTAGTGGGTGGGGCTCTCTTCGTAATACTTGTAAGTGTTTTGGCTGGAATATTCTGCTATAGGAGAAGACGGACGTTTCGTGGAGACTACTTTGCCAAGAACTACATTCCACCATCAGATATGCAAAAAGAATCACAAATAGATGTTCTTCAACAAGATGAGCTTGATTCTTACCCAGACAGTGTAAAAAAAGAAAACAAAAATCCAGTGAACAATCTAATACGGAAAGACTATTTAGAAGAGCCTGAAAAAACGCAGTGGAACAATGTAGAAAATCTCAGTAGGTTTGAAAGACCAATGGATTATTACGAAGATCTAAAAATGGGAATGAAGTTCGTCAGTGATGAACATTATGATGAAAATGAAGATGACTTAGTTTCACATGTAGATGGTTCCGTAATTTCCAGGAGGGAGTGGTATGTTTAGCAACCACTAAATGTGACTTAACTATGTACAATGTTTCATTCATACTAGTTGATCATTTTCAGATTGTTCATACTTTTTCTTGAGGAAGAATAAGCTTTTTCAACTTGATTTTCAAGCTTACTTTTTATATTCTAATTTGACAAATGAAAATGTAAAATCTGGGTTCAATGTATCTGAGCTGCTTTACAATTTTTTTTTCAATGCTGTACTACTGTCTCAAGATTTAAATTTTAATGCAGAGTACTTTATTGGTCTGAGGCACACAGGTAAGAAATGTCAACGTAAATTGTACAACTTTTTGATATAAAAATTAAAAAAAGGAAATAACTTGGCATTGTGTATTAAATGTTTAAGATTACAATCTGAAGTATAATGTTTTGTCAGTCATATACCTCTCAAAATTTATCACCACTAAATGATACATCAAAATTGACTATAAAAGTAATTCAAGAAATGTTTATATATATATTTTTAGTATATAAAAAAAATTCAGCCTGATAAAAACACTTTTCTTTTCACACATTATTTTCTAAGTTTCTATACAAATGAAATCTTTACCTCTGCATTTTAATGAGCCTTTCCGTAATTACTGTAGAGTGGCTTTTCAAAGATATTTTGTTGCACTAAAGTTGTGGTAGTAAACTCAGTGAACGCAATGTGTGGAAGAACATAATTAGCTGCTCAATATTTTTGTCCAAAATACATACAGGCATAATAAAAACATGCCTTTTAAACAGCATAATTATTATAATGTTTTTCATCTCTGGAGAATAATTCTTATGTAGTTATGTGAACATGGATTTTGGTACAGTAGGTAATAGTTTTGTTTTAATGCTTTATGTTCTGAATATAAGAATAATAATGAAAAGGTGGTACACAGTTAAATATAATACAGAGAGGGTATTTCAGTGTATGGATAAATATAAGTAAACTATCATTGGCGTGCCAGTTTTAGAAATGAGATATTTCAGCCAAGAATCTATACAAAGAATATTCTAGACGATGTTATTTTAGTCATTTAATATTGATGTTGTTCAGACGGGTAAATAACAGAAAAAAAAAATTAGAATAAACTCGGAAATTTGAGATTTAACAAGAAAAATGTGAGTTATAGAACCAGCCACTAACACTTGCTGATGGATACTGGCAAACCATCCCCTTTTTTCTCCTAACTGTATGTATTTCAAGATTTTTGTTTTTCCAATTAAAACTGGAAACATCATGAGGTTTTTTATTGTTTCATTTTTGTTACATAATTCATTAAGTATATTCTTTTAAGAAATCATGTATCTTGGGAAAAAAATGTTACCTAAATCTTCAGATGTGGATTTTCTTTGTGAGGTGATTAAATTGCTTTCACAGTGGAGTCCTGTAATAACAACTACTTTGAAGCCCAAAGAATACATTTGTCTGTTGATTCATTTGAAAAAAGGACTGTATAGAATTGCCTTAGGTGTTTTGCCAGGGAATTGAACTGGAAGTTAGTAGGAAAATCATAAATTAAATAAATATTTTGTTACTAAAAAAGCAAAGCAGGTACTTTTTTTACCCTCCCAATTACTGCCCTCCCAATTCCTGTCAAATCTAAAAAAAATGTTTTATAATGCAAAGTTATAACATGTTCATACAATTTTGCAAGCAGTGAAGGTTTTATTCTAAATGATTATACCCCGGTTTTCTTTATTTTAACAGTATATTTTTGAAGTTAAAAACCTATTTTATTTTTTTTCCCAAACACTTAGTATAAGGCTGTACTGTCAGTTAAGGATACAGTTAAGTTTAATGATACCTTGTTTAAAATATCTGGTTTTAAATATAATTAACCATTGATACACAAATATTAAGACTCTTTGGTTCAAGTCATTGGAAGAAAAACTTGATTAGTACTGTGTGATTGAAGTGACTTTTTTTTTTTTAAATCAACAATGGTAAGGCCACAGGAAAGATGGGTCTAAAGTTTATTACCATGGAAAATGTAAATTTGTGGCTTTTTAAAACAAAATTTTATCTTTAAAACAATGATTTGCGATGCTATATGAATCTGAGCAATCACATTTATAGTACTGACAATCTCAACTTGAGTATTATTTGAAGGGAATTAGCAATGTATTTCAAAACCTGTAATTCGAAAATAAAAATAGTGATTATGAACTTCTTTTATATTGTGGCCATTGTGCAGTTAGGGTTGTGTGTGTGTGTGTGCACGTGTGTGTGCGTGTGTGTGTGTGTGTGTGTGTGTTGCTTTGTGTTTGGCTGAAGAGGGTGACATGGAAAACTGCAAGTGAGTATTTGATATACTCTGTATCTTTAATCCAAATTATTTGGCAAACTAAAAGATTTCAAATTTTAAGACTCTGATACTAATACTTAAGACTTTCTGAAGCATTACACTATTGTTTATTTGAGCTTTATGTATGTTTACATAGAGACTTGTTTATAAACATGAATAGTTGTATAAAATAAACTTTTGTTAAATTAATTTTTGAATATCAGTGATGTACACAGCTAATTGATAAGAATATATGAAAATCCTCTCAGAAAAGATGAAGAATAGTTTGTTTTGGCCATGTTTATATTTATTTATTTCATAGTTTTTTTATTTTGGTATTTTATTTTTGTATTCATTTTAGCTTTTTCTTTCACACTGGTTGAAATATTTCAATAATATAATGGAGATAAATGCACCTCTTATTTTTTCCTGCCATTTTTATTAAAATACATTGAAACTTTAATAGGCTTGGGGTTAACTTTAGAAAGTGATGTTTGAGAAGTACGTTATAGTTGAAAGATTTGGTATTTTACCATGTGCCTAAAAAGTTTCTATTTGATAAGTCTAAAACAAGGTTTTCAGTAGTAAATTCTACTTATTTAAAATTGCTTCCGCTGGTCATATATAGGAAAGTTTTATAAAGATAATGCTGGCTACATGTTCAGCATAAGGGGCTCTAGAAAGTACAATGTAAAGTGTAAAAACTGAGATTAATGTAGAAATTTATTTGTAAAAACATCTAATTCGAGTGGCTTTTGGTAACTACTACAAAATCAAAATATATGAATAAGTAAAAAGTTGTGATATGTGGAAGTAATCAATGTAAAATACGAGAAAAGTGCTCAAATTGAATTTTTAATTCTAATAGTGGAATGAATTAAAACTTCTTTTTTTCTATTTACTTGTTAATTAGAAACATATCATCCAAAAGAAGCTCCTTTCTCAATTTTTGGTGTATTAGGTTTGATTGAATTTTAATTTGTACCAGTAATTTTTTTTTTTTGCCCAGTTACTTATTAGGTGATAGGCCCTATAGCCATGCAACAAGTTATTTTTAAATTCTTTAGAGGCACATTTCTATAACAAGCCTATGGCTCTGTATTACCTTCTTTGTCCTTATGATATTTGCTGGAGTGAGAGAGAGAGAGAGGGTGTGTGTGTGTGTGTGTAACCTCGTTTCCCTTTAATGACGTTTTGTGGGATTTAGACACCTGTTTTGTTTCTTTTCCCAAATAAAACTGTATCAGGATAAAGATACAGTTAAGTTCAAGAGAGCATCTAAGTTGGCATGTTAGCTATTATAAACTTTGCTTTTAATTATTTAATTTCTCTCATGTTTATACATCATGAATAACATTCTCGAGAATTATGAATTATCTTGTCTCCTAGCTCTGGCAGTTTTTAAATGTTTACAATGTGACTTTGAGATAAGTCACATTTTATAGATTGACTTTCAGTTTGGAATTAACACATTTCATAAGATTATTTTAAGTTGACATTTAGTGTTTTTCACTTATTGCTTGTGAGCTACTTTGGTTTGAAATACCACTGTTTCTAATTGTAATCACCTCCCTGTTTTCTACCTGATGGCCTGATGTTTAAAATTATAATATATTTTTTCTAAACGTTATTTTAGAACAAGCAGCAGTTTTTTTTAATAACATACACTTTGACTGAATTAGGTTTGTTTTCTGAATTAAGTTTTATTTCTCTATCAATAAAAATTCATGTATGCAAGAATCTTTGTAATAGTGTACACAGTATACAACTTTTCTATGTTTTTAAATGCTTTCTGTTTTCTATTCCAGTAAGTTGTACTTTTTTTTTTTTTTTTTGAATAGTGATAAATTTCCATCAAGAGCTAGAAACCAAATATTGCTTAGAAAAGATATTGCTGTATATACCCTCAGAGGTCATTTATTTTCTTGAACTTTGGTAATAGTTATCATGTTCATTTCAATTCAGATGGATAAAACTAGATTTAATTTTGGTATGCCTTTTAGTTAATAGCTGCTGTTTATTCTGGGTGGATGCTATGGATGATGCAGAGTGAAAATGACTTTAAGAGGATAACTTTAAAATACTCATTTACTTAAATGCATAATATTTCTATATAGACATACCTAATTTCATAGAAATATCTCAGGGAAAACCTTGTCTTTAAAGGATGGTTTGATTTAAAAACCAGAGGTAACCAGATAGGCCTTAGCCTCCCTTTGTAAAAATATTTTATTATGTAAAGTTATACTAAAGTAGGATAAAATAATACAATGAACCTCCATGTACCTGCTTCAAATGATCTATTCATGGTCAGTCTTGTTTTATTTAAACTACCCACGTAATCCCTCCTGCCATTAGTTAATCTGTAAATATATCAGTATGTAGTTCCTTTTTCTAAAAGGAATATTTAGAAAAAGTAACCACAGATTCAGTATTACACCAGAAAGTTTTTTAATATCAAGTATCCAGTGAGTATTCAAATACCTAATCACATATTTTTGCGGTGGTAATTAGTATGCACATATGACCCTATTATACACATATGACCCATACATTGTACTTGGTGGAACTGTCTTTTAATCTCCACGTGCCAGTCTCTCTGTTCCCTCATTTTTTCCTTGCAATTTTTTGAAAGAATGGCTTCATTTGTCCTACAATTTCCCAGTTTGGATTGTACCAATTACACCTCTTTATTTTCTATATAATTGACAGATCTAGAGCTTTGATAAGATTAAAGTTTAATTTGAGGGACAAGATTACTTCTATCAGAAGGCACATAATGCCTGCTTTTCTTTTGCTATTAGCAGCCATTTGATGCTCAAAGCCTAGCTCTACTAACAGGGAATTTATTTAATATCTAATGTATTAACCATTCTTTTACCATACCATGTGCTTTGTTGAATAATTAAGTCCATGCCGCTGTCTTTACGAAATCCCATTCTTCCTTTTTCCACACTGGGAAATCCATCTATCTTCAAGGTCCTGTTCAAATGATAGCTTTATGAAACTTTCCCCTTTAGAATTAATATCTGCCGCCTGTATTCTTTTATATTAACATCTATCATAACTTCATATTTTAGTTTTTACCTATCTTCTCTAGATCAGTGGTCTCAAACTTTTTTCTTTTGGCTAAAAATTAGCATATATATTTATATGTATAAGTTTATAAATTATATGTGCTACTATAGAAGTTTGCTCTGCATTATAAGATTCAAAAATGGAAATTTTAATATCTGATGAAATATTTTAAAATATTAATTTTTTCACTAAAGCAATATTTGGGGAAACAATGTTTCATTTTAAAGGTTAACTTTTTTTCAATAAAACATTTTAATAAAATGTGGTAAAAATAATGTAAAAAATACATGATTGTGCTTCATTTGTTTTTTTAACCTTGGTTTTAAATTTTTTGATTCAGTGCTTCAAAGGTGTGATTCCAGGTTCAGTATACTTTTTAGGTCTGATAGCTAAAATGCTACCTCTCAGAAAAATAGTAGATTGAAATGAAAAAAGTATATTTTTGGGGACCTCAACAGTTTCATTCCAACTGCTGATTTTAGAGCTTGTCTTCATGTTCAAGATGTTCGTATTTTCATTGTCATGCTAAGCACAATAATATCATCAGCCCTCACATTAGCTACTATCTTGGCACAATGGGTTTAGTGTGAGGTTTATTGTTAAGAGGGAATATAAATTTCTATTTTATTTGGTTTCCTAATGTAATTGAATTTTTTTGGTTGATTTGTCACATCTGATTAGATTGCCATGGTGTTACTCAGAATGTAACTGATAAAATTTGTGTATTAAGAGTAAGATATTTGCATTGATAGTTTTTGGATTTTGTTGTTATTTGTGCCTATATTATGGGTTTTATCTTTTGCCAGTTCTTTGCAGGAATAACGTTTATTAGGAATAAATGATTACTAGTATATAACATGAATTAGCACTATTAGTCTCACTTGGTCCATATATCAGATGTTCACCTGTCACAGGGCACCCATGTCACTCTTCCTTTACATTTTGACTATTGGTTAAATCTAGATAAGTTATTCACATGAGCTCTCATGACAATTTGTCACAGGATGCTGCCTCTGCTAAGAGGGAACAACTAAGAGAAGGTGTAACTATTTAGTTTCATTCTGGAACTATCCCACTCCACATTTACCATAGGATATTATGGATACCCTGTGTGACAGGTGAACATCTGACAAATGGATTAAATGAATGCTATCCATGTATTATATACTAGTACAACATTTATTTTTATTAAATGTCCTGTCCCCCTACTTATTTTAGATAAGTGATAATCTGTTTTTCTAACTTTGTTAGAAAATAGATTTATGGATTCTGTGACACCCCACTTTAGGTATTTTGTTCTATTGTGAGGACGGGAGCTATGTAAAACATCCTGTGTTTCTAGCACTTAGCATAAGGCCTGCCATGTATTAGGTTTTATAGGTAACTTGTATGAAAGGCTGAGGAGACTGACCTGACCCAAATAGAAGACTTTTATTAAAATGTAGTGAAATAAATATTTGGGTGGATATAAAGACTTAGATGTTATATTGAAAGGATAAACATTAAAAGGAACTGTTGAAAAATAAAAGAATGAGATTATGCAGAAAATTTGGCAATACAGGGATATGTGTTATGGGTGCAACTAAAATGTGGGAAGATAAGTCTGTAGGATATCACATTTCCCTGTGAATTGTGATGACATCACTGAAGTTTTGCTGAAGGGAATCAAGAGGGAAAAGGATGAACTTAATGTTTTCTTTACTTGTTAGGACTTGCTATTTGAATATAAGTGTGAAAAGGAACTGCAGATTTATGTACTCACCCATTTTACATGGTTTTAGCAAATTGCTGTAAAGTATTTCAGGGTATAAAATGGTATTTATAATTTTTAAAAATATTGTCATCCCTCAGTTTCAGATGTGAATTTTGTGAGCACATTTGAATAGCTTTTACATTTTTTATTTGTATCAGAGTAATAAAGTCAAACTTCAATTTAAAATTATATATATGTTTTTTTCAAAAAGTAATGAAAGTTATAACCATATTAAATTTTTGGTATGATTTGTAACTGATTTTTGAATATTTTCCTCATAAGACATATGCATGATATTTTTAATTATGGGCAGTATACTTTTGTTGTATTGGGGAATACTATATTTCTGTTTTTGGAGGTGAAATCCCAAGGTATATGGGTTAATATAGCTGCTATGATAACAGGAAGCTGTTCTTCTGAGAAATACACCAGTCCTTTAATGCTAAATATTTTAATGCTTTTGTCTTTTTATTTTTTGCTGATTGTACACATATAATTAGATTTAGACCATCTCCTTAGGTGATGATAATGTTACTTCATGTCATTTACTCAATCTAGTTTAATGTTTTAAAATGCCACATTTTTTATATGTTTGCATACTTAATTTTTTTCTCATTGTAGTGATTTTTTTGGAATATATATAGATTATGTGGGCATGGATGTGGGAGAGGCAGTGTTAGGGCTAAATTCTCAATTTTCACCAAAATTCTTTGACTCGAATGTAAGAAATTTTGTCTCTTCTTTTGCATTTCATACTAATGTTTGCCTATTAATACCCGTAAATATATTCTTTTTTCTCAATTAGAAGAATCAGAAAAGGAAATATGAAACATATCCCACATGTGTATATGTATTTGACATATCAACTTACCTATATAGAGTAGATTATCCAATTGGTAAGAGATAGCTTTTCTTCCAGTTGTGCATTTCAGTATTTTCTAACCTGTTTAATACTAATAAGAGGTGTGCATAAAAGAGGATAAATATAAAGAGTGAATCGATAGAAATCTGTGGGCAGTGAACACAATGCAATATATATATATATATATATATATATATATATATATATATATATATATGCCTTCCTTTTGAATTGTACACCTGAAACTTACTGGAATTCATTAACCAATGTTGCCATAATAAAAATAAATTTAAAAAAGCGAATCTACCCAGGTGAAATAAATATGCCCAAGTTAAGATGTAAGGAAGTGTCGTGGTATACATAGAGTCAATTTTCAGTTAAAGAATCCAAGAGCTAGAAATGATAAGACTAATGGGAGAGAATTTGGTTAAGTAGACCATAATTTAAATGTTTATAAAATTGTATCTATTTAGACTTGAAAATTACTTCAGGATATTAAAAATAGTGTATATTCAGAGTAAGGAATTACTTTAGAATATTAAAAGTCTATGATTACGTTTTGTTATTTATAAAGCACCACCAAATGTACTATTGCTAAGATTCAATGAAAGGCTTTCTTGAAGGAGATGTGAGATTTGATGAGAAATATAATCTGTACATTAAGAATCTTAATTTGGACTAATTATATTAAAAGAGTAACCTGAGGCTTTGAATAATAATTTCAGACGTATGACTATAGTGTTAACTTTGCCATTATCAAAACAAGAACACTCAAATATAAATTCTGTATACTTGGACAAAAATCATAGGGCTGCTTTATCCCTTAGCAAAAGAAAAATTTCCATTAAAAGGAAAACTTTAGAACAACTAATGTGAAATAGGAAGCATACTTGACACATTGAGATATTTTATTTGTGCCAATAAGACATATGACCTCGGTCAAATAAGCTTGGTCACATAACCTTAATAGTTTTCAATTGCCTAGTGTTAAAGACAGTACAAAGCTATAATTTCATGGTGTGCAAAGTAATATTATAGATGATTACCCCCAAGTCATTCCAAATCTCTTTCACATTTACAATGGCAGAGTAATTTTTGGCTTAGGTTACAAGTCTTTCTCGTTTAGAATATATTCAGATGGAGGTAGTAGGGAGTAGAGAAATGGGCAACAGCAGGAAGATTAAACCAGGCTTGTATAAGCAAATGAGGGAAACATTTGGAATGACTGAGCTGGTTATTAAAAATGTATATTTTACTGGTTTTATATTCAGCATTTGAAAAGTAATTGACATGGATTATTTAGCACTCTGGTGTAAGATTTTTAGTCTAGAATGAGGCTAATAATAAAATGACCCATTAGTAAACCTAGGATTTTTAGTTTGCTAAAGAAATTTTTATAATTGAAAACATTATTTTTAGCAATCTCAAGTACCACATGACTCACATTTTAACAAAAAACAGTTAGAAAATATTTATAAATATGTATTTATATAGAAATACATAGTAGGTGAAACATTTTGAAACTAATAGTGCTTTAATCCCATTTAAATTTGCCACATTTTGATCCTAACAGTAATTGTAATTATTTAAGAGTCTATGTGAGTGTCAGTTTAACTGAAAACTAAGAGCTCTTTATTACCAAGTAGGGAATCCAAAAGGAGAGTCAGTGTTAGGTGACCCCAAAACCTTTCTCTCCTAACAAGGGCATAAAGGTAGAGGCTTCTATCCTACCCCAACCCAGCTTCATCGTGCTGTGTATTCCTTACTACTAATTGATTGACCTTTTTAACTTTAGAACTGCAGTATCTTCATTTATAGGATGTTATCTTAAATGTCTCATTGGTTAGAAAGATACTTTGTAACAAAATTTAGTTATTAGAGTTAATGTGGCTGAAATTGTCAAAATAATATGTATTAAGGATTGCTGGTTTTATTAAATTGATAATACTTATATTTGAAAATATATAATTATAATAATTTCAATAAATTCCTTTATTTGGTAGTTCAATAGGTTGACCTAATTTTTCAGAATTGTGTGAAATATGTTCTTAAAATCCTTTCTTATAAAATTTGTGGAGAAGCCTGGGGAAGAGAAATTGGTATTCAGAAATGATATAGTGTATCTGTAGCCATGAGATAGGGAAGAATTTTGATTTACTTTTGTAATAGAGACACTATCTTAAGTGTACTTTTATATTCAATGTGCATGAATCAAGGAAATTATAACTACTATTTTAATCTATTTAAAATTTTTTAAGTTTTACAATGTCACTTTTTGACTGTTAAGTCAGGGATTTTATTATTAATGTTTTGTCTCAAAGGTTTTTAATTTCTTTAATAGAATTTCTTTTATATTTAAATAGAATAAAAGTGGTAAATGTGTATATCGTTGGTTAACTCTATCAGAGAATACTGAAAACATTTTTTTTTGTTGTTTTATCTCCTTTTAGAGTAAGAACTTAAAAGTTTTCATCCTTTTCTCTATCTTCTTTTCTCCTCCAGACATTCTTTACCCATAGAGAATAGATTCACTCATTAATATCTGATTGGGGATATTCTTTACATAACTTGAAAAAAGCAAAACTGGAATGCTAAGGTGACACTGTAAAAGCAAGAAAGGTGTTAGCATAATGCTAAAAAAATAGTAAATTAAGTTTGCAGCCCTCTAAGTTTGATGTTGGATAACATGTTTCAATCAAATAGTCTGTACGTTGTGGAAATTAGAGTATGCAAATTCAATAACTCTTCAAAATTGTTTGAAAAGCCTAATTTTTGTTACTTTTCAGATGGTCCATTTAAGCAGACATCTTCCATAGCCATAGCTGGAGCTATAATTGGAGCTGTCCTTGCCCTTTTCATCATTGCTGTCTTTGTGACTGTGCTGCTGACTCCTCGAGAAAAGAGACCATCCTATCTTGACAAAGTGTAGGTAACTTTTTGCCTGTGTTTAACTATGAACATTCAGTATGTGTCAGTCTTTATATCTATCTTTACAGTTACTCATGTAAAGTAAGATGGAAATAAAGATACTGTTAGCTCTTTATGAGATGACCACAGTTTCATCAAAACATCTCAAACTATCTCTTGGTAAATACAAAGTGCCAAGGGGCTGCTGGAGACAAGTATGTTAGACGTCTTTTTCACCATTTAGATACCTTTCCAAATGGTACTATAACGACACTCTATGTTGCCTTGCCTTCTGAATAAAAATGCAGGTCTTTGATGAAGGAGTTGAAAGATAGATAAAAAAAATCTTAAAATATAATTGCTTCTTCAGGTTGTACATGTCTATCTTATGTATAGATATAAATTAACTTTCAACTGCCAAGAGTTAATAAATGCATTGAGTTTTAAAGCTTTTTTCCTTAAAGAATTTTGGTTTTGGTGAATCATAAAATGTGCATTCTTTTTATTTAAAGAGAAAGCAGGTTTTTGGCCATACATTGAGATAGAATTATAAAGCAGAAATTTCACTTTGCTATAGAATCAAAAGACCAAGGTCTCAATTCATTTAATTCATTATCAGCTTTGTTGCTTCATCTGTGAAATGTGAATAATACCTTTCCAACTTCCTGCACATGGTTGTGGTGAGTAGAATAAGATATGTTGTTTATGGACTGTGAAGCTCTACACAAATGGCATTATTTCTTGTGTAGTTATTACAATTTTTATATTAGGACATAAGGCTGGCTCTTAAATAATGTATTTTTCCTGTCTTCTTAAATGCTTTCTGTGTATTTCTTATTGGGCACAGTTATAGGACTGATGTTTCTGGGTCGAAGACGCCTAGATGTTAGTCTTAGCTCTATCGTGATCAAATTAGTGGTATGACCATGAACAAGTCACATCACCTCCATGAGCCTCAGTTTACTCACTTAAATGACCTATGACATCTTGGAGCTATAAATTTACTGTGATTTTTGTTAAGGTGAAAGGAAGTAGTTACTTTAAAAAGACTGTAAAGACCTTTTTCAGTGCAATGCATGTAAGGCTGGAATTCTTTAATATTTCAAGAGCAGCTAACATTTAATGAACTTCATCTTAGTTCCCAAATTGTCTCAGGCTTTTCTCTAATTTTAAAAACATAATTTACTTGTAGGCTAGTAAATCCATGTACTAGCCAGGTACTTAATTTATTATTTGAATTCTATTTATTTAAAATATTATTTATGCCCACAATGAGAAGTTTTTAGACCACAGAGAATTTGTGATTTCTTTGGCCCCTATACCTTCCATTCTCTTTATCTTTTAATATAAGTAACATTTTTGTTTGATTTATTAATCATAAGTACTGAAAATTACTTATCAGTGATCTTTAAAAGTATAAGATATATAGAAACTTTTCTAAAATGCAGATAGCTACAAAATACATTTAAATCCATTTTTGTAACTCAGCAATGTTTAAAATGCATGAAAATATTATTTAAAAAATAGATTAGGTCATTTTGGCAAAAAAGAAATGCGTTTCCTAAGGTTATAATGGTTCCTTTGTTTATTTCAGGTTGCAAGATTTACAGTGGTCTGTAGATTGAAAATCTTAATTTGCATGATGACTGTGTTTTTGAAAATTAGTTTACAAAATATTTCCAAATTACAGTATAAACTTTTTTCATTGTCATTTTAAGATATAGTCTCTTAAATCACTTTTATGACACTTTAGAGGAAAGTATCTTTATACACCTTTGACTATCTTTAAAATGTTTTGGTAGGTACAGATATAAAAATGTGCAAAACATAAGTAAATTGGTCATGTACTAGATTGCTTAGTAATAATTTGCAAAAAGAGTTTCTATGAGTTGCTTCTTTAAACATGGTATTGTCGTAAACATTGGAACCTTTAAACCAGTTTACTTTTTTTACCATCTATGATAGGTTAATGTAAGTATAAGAGCTAAATTAAATATGCAGTGTACACTAATATAAATATTGGCATAAGGAAAATATTCTCAAACTTTGAGAGACCCTTCATTGTTTTCCCTCATATACACACACACACACACATATATATATATGTGTGTGTGTGTGTGTGTGTATATGAAGGAAATAAATATATATTTATATAAAATAAATACATATATATTTATATATTTATAATATATATATATATTTTCTATTTTTTGCTAAATGTAGCAGTCACATTTTTAAACCTTTTTAATGCAGGATTGACCTTCCACCCACACATAAACCACCTCCTATATGTGAAGAACAATCCCCTCCTTTGCCTCAAAAAGACCTTCTATATCAGGTAAGTATTTATGAGTTCACTTAAAATGAAATAAAAAATACTAAGCAGCATACATTATTTGTTTCAAAATGTTATCCAGTCATGGAACTTTAAATATTGCATAATAATATGTACTAATTTCTCTGCAATATTTCGGGGATCAAATTTTGTCTACAAATTGGTAAGAAAAAAAGTTACGACAAATCAACACAAAATTTTACTAAAGGCTTATGCCTGCAGACTTATTGTTAATACAGTTTTATTTCTTATGTACAGATTCATTATAAAATACACATTTTTATATAAAATAAAAGACAGAGAAATTTAATATCTTTGGTAGGATATAATGAAGAGCTTTTTCTCCTTGGAGTATACATTTTATTTTTGTTTCTTTTCAGTATACTCAACGTCTAAATTTTAGCATTCCTTTATTTAGCTACTAAAGGTTTATATTCCAATTTAAAAGTCTGGCTATGAATATTGAGCCCCATATATACATTTATGATTGATAAGTTTTAAAGTTTCTTTTGGAGTCAGTTTTACAGTAATTCATATGAAAATATTGATTCAGTGCTTCTAACTTGTGTTCTATACTTAGGTTAACATGCTCAACTTGGAAAAGTTTAAACCATCAGGATATTTGAGTACATTTATTCTTAGCTTTTGTTTTGTTTTCGTTTTTTATTCTGTTTTTGTTTTTTTCCTCTGTCACTCATGCAACCAATTGGGCTCTGCCCGTATATTGGAGTTGTATTACTTGTGAGAACATTCTATGATATTTTCTTCGTAAAATAGTTCCCATATCTTCAGCTTGAATAGGCTAATTATTTGCCCACCAGTTAATTTACTTAATTTGGTGGAAAAACTCCAAGGAGAATATATCCATTAAGCTATTCTCAGTTTCTGTCCACGTACTGTCCCAAGAATGAGGCAGGGAGGAGCATTCCCTGGCATGTGCACTCACTGACATTGGGCACCAATATTGTCATCTTACACAAGTTTGGTGTCTGAGGAGTGAAGACATGCCATCTTTTCTGACTTCTTGTTTTCCTATAAAGAATGTAGCCTCACATTTCTTTTGCCAGGCAAATGAACTTAACTAAGGTGAAATGACAACAAAATATTTAACTAGAACTGTTGTTAACTGCTACAGAAAGATTTCTGTCTTCCTCCCTCCACAAAGGTAGTAATTAAACAGAATATTTCTAGATTCAGTTTGGGGAATGTTTTTAGAATGTTAGTAATTTTCTAGAATAATTCTAATTGCATATATTTTCTTGTTTATAAAATCAATCGATTATGTAATTTGTTATTATTTAATATTTTCAAGTTAAATATTTTAAAAAGCTTATGAATTGGAAAAAAATCATTTGGCTCAGATCATGTATTTTGTGTTTTAGTTAAGACAATATGATTGCTATGTATGTAGGCCCTGCTAAATAAATACAAAAGGAAGATTATTCTTGAATGATTTGAGTTGACAGTGGTACAAAATGCAAGTTTTAATATCCTTGAAGTCAAAGAAGACTTTCTGGATGGATCGATTTTGGAGGTAGAAGTTTTGAAGTGTGTGATAAAATTACTCACTTGTTAATAAGACTTATTTGACTTTTAGTAAATTGCATAATCAAAAGCATATACCTGGGTGAAAATGAAAAGAGTTATATGGAAAAGTAATGGAAATTTTAGAAAGAAAATTGATGGGAGAGCACCAGCAATGGATAATGACAAATTGAACTTGTGGAGTCAGAGACCATTTAGTAATATTGTGACTTTGTCCTCATCTATAAAATTAAGCAGGTGAAAGCATAATTGTTTGTTTCCCTCTTCTAGCTATAAAACTGATTCTATAAAATCTTGCTAAGGGTCAACTAGTTGCTGTCATTTTGCTTAAGAAAGTCAGAACTTAAGTTGGAGACGAAATAATTCTTAGTTCTATAAAGCTTTTAAGAATAATTTAGGCTAATCTCTATCAGTAAGACAATTTATGATTCATGTATTATAATGTCAAATGTTAATTATATGGCTTTTGTGTTTTAATTAATGTTGTGATATCAAAATGCAAATTATATAGAACTTTTTTTTTTTCTGTTTACCAAGAAATCTGTATGTGAGTATGTAATTGCTGTCTAATTAGTTTCATGCAATGCTAGCATGTTGTAATACTAAATGCCTTTTAATTTTCTACTTCACTAAATAACATGTCAACTTTAAACTCATGATGTATTTCCTACTTGAAGTCATTAGTCCTCAGCCCTCACAGTCAGGCCTAATGACCTAGTAAGCCAGGCCATGCTCCCAAATGTCACTGTGGCTCACTTGTTCTACCCTTCGGTGTTCTACCATAGGAAAATCACAGCAAGAAGCAGTTTTTCACTACCTACATTTGTGCACCCTGTTTTAACCATTGCTTTTGTGGTAATAGTGCCAAAACTGATCCCTGAGAATTTTCCCTCTAAATATGTTAGGACAATGAGGCCTGGTATGGTGAAGAGGCATTTTCCTTGAGTGGGAACTCTACTATACTGCAGAGATGATGCAGTATAAGTATGAGGGAAATATAAAGGAATGCCTTGTCTGGAGTCTAAGAATAATTTAGAAATACCACTAGCTTGTCACATTATTGGATAATAATCCTACGAAAGTGAGTCTTTAGGAAACAAATATTAACTGATGACATTAAAATGTATTTTACCTTTTTATTATGTTTTACTTTCTTAATATTATATATCTAATACATAAGTATATTCTTGGTACCGAAAAAAGCCAAACACTACAGAATTTATATAGTCATCTGTGCAAGTCCACTTTCATTTATTTACCCACCCTCAAATAGATCATATCCTTCCCCAGAGATCACTAATGTTTTGAACTTAAATATCCTCTGAAACTTTTCCACTAATTTACTTTCATACATATGTCACTTATATCCAAATCTACAAATATTATTTTAAAACATGAATGTGGTCATAGAATACATATTATTCTAGAAATTGTTTTTTCACTCTGTTACAGACCAGTGTTTTTCAGAGTGGCCAGTGTTGCCACCTTTATTATAATCTTCTGGGTTATTAAAAATGAAGATTCTCAAACACAGTGTCAGGTTTACTAAATCAGAATCTCTGGGGTTGGAGAAAATAGGCATTTTACCTCGCTCATGGGGTGAATTTTAATAGACTTTCAAGTTTGAGAACTATTGCTGTCTCTGTATCTCATTCTTAATAGTTGTTACATAATATTTCATTATGTTGATTACCACAAATTACCTATTTTCCTAAGTTGTTTCTTATCTTTTTCAGTAACTATAATTATTGCAGTGAGGATACTTTTATATACTTTATTGTACACATGTATTCATAAAATATAAGCAAAGAAGTAGATTACTGTGAAAAATTTTTACATTTAAATAGGTACCATATTTCTGGCCGAACTAGCTATATCAATTTATATTCCCATAAATAGTATAGGAGTCCCCCCTCCATCTGTGGTTTCACTTTCCATGGTTTCAGTAACCTGTGGTAATCACAGTCCAAAAATATTTAATGGAAAATTCCAGAAATAAACAATTCATAAGTTTTGTATTGTGTGTAGTTCCAAGTTGTGTGATGAAATCTTGTGCTATCTCACTCCACGCCACTTGGGACATGAATTAATCTTTTGTCCAGTGTTTCCACTACCTGTCACTTAGTACTCATCATCAGATCAACTGTTATGGTGACTCAGTGCTTGTGTTTCAGTAACCTTTATTTTATTTTGTTTACTAATGCCCCAAAGCCAGTCACATAACTTTTATTACAGTATAATGTTTATTATATTCTATTATTAGTCATTATTAATCTCTTACTGTGATTGATTTATAAATTAAACTTTATTATAGGTATGCATATATAGGAGAAAACATAATATATATAGGGTTGTCACTGTCTGTGGTTTCAGGCATCCATGAGGGGTCTAGGAATATATCCTCCAAGGATAAGGGGTGACTACTGTATATCCATTTCCCTCTTAATACTATTTAGCGGAACTTTTTTTTTTTTTTTTTTGCTGCTTTGATGAAACTGGAAAAATAGTTTGATTTCAAAGCTTTGTAGATTCCTTGTTGAAGTTTCATAATTGATCACCTGTTTGTTGTTCTGTAAACTACCTATTTGCATAATTTTTAAAATTTTCAGTTACTTTTGAACTTTGTTAACTTTTTAGGAACTTTGATATAGACAATAATCTTGTCTTATAGCCATCTCGTATTTTTCAATTTTATTGATTTTTTAATAAAAAATACCAACTTTGTTTATCGAATAAAAACAGTGGTAAAATTGACATAAAGCCAAAAGTTAGAACAGTGTATTTTCACATCCTCCCCCAACACAAAACCGTATGTCCCATCATCTGGGGTTAAGCCATTAAGGAGCCAGAGCCCCCTAGTATCCCTCACTCTTCACCTGTACTGAAAGCGAGGCCAGCAGTAAATGAACCCAGGAGAGGAGGGAATCAGAGGCCACTGCAGTCCTGATTACTTCTTCATCCCTAAAAGTCTCTGGATTGGAGGGAAACAGGTAGGTATAAGGGGAACAGAGGGGCTTGGACTGGCATCTAGGGCCACTGCCCAGCATGTCCTAGAGATGGTTACCCTTGTCCCCATCCAATCTCTAGTAGGTACCATTGTAAGGCCTTGGAAAGGAGAAGAAAGGGATAGTTAGTTTAAGAACCTCATGTCTTCTCCAAACCATCCCCTAGCATTGATAAAACCCCTGAAGGTCACCAGGCCAGGGCTGAGGGCCCACACCTTTTCCTTCCCACCCAATCAAGAGATTAAAAGGAATTCTTTGGGACACAGCAAGCCAGCTGCTCATGCACCTCCACATCGCTTTCCTTGTTGTTGTCATGATCTCCATCATACAATGCATTGGGTGCCACTGACCTGCTGTAGTTCTCAGGACCCCTCTCCTCTGCATCAGCCTCATCAGTCCCGTCATAGGTCAGGAGGTCAGCTGGCACATCATGAATCTGTGTGCTAGGTGCCTCATTCAGCATCTTCAGGTTTTCAAAGATTGTCTGGTGGATCTGGTCCAGATAACTGGCATGGGTTCTAATTCCCAGTACAGGTGATGATGGCCGAATGGAGCAGGAAGTTCAGGGCAAAGTTCTCAAAGTATTCACTGTAGGAAAAAGCACCTCACTACTGGCCTCTTCTACCATCAGCGATGTCTCATATATCCAGCAGTGGGCAATATTTCAGACAGTATAGCCACCACCACTCAGCACCAGTAAAGGGATGCTGAAGCTCTTGACATGTTTGACACGTTCCCCATGTCCTCAATGCTGAGATTGAAGCAGCTCAATCTATCACAGCTTAGAGAGCCAGATCCACACTGGAGAACAATGCACATGTATTGGTAGAAGCCCACTACATGATTGATAACCAGCTGGAAAAGGTGCTTGCAACTGTGGTCATCAATGCCATCTCACAGGGGCACGTCGAGACAGTAGTAGCAGCCACTCTCACTCCAGCTTCACACATGTAACCTGTACCAGGGAAGAAGTAGTTTCTATATTTGTGGAAAGACACTATCATGTCCCAGCCAGTGAAGTAGAAGAAGGCTTCCTGAACCCCGTTGCTATGGTGGATGTAGAGCACCCGAAAGTGGTACTTGAGCAGTTGCAACAGTTCCAATCACAATGTCATTGACATAGCAGAAGCCAGGGGCCTCAAACTTCTTGGCATGGTGCAGATGACCAGCCCAGTTAATGATAACATCACAGATCTTGTTGTTCAGCTGGGTTGCTTCTTGCAGAGATGCACCTGTGTAACGGGAGCAGCACTCACAAAGCCCCAGAAACACTGGGCAGTCATCACCCACGCTGAAGGGATTAAAGCTCTTAGTGAAGCCTGCATACTGGTGGGGCCGACTCTGCAGGAAGTGGTGCTTAGAGCAGAGGCGGCACATGTCATGCCAGGAGGCCAGGTATGACTTGAAGACAAGCATCTGCTTATAGAGACCATAGCGCAGGACCAGAGTATGGGTCAGTGCCAAGTGGTGGGGCTTCATAGGGCGCCCGGCCCCTTGTTCCCTCACCGTAGTGGAGGCTGCCCGTGTCAGGGTCATAGAAATAGCCATATTGCTGGCCACGGTGCCCACGGGCATCTTTATAATTTCTTATACAAAAGGTTTATGTTTCTATGTAGTCAAATCTGTTTCTCTTTTTCTTTACAGTTTCTAGAAGTTGTATAAAGTCTTTTGTGTGTGCGTATGTGTATGTTTTCCACATTGCTTATTATGTTTAATATAGGCATTTTAAGTATTTTAAATTTCAGTGGAACTCTCTCCACCCTATCCCCATGACTTTTACTAATTGGTTATTATTGGCATATGGAAATGCTTTGGCTGTTTAGTATGAATTTTGTATCTAGCCTCTTTTCTCAAATTTCTTATCTATTTTAATAGGTTTTTTAGTTTGTCTTTCTAAATTTCCAAAATATATAATATGCTTGCTACAAATAACGAGTTATCTTTTTTATTCCTTGTTTATTGTGCTTTAATTTTTATTTTCAATTTATTTTTTTGCAATGATTAGGACCTCTGGCAGAGTGCTAAATGCCAACTGTTGGGGGGGGGGGCTTTATCTTATTCAGCTTCAAATCTATCACAAAATACTGAACACCGATATAAATTTCTTCATATTAAAATTTTGGACAGCACTGTGCATTCCACAAGTAATGCTATTTTTTAGCCTCTATTGGAAGAGTTGTATATTCTGATGTGAAAAATGAAAATTCTCAAACCAATGATCCAAGGATCTTTTTTCAGGAAAAACTGTCTAATGAATACAGTTTGGTTTCTGATACTGAAAAATCTCAGCACAAATGTAAATATTTTAGAATACTCTGTTTCAGCCTAAAATAGCATTTATTCTTGGAAAGTCAGGGCTAGTAGATTTTTTGAAATAGATACTGTTACTTGATTCTACTGAGGATCATTACAGGAATTTTAGTCAAGCAACAGCAATATTAATGGACTGAAATGTTTACTCAGTCATACAGCATAATGTACTGTTTGGAAAACTTGCGATTCCCCCTCCCCCCAATAATTGACTATCTTATATTGCATTCTTTAGCACATTTTTGTAAATGTTCATGGTGTGTTGTGAAGGAAAAGTGTTTCTACATATTTTTCTTGAGTAGATAATACATACAAAACAATATAAAATTTTCTAATGTCTCAGTCTCATATTCATTCATATATACCCTACCCCTATCACCTCCTACAGAAAACCACTTTTACAAAATTCTTGTTAGTCTTAATATGGTTTATTTGAGCATAGACATGAAACATACATACACACATTTATCATTTCTTATACAAAAGGTAATGTATATACACTGTCATATATCTTTCGATTTTTCTCCTAAAAAACATTGGAGATCTTTATTTGATTGCAGAGCATTCTCATTCTTTCTTATGTCTACATAGGATTCTAGTATGTACATATTACACAGTTTGTAATGTGAAAGTATTTTAGTAAACCGATAATGCTGCAGTGAATAGCTTTGTAGATATGATATTTTGTATCTAAGAGAGTGTAATCTGCAGGATAAATTTTTAGACCTGATCTTTCTACATCAAATACTAAATGTGTTTTTACTTTCGATATTGTCAAATTGTCCTCTGTAAATACAGCACTATTTTTTCACTCCTATGAGTAGTACTTGAAAGTGCCTGTTTCTTCAAGTCCTTACCAACAGCATATATATTTCACTTGGTTATTGGTAATCTGAAAGATAAAAAATAGTGTGTATGCATGTATATGTATGTACACGTACACACACACACACACACACACACACACACACACACACACTTTATAATTTCATTACTCATGAGTTTCATAGTCTTTCCAAGTGTTTAAAAGGCCATTTTTTTTCTGCCAGCTGTCATTCTTTTGCGTGCTTATGTATTGGCCCAAATTATGGCCATTTAAACATTATATAAATAAATATGAACCATTTTATTTTGATTCCAGCATAAATAGTATGTACATTGCTCCTTGGTATCTAAGTTTGCGGTACAGAAAGTTTAGTAAAATGGATCTCATATTTCCATCTATTTATAAAATGAGATGAAAAATGGAAGACTGTTATGACTAGGACTCAAACATTATCAAACTATGTGATTTTAGAAATACATGACATTCCTACTTGCTATCAAGTTCTAGAGTTAGAGATATGCCATATTTCAGTTACCAATCAAGCCATATTTCTAAGGTTTTCTTGAACTTATGACCCTACTACTCTTTATAGTTTTATAGATTCCCATTATTTCTTCTCAAAACTCATCTTTTTAACACATCACTACCATTTTCCAAAAATATTTTTTAGTTAAGCTTCTTATATTAATTATTGATGATCTGGTAGTTATGGGCTTTCGAGTCTGGGAGAAGGAAGGGAAGATGATAGAAGAGTTAACATTTTTCTTCCAAATTAGACTGAGTAGATTCTTTGTAATTAAGGACTGAATATTTCTAGCATAGTTTTGCCCTCAAGTTGCAAAATGTTTTCATTTTGCATATTGCAGTCAGTTAATAGGCAGTGGCAAGGAATATGACAAGTAGTGAAAGAATTGTGGGGCTTTGTTATGGTCTGAGGATGGAAGAAAGTTTTGTGATCAACAAGGCTTGGATGAAATGAGTTTGTTTCTGTTTTATTCATTTATTTTATTCTTAGGTCCCACTTATAAGTGAAATCATATGGCATCTGTCTTTCTCTGACTTACTCCACTAAGCAAAATACCCTATAGGTCCATCCATGATGTTGCAGATGGCAAGATTTTGTTCCTTTTTTTTGTGTGTGTGGCTGAGTAGTATTCCATTACACACACACACACACACACACACACACACCCACCCACCTCTTCTTTATCTGTTCATCCTTTGATAGACACCCAGGTTGCCTCCATATCTCTCCTATTGTAAATAATGCTATGTTCTACATAGATATCTTAATGTGATTCTCAGTGTAATATTTAAGTACATAATTGATTATGAGCTAATGAATTACTAGAAGCACATATATTAGAAGTAACTGACTCTATTTTATACGTTGTCATTGAGTTTAATTTCAAGATCTGTTGCCATTTCCAGACATTATTGAGTCTTTATAAAAAGCAATTTAACATAAACAAAAATTATTTTACCTTTTTACCTTATTTTAAAGAAGAAAAATATTTTTTAAAAATGTAAATTGTACATTGTTTTATGGTTGGTTTACAATTATGACTTTTTGACTGCTCACTTAGATACTAAAGCTTAAAATACACTTTGAATGATTACAGTAGCTTTAACTACAATGAATATTAGATGAAATATAAAACTTGCTAACTGCAGAATATTTCATACCCATAAGTAACTTTGGAAGCATGAGAATTGTTAAAGATCTTTAAAAGGAAATGTTTAGCTTTTTAATGTTTCCTATTTTAAATTCATTGGCACTTTACAGAGAGTAATAATCTCAATTTCAAATATTTTGTGGGCAGTAATTATTTAGACTATCAAATCTGTTTATAAAAAGAAATGCCATATAAATGTATTTGTTTGAAACATTTTAAATACCTTATTACTGACGTATCCATGGAAACCACAAATATGCCTTTAGAATAATGATACAAAATATAGTGGCTTTACTTTTAAGTAGAATCTGGGAAATTTCGAGCTGTATTCTAGAAAAGTTAACAGCAAAGGTGAAAGCTTTTACTGTGGTTACTTCCTGCTGAGATATGAACTGGATATAAAACTATAAAACCATGTGTATCTTTAGATGTACACACACACCAAACTAATTGTACTAGTGCACAAAAACATGAAATATAAAAAGAAAACAAGTGGTAAATTAAACTTCAATAAAGTTAAAAATGTTAGACCTATGAAAGACACCATTAAGAAAACAAAGGCAAACAATAGACTAGGAAAAAATATTTGCAACATATATATAGACAAAGGAATTGTATCCAGAATAAAGAAGTCTTACAACTCAATAAAAGGAGAACAGCAACCCAATTTTTAAAAAATGGACAGAAGATTTGTATAGACTTTTCATCAAAGAGGATATGCTGATTACCAATTAGCAAACGAAAAGATTTCCAGCATAATTAGTCTTCAGATAATACTGATTAAACCGCAATAAAATGTCACTACATACTTATTAGATTGGCTGAAGTTAAAAAAGACTGACTGTACTAAGTGTTGGAGTTCTCCAATTTTTCTTTCGTAAGTCTACTTTTTATTTAGTTTATAGAAAATCAATTTTTGCTCTACTAAGTAAACTTTCATTATTATTTTCTGTCCTTATGTCTCAAACTACTATACGTAATTAGAAGTCCAAACACCAAAATTGTTCTCAGAGGGTATTCTCTTACTCCCATCTCCATTATAATTTTTATAGGCAAGGATTGATAATGAATATGTGATATGGTTTTTGTCTCCGCAAGAAATGACTCAAATTTATATTTTTACTTTAGGGTCCTGTACAACTGAGTAATCTTGTTTCTGATGGTGGTTTTTGTGTGTTTGTTTTGTTTCCATAATGAACTAACTGCCTGTGATCCACAGAACTTAATTTTTTTGAAAAGGAGGAATGTGAATAGCATTATTAGGGCAGCATATGTCAAATCTGAGTCATCATTGCCCTGTAGTTGAAAACACCACTTGAGGTGTCATAGCTCAGCCTCCCACTCAAGGCAAAATTTCCTTCAAGATCCCAAGGAGGTAGTCCTCCAGCCTCAAATTTAAAACACTTGCATTCAGCAGTTTCACTACCTTATAATGCATTATATTTCAAAATTTTCTGATAGCCAGCCAGAATTGATAGACAGTTAGAAATCTAGTTTCTTTTCAACTTAGTCTTGATTCTGATTTCTATAATTCTTAAAATTCTTTTGAGCCTTTTAGGCTGGAGTTATTAAGGTCATATATTTTTTAAAATCTAGATTATTTTCTTACATACCTCAAATATTTACAACAATCTTTCAGGAACTGTTTAATAGCTTTTAAAATACTTAAAATTCTATGACTTGCTCTCACTATTTTTTCAAACCAACTTGAGTGTTTCCAGTGTTTTCATCCATTCATTATATGATGTTTATCTTCCCTCTTTCTCTTCTGAGAAAATTCTAGTTTAATATTTCTGGAACAAAATATAGTACTCCAGGATGGTAAGTGCCAAATGAACTTAAACTATAACTTCCTTTTGTTTAAAAACTACTTCTGTTAAATGGCTTCCTTTTGTGTGTGTGTGTATGTGAGAGAGAGAGAGAGAGAGAGAGAGAGAGCGCGCGCGCGCACACACGCATGAGTGAACGCAAGTGCTAGCCAACTCCAAAGGATTGTTCTCTGTCAGCCCAAACATCTTCCTTGCAGTTATTTTAATTTTCTTAACCTAATTATGTTTCTATCCATTAAATTTAACCTTTATTTTAGATAAAAATTCCAACCTATTGTAACTTTTTGTTAATACAATCAAAATTCAGAAATTTTGATTTTTTTAATGCCCTGAGCAGGTGTAAGAAATAAGAATTGGAACCTGAACATATCTCTTGGGGAGACAATGATTCAACCACAACACCATGGAATTCAAGCACTGGATTTATGGCAAAGAAATATTTAAATGACAGGACATTTTATGCCTATTTATTTTATTGTCAAAATTTTTACTATTAAAACAGTTAAGTTTTATATTAATTAGGAAGCAGATAATTCTCTTAAAAGCATTATTCATTGGCAATGATCCATAATTTGCCAGTTAAGTCTTTCACAGCCAAAATGAGTTGTTTATATAATGTGTTAGATCTTTACTACTTAGAAAGTGAGACAGATTTCTTCAAAACAGCTTTTCTAAAAGAAAGAGAATAACATGCCAGGGATAATATGTTTGAAACTGACCCATAGTCCCTGTTTATTGAGAAGAATTGACTGACTAGCCATTGACTGAGAACAGAGGAAGCCTTTTAATTTCTGGTTTTCCCAAATGGGTAATTTGAATGCTTCACATATGCTAGTAGAAAAAAAAAAAAAAATTTGCAAATAACTTGGCTACTTTGAACATCAACCTCATAATCTTAGCTGTACAATGAGAGACTAAAGTTATGGAATAATAAATCAGTAATGATACTCTACATTTCAAGAACAGTATTTGGGAAATTGCCTGGTATGAGTTGTACACAAATGTCTCAAATAAAACAATTTTGAAAGGTCTTATAATAGTGAAATTATATCTATTTCTATGTGTAATTATATATGTGATATGTAAATATATAATGAAAATGAATATTTGTATCCTTATGTAGAATTTTTTAGATGGTGGCAGTGTACATTGGTGATATAAAGTATAAATTTGTTAGCAATAACCATGAAAACAAAAATCCATATACCCATTTATTTTTTCACTCATGGCGCATATTTATTTATTTATTTATTTATTTAATTTATTTATTTATATTTATATATAACAAGTATCTATACATTTTCTTTATCCATACATCAGGTGATAGACCAGTCTGCTTCTATATCTTGGCTGTCGTGCATAATGCTGCAGTAAACATGAGAGTACAACTATCCCTTTGAGAAAGTAATTTTGTTTCCTTTGGATATAGACCCAGAAGTAGGATTGCTGGATCATATGGTCATCATTCTATTTTTAATTTCTTGAGGAACCTCCACATTGTTTTCTGTAGTGGCTGTACCAGTTTACATTTCTACCAACAGTGTATGAGTTCTTTTCTGCACATCCTCACCAGCATTTGTTATGCTTTTTATTTTCATTTTTTTTCTAATAGTCATCCTAACAGGTGTATTTGCTTTTTGCTATTGAGTTGTATGAGTTTCTTATATATTTTGGATATTAACCGCTTATCAGATATGTGGTTTGCCAATATTTTCTTCCATTCCATAGATAGCCTTTTCATTTTGGTGATGGTTTCCTTTGTTGTGCTTTGCTTTTTAGTTTGATGTAGTCCTAACTTCATTTTTTATTTTGTTGCCTTTGCTTTTGGTATCAAATCCAAAAAGTTACTGCCAAGGCTAATGTCAAGGAGATGACCCCTTATTTTTTCTTCTAGGAATTTTATGGTTTCAGGTCTTACTTTATAGTTTCGAGGCCAGATCCATTTTGAGTTGATTTTGTGTATGGTGTAAGATAGTGGCCCTGTTTCATTCTTTTGCATATGGCTATCCAGTTTTCCAAGCACCACTGTTGAAGAGACTGTCCTTTCCCCATTGTACAATCTTGGCTTCTTTGTCAAAGTTAATTGATCTATGTGCATGTATTTATTTCTGGCTCTTGATCCTGTTCCATTGCTGTCTATTTTTACATCAATACTATACTCCTTTGATTACTATAGCTTTGTAATATACTTTGAAATCAGGAAGTATGATGCCTACAGCTTTGTTCTTCCTTCTCAAGACTCCAGGAAAGCATAAATGATTGTTTTTCTTAATGGTATTCCATAATTTCTAATAGGGAATCTTAGTGGTAGAGGCCAGTGACTAGAGATAGAGCTGACTGGGTCCACAAGCAGCTGGAAGGGCCTTGACTGTCAGTGTATACTTCCCTGACTGTGGGATCTTGCCACAGGTACACACACAGCAGTGGAGGCCAATGGTGGGTGTAAGCTGGGGGTGTACAGATGCACAGCTTGAGGGACTAGCTCCAAGCACATGAATTGTGGGAGTCAGCCACAGGTGTCTAGGCTGGTGTCTTACACTCCTGCAGCCAGCTGGTAAGTTGGAAAGTGTTTTCATGCATCTACTTTTTCTTCTCTCCCAAATGTCAGCTCTTATCTACTGATACATTGGATAAATTTGGCTGTTTATATAGTAAATGTAATCTTTTTTACAATTTTTTCTTTTCTTATTTAATGTTGAAGAATAAATCCCTTACTCTTTATTGGCATAGGGATGAAGAAAGGTGAAAGATAGAAGAAGATGAGAATGAGTAAGGAGGAAATAGGTGAAAGAAAGTTAAAAGCTTTCTTTGGATTATTGTGATTATTTGGATTATTATTATTATCATGAATAATATCTATTATTTAATGAGCATTGTTGATATGCCAGGCACTGTTAGAAACATTTCACATGAACTATCTCATTTAACCCTCACACTCACCTTCTCAGGTAGAAATTACTATTTTCTTGATTCTATACATGAGGAAACTAAGGCTTTGAGGGGTTAAGTGATTCCCTCAAGATTGTTTTTAGTAAAGGGCTTCTAGGTTTTGGCTCTTCTATTCCTTATCTACCAACTGAGAGAATATATATTAAAATTAGAGCTTACATTTATTTAGCATTTGTTAGGTGCAAGGCATTGTCCTCAGTGCTTTATGTGTATTAATTCATGTAGTCCTCACAACAGCCTTGTGAGGCACGCGCTTGTATTATCCTCTACTTTCAGATGAGCAAACTGAAGCTCAGAGCATTAAGTAACTTTATGAGTGTCACCCAGCTGTGAGAGCTAGGGTTAGAACCCAGGTGACTAACTTGAGAGTCCACACTGTATTGCAAATGCTGGAAAATTTCTTAACTTTCCTGGAAGTTAAGAAGTGTTGATTCAGATTCACGTCCCAGCTCTGTCATGAGTGATTCCTTGTTTCGTCATATGTGAAAGCAGGGCATTTGTTTCTGAATAATTCCTGAAGCCCTCTTGCACTAACATTTTAGAATTCTTCAGATGGAAAGGGCTAAGCAAGTCTGCTGCTTCGGATTCATCAGTTATTAAGGACAGTCTTAGACTCTAGTAGCTGTTATCCCAGCCTCTGGGATTGTATCCAGAAGATGCTCAGCAGCTGCAAACTAATACTTCATCCTCTCCCAACACATCAGGTGCCTTTGCATCTGTATAGAACAGGGCTCCTTACTCCACTGCATATTGCCATTTGAAAGCTATTTATAAGGAGATATGGGTGGAACCTCACAAGGAAAAAAATACCTAAATTAAAAACAGTTGAAATACATATATATGTGTATGTCATCTGGTAAGTTAAAAAAAAAAAAAGTTTAGCTACAATGTGAAGTGCATGTATTTTCTCAGAACAACTCATTTTATCATCCAGCTTGCCCTGTTGAATGTCTGTTGCACAGATTTGTAACCAAGTACTTGTGGTAGATTTTTTTTTTCAACGTTTCACAGGGAAACATTCAGGCATTTCGTTGGCATTAGCTGTGTAAATATTCTGAGCCTTCTTTGTTTTGAATGTTCTGTTTTGAAATGAATGCAGATTCAACTAAAATAGTATTTTAAAATAGAGGGCTTTGTACTGTTATACCTCCGTCATCTGGATACTTGCCATATTTTATGACTTTTCTCCATGAGTTCTGCAAGTAGATTTTAAGCGTTATAGACTTAGTGCTTATCTCTTCCCTTTGTGTGTGTGGCAGATGCTTCTTTCCATGATCCTCTCTCTTCCTTATTCCAGCCTAACATTATCGTTCCCCACCTTAGCCATATATGCACCACCCATACATGATGTATCCTGGGCCCTCATCACTTTGATGCAGAAGCCTAAATTATGCTAAGTTAAAATACATATTCAAAGATGAACATGAGTTTGAAATGTCATAAATATGTTTAACTCTAGATGAGAAAGGCTGGAAATAAAAACAAGGTCCTTTATGTCTAACATACATTTAAAGAGTCTAAAGTTAGCCTGAATTCTGTCACAGAAAAGAAATTTGTATTACCTAGCTTCCTTACACATTCATTTTTAAAAATTTATGTTTCCCAAAACCATACTAAATATAAGATGGTATAGTATTCAAAATTGACTTTAGAAGAAGAAAATTAAAGTGAATCTCTACATTCAATTATTAAACATGCTAAGCAGTAAAACTTTCGTCCTTAATGGTGCCATAATATCTACAAGAGGATTCTCCAGCCACAAACTGTTATCAAAAGGATATTTTTCCTGTTGGCCGGTTTCTTTGATCTGCCGTTTTCCGTGCACATTTGTTATAGGCTTCATGTGTTCTCTGAATATTGTAGAGCAACTAGACTTACTGAGAAATCCTGAACAAGTCTTTCTGAGAACATTTATCTATTCTACCTGTATTTCTATTTCTCCAAATCCTTTTAAACTAAAAATGAGATTCTAGCAAAGCATGCTCAACTCCTTTGGAGGAAAACTGATAGAAAATTTGTGCAGCTTTTGAATCTTACATTAAATATGTTCTTTCTCTCCTCTCTTCTAAGCAAATTACATAGAAATGCAACATTAAGAAAAAAAAACAGGCTGCAATCAAAAGCAAACATTATGTCTTTTTCTTTAATACACAGATGGTACTCACTCTTTTTGATGTGTTACTCATTCTGGCCTATTAGGAAAACATGACTCCTCTTCCAAGTGCATGCCACTCTTCTTTAGTATGACATGCTTCATCTCTGAGAATGAGGAAGATTTGTTTCTGAACCTCCAGCTGCTCCTCATCTTCACATGAGCATCAGTGTTTTCCTCCATGTGATAACATTTAACCCCTTTCATTTTGTTGCATCTTGTCATTTTTCAGGACTTGCACAACTTCTGCTTCTTCTGGATCTTTTACCTGTAATAATACATGATGCTTTCAATCAGAATTCCTTGATTCAACTCTGATTCACCTTTATCATTTTGGGGGTCCCATAAACTGTTGCCCACTTTTTATCCATT
Organism: Eidolon dupreanum; assembly: GCA_028627145.1. Classification (NCBI taxonomy): domain Eukaryota; kingdom Metazoa; phylum Chordata; class Mammalia; order Chiroptera; family Pteropodidae; genus Eidolon; species Eidolon dupreanum. The sequence goes on from CM053507.1 coordinate 100,129,716, forward strand.
GTACTCCTCCTTCCCAACCTCACGATAGGTTAAATGTCTGTAACATAGGCTGATCACTCACTACCTGGGGATTTTAGTCTTTTGTCTTCTCTTCAAGATTAGTTTGCCCCTATAATATACTCCCTCCTACAATTGAGCTGGTATTTCTTTCTCCTTTCATTGTGCTTTTGAAAAATCATGTTCCAAAATCCTGGATAGAATGTGATTGTTCTTACAATTTAACTCAATCTGTAGTAATAATCTCTGCTGTTTTCTTTTTCACAGACAAATATACCTCTGTTCCATAAACCTTTAACAAAGCATGCAAATTATGTGTATTTTCCTCTTATTCTCTTTTTGTATATACTTGCAGAATCTGCAGACTTGATTTAGGTCTATACGTCTATTGGTGTTTTCTGCCTTCTCTTATTTCCCTTTCTCCGTTGCCTCCTTTTGGTAGTAAAATGCTGGATTCTCCTGCACTCTGAGGACCTAGCCATGCTCATTATCATCATCATTGCCATTGGTCAGATTATCTATCAGGCCTGCTTTCACCATGTTGCACATGGGGCTTGGGACTCCAAGTCTGGCACTCTGTGATGTACTCCACCATACTCAGCCCAATACCCTCAGTGTGGTCACACAAGTTCTCCAATCTCACCAATGACATCTGGGTTTCCACTAATATGGTTTTATCTCCACCTCTCCGTAGCTTATCTTGATTGCTCTAGCTTCTTACCTCTTGTGATTCCTGTGGTACGTATTATAGGTCCATAATCTGTTACCTACATTTTCAAATATCTCTAAGCACCTAAAGTTTTTCCAAACTCATTTTGCACCGAAATCTGACCTGAACTGCTGACTCTCTTGAAGTTATATGTGTCTTTACTTTCTCCATCTAATGTGAATACTCATAATTCCACTGCAGAAATATGTTTATGCTTGATTATGGGGTTCTCTACCAGACCCTATTGGAGATGTCTTATAAACATATGGAATAAGCACCTATCACCCTTCTAAAAATCTTAAAAATTATAAATTCCAAAATGCAACAGTTCCTAAAAGTTTCGGATAAGAAATTGTGACTCTGCGTGATTTGGACGTATAATCAGGTCAGAGCAACAGGTGGTTATATACCTATAGTATGCTTGGTACTGTGATAGAAAAGAAATAAAACTATAAGACAAGCTTCCCACTTTTAAGGAGGTTGCATTAAAACTGCCTTGTTTTGTTGTTTAACTGAAAGATAAGCCACATGAAACAAGATTGGAGAGCAGGAGCCCCTCAGTTTTTTTGCATCCTCATTATTAGAGTATTACTAATGATGAGGTTAACTCAGAGGACAGACTTAATTTCCAGTTCATTTAGGTAAAACTTAAGTTCACCTCTGTAGAGCTTAGTTCCCTTAGACAGCAGAAGCAAAATTCCCATCAGATCTCAAGCCAGATATTCCAGCCATGATGGCACTTCTCATAAACATTACATCTGAACTAACCAACTACATGAGACTAAAGAAAGGACTGCTGCTGCTTCAGCGACACCTTTTGATGGCTCCCATGGAGGCCTCTAAAGGTATGATCACTTCCAACCAGAGTCACCCACAGCCTTGGGCCACTTCAGCTTGGGCAAGGAGTAGATAACTTATATCACCTTAAACACTGTTAACATGTAATTTAGATTAAATATTTTCTGTGTTAATATTTTTAAATTTGACTTCAACAGTACCCTCTATTGTTTCTCCCAAAGTCCACATTTAGTTCTTTGTTTTAAACAATGGAAATACTCATGTTGCAATAGAGTGACAACTTTCACTATCAAGTGAAGGGATATCATCTTTCAATGGTATTTATGAATTCCACACTAAGTAGATAACCTATTATTTGTAGTTGTTAGCCTACTCTAGGGGCTAATAGAAAATAGCCAAGCTCTGTTCGGCCATTTTAATCATGTGTACATGACGATAAAAGGCTATTTTAACTGTTGTTTACTTTTAGGAGGCCATGTTTCTTGCCTCATGTGAGAGTAGCATCTAGTAAGAGTATATCAGTATGTAAACATTCCATACTGACACTGTAGAGTAAGTCAAAGACATAAAAAGACCCTTGGCTCATTTTATTAGCTAAGTAACCTGTCTTCATGGAAGATTTCCCTCCTTCTGCATCCTTTGCTTCACTGTCCTCCTCAAACCACTACTGGTGCTGTGATCCTTCATGCTAATCATTGATGTGCCTGGTTGTGTTTAACTCATGAGCTTGGATTCCAGCTCAAGGTGACTTTTTCAGGTTGCTTAAGACTTTAGTGTCTGTATACAGGAAAATGCCAAACTAGGATTACAGTTACTTCTCTAATTCAAATAAAACTGCCTACTTTGGGTTTTATATTTACAGATTTTGTGTCCCTGAAGGGTTAATATTAGCTTTCCATAGTGGGTGATTTTTCTGTCCCACTGTCTTTACTGTTGTTAGATTATCTTCCTTCAGAAAGAGAAATAGTGTGTGTTACTTATATTTTCTTTTTTCCTTTCAGGAAATGGAGGAAAATGCCATTCAATTAAATTTAAGACCTCAGAGAAAAAAATACATATAATTATTAATTAAATACGTTTGAGAGATTCCTTATTTGGTTTATGGGATAGTAATCATTAAGCAAACAGATAAAGACCTTTCCATATTTTATTTTCTCTCTTTTAGTTACATCTTTAATAAAAGAGAAAAAA
>CM053507.1:100132910-100273262 GCA_028627145.1 Eidolon dupreanum
GCATTCTAGGAAGAAAAAAAATGCAAGAATAATAAAATGATATATGCCATGTATCAGTTAAAGTATTATAGGTTAATTCATTGCCTATCTATTAAGCACCAAAAATATGTGAGGTGTTATACAAGACATGTTTCTATATACGTGGTTATTCATTTTTTTAAAAAATCATAATATGCAACATTTCAGGTAGTTTATGGACTAGCAGAAAGAGAATACATAGACCCACCAACCACTAAATTAAATTAAGTTTCTTATGTCTCTTGTGAGAAATTGGATGGTCACACAATATAGACGAACACAGCATGCTTTCCTACAGCCCCTGATTCCTAAGTGTATGTGTGTGGGGGCTCCTGTCTGTGTAAACAATTTGATTAAATATTGTATTACAGTTTCAAAATTCATGGGCTCATGTGAGATATAAAAATTTATGGACGAAGGTTTATAATATTGGATGGAGAAGAGGAATTTAGACATTTGCTTATTGTTCAGTTAGTGCATGTGAAGATTGTAGAGCCCAGACACCATTTTTTCCTGATTATGTCTAGGAACTCTTTCAAGAATTCTTGTCTTTTATTGTCAAATGTACTTCTGGCTAGTTTTATACGTCCAATCATGAGTAAAAGACAGCAATGCTATAATTAGTGATGGCTCTTTGAAATCTCTCTGTATTGGAACAGAATAGTTCTTCCTGACCCTATAATACCCCAAATGCTGTTAAATTAATACTGGTGACTATGCCTTCCACTGTGTCCTTCATGAATACTGGTTTCTAAGGATTTAAAGGTTGTTACTGTGTTTCCTTGGTAATGACCAAATGCAAGTCTTACTCAGAGTGTTCAGGAAAGTGTGAATGATAATTTAATTTCTGGTCATGTTACATTTACCATTTGGAATTTTATAGCATAAACGTAGACTAGCACATATTCTAGCCAAGTATTCTCTTGAACTCTTGAGGTCATAATCACTGTATTCTGAGGATGTGATCTCTTTCAGTATTGACTATACCCCTGCTTTCCATACACTGCCTCCAGTGCGATAAAATCACTTGCTTTTTCTACAGAGAAGCATCTAATCACCCTGCCTCTTGTCGAGTCAGATACAACAGTAATGTAGATTCATTTCTCAATTACCCATATTAATGGAAAGAAAACAGCAACAGGGATCATCTAAAATGGCGAATAAAAGAAAATGCTACTTTTAATTTTAGGGTTTTTTTTTTCCTGAGCCATATTCCTTGGACCAGGACCAGCTACATAATTTGTGGGGCTCATTGCAAAGTGAAAATGCACGGCCCCTTGTTTTAAAGTTAAGAATGTCAAGATAGCAAGACTAGGTACCTAGAACAAGGATAAGTGATTGGCTTGCCCTCATGAGGCATGTCCTCCAACCACCTGCCGGATGTGGCATGATGCAGAGGGCCATACACTCCTGATCCCTACCTTCCCTGTGCTAGTGATCAGGCCCCTTCTGGGGCAGAGGGCATTGGCAGTCACTGAACAGGGAAAGGGAGGAGAAAGTCTGGGGTGGAATGGAAGGGAGGAGCTAGACACCCCGGTGGGGGTATGGTGGCCCAGAACCAAATCAAAACAAGCAGCAGGGGGCAGGACATCCTTGAGCTGAGCCTACAAGTCCCTGAAGCATGTTTCATTGTCCCATTAGACCACTCACAAAACATATTCACAATGAAAATAATAAATCTAAGATGACAACCATAGAGCATTAAACCCCAAAGTGGGAGCCTAGTAAGCTAGGTCCTATGTGAATGATCACTCATCCGCAAAGCTGGCCCATCCTTAGACTTGTGTGCTGTCAACATCACCTGGTCATGCGGAAAGCACTACCCAGGAGAATCATGCAGAATACCAGGGAGAATGAATTTGTCACAGATAATTTATAATTTGGATAACCTTGATGTGGGATATCAAGAGAATTGGTAGTTTCAATTTCATTAAATTCATTGATTAACTGTTGACTTCTAATTGGAGAACCACAGGCTAGGGTGTCAGGATGGAGGAGAATGGCCAAGAAAGGCTCAATGTTTACTGGGCCTGAAAGATACAGATATCAGGAACTATAAAACAGATGGATCACGATGTGTGTTCTAATGAAGGCATAAACAAGAACAATAGGAAAAGTGGGAGTAGAAAAATTAACTTTGATGGGCAATGTGGAAAAGCCATGTAGGAATAAAAGAAGACTTTACTCAGGCCAAGATGGATAGGAAGTATTTCAAATACCAGAGACTAAGGGACAGTACCTTCCAGATCAGAAGGACAGCATAAGAAAGGTTGTAAAATGGAGAGCATATTGATATATATGCCTACATGCTGGGATTCTCAGGCATTTTTTGTTTTATTTATTGAACATCTATTGTCCAGGCACTGAGCTAGAAGCAGGGGATATAAAAATATAGGATTAGGCATTAGACAAATCCATGTTTGAATCACAATCCACCACTTCTCGGCTATGTGACTAGAGATAACTTAGTCACTCTGAGCCTCAGTTTTAGTCACTTGTAAAACATATGGTTTTATAGAATTAGTATAAAGATTAAATGAGACGTTTATAAAATACTCCAACCAGCACGCTCAATCTAGTGATGGAGACAAATAATTGTAATATACAGTAGGAAAGCACGGAAAGGAGACTGACTGTCTCTGCCTGGGGGTTTAGTACTAGGCATCCCTGGAGAGGGGAATACTGACCTGAGGACTGAAGGGTAAGTATGCATTTGTAAGCCAAAGGGCAGCTGAGAAAGATCCTCTTTAGGCTATGAACTGGGTGGGGCTGAGGGAGGGAGTAGCAGCAGGAAGAGAAGGTTGACCATATAAAACACACATAGATAAGGACAAAAATAACCATTCATTAGCACCTCAAACCACTTTTAGTTCATGCAAAATAGCGGAGTCTTCCACTGAGAAAAGGCAAGAGACTTTCTGTGCTGATTCCTCCTTGAAATAAGATGTAAACAAGTTTTCCTGAAAGCTGCTGCAGCAGATAGTCTCTATATTTTTTTCTTTCCAGAAGAAATCTGGAGCTAGGAGTGAGAGGAGAGGAAGGGAAGGAAGGAAGGAGGGAAGGAGGGGAGGGGAGAGAAAGAGAGAGAGAGAATGAACAGACAGACTCTCAAGAAATGTACTTGCTTCTCCTGTTCTCGTCTGGAACGTTTTGCTTAGTTGGCAAACATTTCACGAGACATGATTGGCTCTTTTAAAAATAGGAGTCTTAGTTGTCTTGATTGATCTGTGTTACCATATGCTTTAAAGAGCATGTCTGTTTCTTTCTTCTTTCTCTAGACCGAACACTTGCCTTTGCAGACTCCGTTCAAAGGAAGAGAGGTTGGCGGTCTCCAGCACTCTGTGAGTAACGCTATCCTATTTTTGGGCCCCAGTGGAGCCCGTGGCCACCATGCCTATTAAAACATCATTTGATTTCTATGAAATTTCATTTTATTCACCTCTCTGCTGTCTGAGCATCTGTGGTTCTTAAGCTTGTTTATCCTTCTTAGAAGTAATCAAGTTTTATGAAACCAGTAACTGAGTAGAGGGATCAGTACCAAAGACACCAGAACATGCAAGGGAGGGAAGTATTTTATAGTCTCAGCAGTGACCCGAGGTCAAGCAAGGAAGAAAAGACAAGAGGATATGTCTCATAGTGCTTCTTATTCTCAGTTGTTTCAAACACCAGTTCATTTTGCTGTTTCTCTTCTCTAACTCCCCAGTGCTGAATTCTGAGTTTTCTTTTGGATTTTTGTTTTTTATTTTGTTTTGGTTTGGTTTTGTTTGTTTGAATTAATTTTCTATATATCTCATGCACTCATTCCAAGCGTAAGCCATGCTGAAGGACTCCTGAAGTTCCCAGCCTGTTCTTCTCCAGTTTACCGTAATTGATAATACTAATTCCAGATTTCAAAACTTGAAACTGACTATAGTCCCCATTAATTAGTCACAATTTATTTAGAAATTTCCACCACTCTTATTCAGGTATTAAAAGCAACAAATGACTGAAAAATGGCAATTTGCTGACTTTTAAACTGCCGTTCAATAGTTTGTGAGATAAGCAATCAGAGACAGATTGTAACGAATTCTATTCTTTCTTGTTTTCACCAAAGTGCTAGAAAAATGCTAACAGCTGTCTGCTAATGTAAGCAATGTTTGAATTTTTAGAATGGACTAAATAGCAGGAGATTTGACTATGAAGATGAGAACCCAGTGAGGGAAGATGGGATTCAGCAGATGTACCCCCTTTACAATCAGATGTGCTACCAAGACCGGAGCCCTGGCAAACATCGTCATAACAACGACCCCGAGAGAGTCTACATCAACCCGCGAGAACATTACGTGTGATTTTCCTCATTTTCCACGGGTGTTCTAACAAATGTTATTCTTAGATTGGGGAGAGAAACCGAGGTCAATAGTTATTATTTTATTCTCTCGTATAAAACAATCTCAGTCTAAGTAAGTATATTGGAAGTCATGATGAATGACTTGGAGCCAATAACGAAGTTCTTTCCTTCATTAAGAGTTTCTTCACCACCAGCTGTGTTTGTGAATTTGCCTATAGCTTTGTGTGTTTCTGTGAGGATGGTGTTTAACTACTAACATTTGGCCTACAATGGCATGTTCATTTAAAAGTAGAGCATCTGCCTGTGATGACAGCAGTGATTCTCCAGAAAGAAAGGCCCCAACTGGGATTATTAACCTCACAAGGGCTCTAGCAAGCCAGCTTGTTCATCTGGAACTCAAATGGGCAGAAAAAGGAGTTCAAAATTCATTTCACTAATTATTTCGTTGAGATTTGGCTTTCTCTGACATGCGTAATACAATTACAATACCTGTGTACAAATAAAAGGCCCGAGGACACAGGCAAAATCTGTTCTTTATCCAGAAAACAACAAAGGCAGTTTAAACCTTCAAGCCTGTCGGTTTTAGACTCTTGTGATACTGTCATATATGTTCCTTCTTGATTCGCTAAAGTCCCGAGGATACATATTTCTTGCCTAGTCAACATATCTGTCTAGTCTGATTAGCGGGGTGCCAACTAAGGTCCTTCTTTTGCTCTGTCATTGTTCCCACATTTCTGTTCTTTGCTAGCCAGATCATCCTATTTTCCACCTATTAAATTCTAAAAACCCTGCCTAAATGGTGGACAGCTTTCAGCCTTTTCCCTCTTTTCTGTGGTATTGTACATGACAGGCTCAGCTTTCACTACTGAAATTTCTTTCAAAGTAATCCCATCCACACAAGCTTTAGCTACCCTCTGCTTTCTTCAGACTACTTACTGTCCATGTTTTAGCTACCTCAGAAAAGCTGGAAAATCACCATGAAATAACTCTTGCTCTTAAAAGCCAGGTGGAAAATTTGAAAACAACAACAACAAAAGCCACTTCATTGTGGCATATGTGCTAAAACTACATTTTGTCCTTGATCCCCCCTCTCCTACGTTATCTAGTCAACAAGAATAAAAAGATGCTAAAAGAAAAAAAGCAAATATAACAACTGACTTACCAGTGTATCTTATACTAATGCTGCCTGCCAGTGTCTGTGTTGAGTTTTCTCACTTCCCTTTGACAACTTTTCCTCACTGAGATTCAAGGTAGTAATGAGAGTGGGGTGAGCAGAGGAGGGAACACAGGTGCAGATGTCGACTGCCCTCTCTCACATTTTAAAGTAAGCATTGTTTTACTATGCATTCTGGAAGATTAGAGCTATGTCACAGATGTGAAACACACACACACACACACACACACACACACACACACACACACACACGTCATATATTAGGAGAGAGTGGCATAAGCACTATAGAACAGTACACATTCCTAACCTAAGCTTCAGGGGGATGGGAGAATATTAACAGATTTCTAATGAGATACCAAAGATACATTAAGATTCGTGTTGTGCTGGCTCCAGTTCTTGCTCGTGTGTTTGTTTCCTTTTCTTAGTTGCCATACTTTGTCAGAAAAATTATCCAGTTTTACAGTTGTGATACACCACCCCCATTACCTGGGTGACAAATGATTCTGGGAGAAAAGATGCTTAAATTTTAATTCAGTGCTTTAGCTGGGCTATTAGCATTTTAAAAGGTACTCCTTAGATAGAATCAAAGGGTAAATTCCAGGGACCCTCATCGATGTATCTCTGTGCTACCTCAGAGCTAAAGTTTACTGCCGTTTGTAGCAAGCCAACACAGAGAGAAAATATTTATTTAACTTTATTATTTGGAATCTAATTCTTGAGTTAGTAGGAATCCTTGCACTTGTTTTCCAAAGGAAGATGACTGTTCAGAGCTCTCCTTGACAGGGAAGTGTTTTATAAATATTGGATGTTACAGAGGAGGAGATATGGTGGTACATCACCTCCTTTAGAAAGCTTTAAAAATGTCTTACACATTGAGGATGGTTTCTGGGGTCCTGCTGGGAAGCAGGTTGTTGAATTAGTGTCATAAAAGTGTATCCAGGACCTAGTGGGGAGTAGAGACGTCTGCATTTGCCCTGGGCAAAGAGGTTTGGAAGCACTGGGTTTCGGGAGCACTTTGACCCATCTTTAGCAACTTCCCTATTGAGATGAACCTACTATTGCATTTTTAATATCATTAATTACGGAAAAGAAATTCCAGGATGTAGATACCTCCCTCACAGCCAGCTAGTTCAGAATCTTCTTTGCCTCTCTGTCAACTATGATATTTCTTTAACAAACTGATAGATGTTCCAGCTGTTCGCCCCTTACATGGGTCATGTAAGCTGTATAATTGCTTGTCCTGGTGCATCCCATCTGTTTTCTCTAAATACTGAGTGGAATAGAAAGAGGTTTTAAAAGAGTTTGATTGACCAGCCCCCTCAACCAAAATATACCATCCAAAATTAGCCTGTCAATCTCTAAATTTGGAGCCTAGACTACTTGACGATGACTATTTAAATTTGGAAATTAGGCTCTTAAAGGTCGGTGGGTGAGGCTTAAGGATATAAGACACCGTTGATACTAGATACTCTGGTTTACTGAAACACACTGAAACAAAAATAAATCCCAGAACGCTTATCCACTTATAGCTGCAGCTTTGCATATCAAGGGGGAGTGTGCATGTCCCATCTTAAACACACAGCCTTTATTACCTATTTTGTAGGCTGTCCAAGCTCCAGGAGTGTGCACTGTTGCTGTAGTAGCAGATAACCAGGTTCTTTGCAGACCATGCTGAAATAAAGCAGCTGTACCACTTAGGGTTGGTCTGACATAATGGGAAAAGAATTTAGATTAATTCTTAAATGACAGTGATTTGTTCTCTCTTCTATAAAGGTTCCCCTCTCCCTGGCCTTCTTATGCATTCTGAATTTGAAGAAGTCCATGCTTCTTGGGGCATGTCATATAAAATTCTTACCTGTGCTCAGCTTTACTGTGACATGCCCATAGTAAATACTAAAGAAATGTGCTGTAAACTAAATTAACTGGTCCCCTCATTAATTTGTATGGTCTTGTTTACTCAGAGGGATGGTACAGTTTCTTTATCCATCTTTGAAAACGATTTCTTAAGTCCTCTTTCATAGTAGTCCAAAATGTACTATTTTGTCTTTCTTTTTAATTTTGTTTTTCATTGTACAGTCTTTGCCTGTACTGTACTGGTCTCCTAGTACTATTCTTTATATACAATAGAGCCTTTCTTCAAACCTCTTCTTCCCTGGGATGTAGAGGGTAGACCATTATATCCAGGATCAGAAGAACAGGTTTAGCTCTGAACTTCACTCCTTTCTAATAGTGGAAACTTAGACAAGTCACTTAACCTGTCTAGGGCATCAGTTGGCCTTATCCATAAAGCAGAGAATATAATGCCTTCCCTGTCAGACTCTCAGAAATATGGGGTCTAAACAAGATAGTAATGAATGGGAAATTGTAAGTTCTTTTTAAATGAAAATGCCTGTGACTCTATTAATGTCGCACGTTGAACCTAAACTCCCAGCACCCTTGCCAGCGTTTAGAGTACCATACTGTCCTAATGGAAAACCAAGTGGCAAATGAAAATTTCAGTTAGACATAATTTGAGTATAGTCAAGTGTCAATGGAAAACATTCCTTTTACTGTAGTAAACATTTGCCATATGGAAAGCTTCGTATCTGGATTATAGCCTTTTAAACTTTGCCTAGAAAATGCATTGAAAATGCGAGCTGCTGTGACCAGTGGTTGCTCTTGTTTTACAGATTACTGCTAATAACAGCCACCATTATGGAGTGTGTAGTATGGACCCCGGATTCCAGGGCAGGTACCTTACATGAATCATCTTGCCAACTAGAAATAACTCCTGTTTTGTCCCCTTTTCAGCAGCTCTTGTGGGGACAGAAAGGCTCACACACCCGCAGATCACACTCATCATCATTCAGCTACTACTTCCTTCCGAAATGATTTTGCAGAGTGGTGTTAGGGAAGAAATTTTCTTGATTTTTTTTTTTTTAAATAGAAGTAGAAGGGCATGATGGAAGAAAATCCTAAGAAATGTTTAAGATGAAAGCAAGTGCATATGCCAGTTTTAACTTAGTTTTTGAACTTCTTGAAATGTTCAGAAAGAGTCTCATATCCATTGGATTAACCATAGCTGTAGTAATGGCCAGACAAATAATTAAAATCACTCCATTCCAGTTGGTTCGCTTTAGTGGGCACAAACTTCTAACATCTCTTCCTCAACTTAGTTCTTTAATATACTCATTGCCCTGTTCAGTTTGTTTTATCTTAATTGAACTCCTAGAGGTGATAGCACCCTTATAGTGGATAGCTAGAAAGAAACAGCGGCTTTGGTAGAAAGCCAGAAGAAGAATGGGAAGAGTGTGAAGTAGAAATGTTGCCTGTGGCTCAGCCCTGCATTTCTCTCGTTCCTGTGCTTAACTGACAAGGCTCTTCATCCTTGGGCTGTTCGCAGATCTCATAAGAGCTCTTCTGATTCTTCTGTTAAACTAGTAACTGCTATTTGCAAGCCTATTCAACTATATACTATAATCGGATTAATCTTATTGCACCTGTAAAGGTGTTTGTATTTCCTTCTTCAGAGAAAATTGTTACAAAATGGACTCGGCCAGTTTGATCAGTTGTAATTATTAGGTGGTTTTTGGTGCCCTTCAGTAGGCTGAGGTGGGTGAGGGATGTAGGTCTATTCACTCCAACCTTACCCATTGGTGGCACTTTACACCAAAGTCAAGTTTTAGACCAATTCCTGCATCATTCATATTTATAAGCAGAGGCACCAGGACATCCTATAACAGTCAACCTGTCCTGTAAGCTTGAAAGAGTTCCAACTCTCTTCTTTTAGGGTACACAACTCTGTCTTTAGAAAAAGGGTCATTAGAAGTGAATCCAATAATATTCAGCCAGATTCAGTGTCAGGCAACCTGATTCTATTTAACTTCTAGACACAGAATCCAGGAATCCTGGGGCTAGTATGCTTGCTAGAGTCTCACATCTGTTCATGGAAGGGCTAGAGTGCTGGACAGTATTTGGGCCAATCCACACACCTTTAACAGCACTAATTTGACTGTTGAAAATAATCATTTATTGACAAAGTCTCTGATGTTGAACTTCAGATAAAGCTTTTGTGGTAGTAGTCTCTAAAGTGACTTGAGTTTTTCAAATGCTAAATAACCTTTGGAGAGTGTGTTTCCAACTAGGATACTTTAAATGTTAATTAACTACTCCTACTGTGTATATTAAAATTAATTAATATATGCCAAAATAATTTAAATGCCTGGGATGTAAGAGAATTTGTTAAGGATTCCTCACACCAGAGTGAAGTACATGTATTCACTACTGAAGTCAACCATCTGCTGAGTAGTCTCTGGCATTTCTCCTTAATTACAGCATTTTCCTTCTTAGGTGTGTGTGTGTGTGTGTGTGTGTGTGTGTGTGTGTGTGTGTGTGAGAGAGAGAGAGAGAGAGAGAGAGAGAGAGAGAGAGAGAGAAGAGAAGAGAAAGAAGGCTATTGAAAATTTGCAGTTGAAAAAACTTTTGCAGTTCACACAGACAAGAGAACCCTGACATCTGCAAACATCTCACTGTTTCAAGCCCATTTTATTATATTTGCTTTAACATTATCTCTAAAAAATGCTTAGAGGTAGGAACAGGGAGGTCATATTTACCTTGACAGTCCAAATATATAAAATATTAGGTTTATTTCTCTTCTATTTCCATGATTAGGTTAGCCATTCTCAAGTTGCAGTTTGATTATGGAGAGAATGTCAAAAATTTTGATGACACTAAACATCTTTATCATATATTATTAATTGATACCATGGTGTGGAAGTTGCATCTGTATCAGGGAGAAAGAAACCACCAATGACAATTTAAATGATTCTCCATTTCATTGGTTGGGAATAATCTCTTCTACTGGTTCATTCCCTAGAATATTCTAATCAGTGTTTGGGGGCTGTGGCCATGGTAGGTATCACATTACATGTCTCCTTACACCAAAGCATGCTAGCTATAGTCTGTATCCTTCACTTCTAGCTGAGAGGTATAGGGATAAATGCCCAAGTTTCAGGGGAACAGATGTTGCGAATATTTATAGAAAATAGCAGTATCTCCATGAATTGAATATGAGAAGGGCCCTGTCCTCTAAGTGCCCCCATTCTGTAGCTATATTGTTTACAGTTGCCCCTTGCAGTGATTTATTCAGGAGGTGTGTCAGTTGGACCCAAGGAGATATACCCTTGGACTTCAAATTATTAGGTTATAACAGCCATACCAACCAATTTTCACTAAACAAAAACCAGCTTTCAGGGATATTTCAATCTTTCACTCCATCTGGAGGTGGGAGACCAAACAGTTGCTTCTTGGGATTTTTCCTAGCACTACCATTAACGTTTTTATGATCCGCCCCACTATGGCCTAAACTGAATGTATTTATTATCCTGGCCTAAGATTTAACTGTGAAAGTCGATTAGAGGAGATCTTGAGGGAAAGCCTCCCTGGGAATCCGTAACATCTGATTTGCTACACTAGCTTAAAAATGTGGCCTATCCTGCTGCAAATATGTCTGATAGGCATGAGGAGATGTTTTATGTGTCCCCTCCAGAGGTCAGGAGTATACTTTAAACTTTCATAACATCCCTTAATAGCTCACAGCGGATCTATGAAGCCCAAGGTCGCACATGATTTTCCAAGTGAATGAGCGTCCTTGTTTTGGTTTCCATGCTCTTTGCAATAATGACCAGGATTTTTTTTTAATCCACCCTAACGCAACTGAATTAAATTCCTCTCTCAAGCATGTTGATGGCTCAGTATACATCCTATTTTAACTACAGGCAGCAGTATTTCATCCTACACACATTAGTTTGCACTCGCCCACACTGTGGCTCATTTATGCCTGTTTTTTCACATGGTCTTATGAGAAATTATTGCACATATTCCCATCAACTGAGCATTTCAATACCCAGAAGCCCATTTGTCATCTTAGGCTTCATAGTGCACTTGAAATTCCAAGTCCTTTGTGAAAAATGTTAAGTAGCTGGTGTTGCTACTGGATCCCTGGATTATTCTACTCGTCCATCCAGATAAGTTCCTGTTTATCCTCTATCTTCTGTTTCTATTTCTAGGCCAATGCTTTAAGACATAACATCTGCTCCAGCCTGTTCACTCTCCATGTGATTTTAACCTCTTTACTTCTTAGTTTCACCCCTGCACGTTAGTGTTCTCTACCTCACAAGGGTTTTATAAAGGAAAATTTCGATATTTAGATTGTCTTCAAGAGCGGTCCAACTTTTAAGGTGCTTTTATTAAAAGAAAAAGAAAAAAAACTTTGGCTTAGAAATGAGAAACTCTATAGCTATTATATTTTTTCTATTTTTGTTTTGCTATTTTTATTTCTGAAAAGTGATCTCTGTCTAAATAGAGTCTTTACTCTGATTTTAACTTTCCTAAAGATAAAAATTACCTTCTCTTACTCTCTGAACTTTTCACTTAGGGAGCCAAAACTAATTCTCTCACAACAAATCTCACATGTTTTTACTTCCATTATTAAACAAATTAATGTCTCCTGTAGAGAGGCATCTGGCTCTGACCACAAGAAGATAGAAGGTAATGAGGCCTCGCCCCGGCCCTGACAGCATCTCACCACGTGCCTTGGTTCTCCCTGTATAAACGGAGGTTAACTCTGCTATTCACAGTGCCTGGGTGTTATGAGTCCTGACTAATAAACAGTGAAAACATTTTGCAAATGTCCTGTACTGTATAAATGCGTACTGGATAATCTGGAGAATCTTCACGTAGAAATGTGTTTTTGTGTAGCTCAATTCCAAATACTAACCTACCCACTGTTACATTGTTTTTGAAAGAAATGTTTTGCTAACATGTCTTTTTTTTTAGTGAAAATTGGTTTCTAGTCATTTAAACTATTTTATTTTGATGTATAGGAAGAAATCAATAGCATATATTATTGTTTGTCAGAAAATTCCCAAGTTGCATTTTAGGCGTTAAAACTGAAAGGGTTGCTTAGGAGTGGGACAAGGGGGATGATTCTAGCTTATATGTGGCTAAATATAGAAATTTGATGATTTACCTTTGATTTTGAGATTATATTATAAGCAGTAGATGTTAGTGTGGTTGTTTTTAGATATTCTTTATTTTTAAGTTATCAGAAATTGTCTTATTTTTGCAGTTTTGCACTTTATGTTCTTCACGTTTTGAATAAAGTTTTTATCAACTACAGCTTTTCATTTACATTGTTATCAATAAATCGATGATCGTGATTAAATACATATAAAAATTAATAACCTAATTACATAATTGTAAAATTCAAGATTTAAAGAACATCTTTCATAGAAATGGTAAGTTTTTATAGGAGTCCTCTTTAAAAATTGTTTTTTAAAAAGTAACAAAAGTATTTTTATATGTAAGCAATATTAGAAACATTTTTTAAATGTGACATTATGTTATTGTAATTGCTTGTGAAAATTAATACTTTTTTAATGAAGCTACATTTATTCCACTTAAAACATTTTTCTTCATTCTTGATTGATCTTTAGATGTTAAAATGTTTTTTCTTTTAGAAAATGATTTTGGTGTTAAATGATAACTTTAAGTGTGCTCATCTGCCAAAAAAGAAAAAAAAGAAAAGATATCTATGATGTATCCCTGATTTCATTTCAGGGATGAATAGTTTACTGGTCTGAAATTCCAAATTCTGGGAACCACTTAGAAACAAAGTGAACAAAAGAAATGAACAAACTAATCAAAAAGAGACTCACAGACACAGAACAAACGGGGCTTGGGGGCTGGGTGAAAAAGGTGAAGGGCTAAAGTACAAATTAGTACTTACATAACAGTCATGGGGATTTAAAGTACAGCATAGGAAATGTAGTCAATATTGTAATGGCTTTTTGCAGTGCCAGATAGATGCTAGAGTAATCAGGGGGATCACTTCATAAATTATATAAATGTCTAACCATTGTACTATATACCTGAAACTAATATAAAAATATAAAAAGTGCAAAAAAAATTTCACATTGAAATAAAAAAATTATTGAGATACCATGAAATTCATCCTTTTAACGTATCCTCCCCTCCACCCCACCAGCCTCTGGAAACTACCAGTCTACTTTCTGTCTCTGGATTTGCTTATTCTGAATATTTCATATTAGTTGAATCATACAATATGTAGTGGTCCTTTGTGTCTGGCTTCTTTGACTTAGTGTATGTTTTTTAAGTCTTGCTCATGCTGTAGCATTTCTCATTTATTTATTTTTATTGCCAAATACTATTCTATTGTATGGATATACCACATTTTATCCATTCATCAGCTTGTGGACATTTGTGTGGTTTCCACTTTTGTAAGTAATTATGAATTACAAATAATGATGCTATGAACATTCATGTACAAGTCTTTGTAAATATATGTGTTTATTTCTCTTACATATATAGGTAGGAATGGAATAGCTGAATCATGTGGAAACTCTATAGCTTAACATTTTGAAGAACTGCTAAACTGTTTTCCATAGCTTCTGCACCATTTTACATTCCCTCCAACAGTGTATGAGGGTTCCAATGTTTCCAGATCTTCAGTAATACTTGTTGATATCTGTCTTTTTTATTATAGCTATCCTAGTAAGAGTGAAGGGCTAGCCCATTGTATTTTTCCTTGAATTTCCCTGATAGCTAATGATATTTGTTTTCTACAACCCTATAAGAATGTGAAACCATTCTTAGTTCAAGGGCCATGTAAAAACAGGCTGCATGCTGTATTTGACCCTGAGTTAGCTAGCCTCTGACCTAAAAGATAGAATTAGACAAATGCATTAAAATAGTATTATAAATACATTCTGAGTATTTAACAATGTAGAGGAAAGCATGAGCCTATTAGAGGTAAATATGGAATATAAAAAAGAATACATGCAATAAAGTGCTGTTAAATCTACTTGCAAGGTTAAAAATGAAACTTTGGTTTGCAACATTTGCTTACTTCCATGATATAAATGTTTCCACCATAGTCAATTTTAAGCTCTTGACACCATTGAACCTGAAGTTGGGAAGGGACATGTACAATTGGCACTACAAGTGGTGCCAGCTGATTCTGGCACATCACTAACATAAACAATCTCTGCCCATAGGATATACCGTAATCAGAAAAGATAGCTACCATGTTCAAGGCTATCATTGGTCTTCTCCTCTGCTCTTACAATCAACCAGTAGGAAGGAGAATATCTGCCCCTCCCAGTGTATTATTAGACTCCCAAATAGCTTTTGGCTCTTTCTCAGCCTTCTTTACTCTGGAATCATAGCCACATTTCCACAAGACAACTAGTGCATACACATGCACATTCCCCAGAATGTCAAAAAACTGTTTGAAAAAAGTCCAAGCCTCATTGAAATATCTTTGATTGTAGTATAATGAAATTTAAAAAAAGAAAGAAACAAATGGGGACATTCAGAAGATTTCCTGGAAAATATATTTTAGCTGAATGTTGAATAGAAAAGAATGGCCAGGTTTAAAAAAAAGAAAAAAAAAGTAGACATTCCACGTACATAGATGGTTTGTGCAAAAGTTTAAAAGTGGGAGGGAATAAAAATGGAGAAGCTATGTGTCGGTTACATATGCGATCATGAACTCTTGCAATCAGATATTTTCCCCATGAGTTTCTTCTTGGAGGTTCCAGGAAAAGCCTCAATTTTAGATTTATACTTTCACCAAAAAGCACAATGTAAGGAGAAAAAAAATCCTTCTCCAGCCTCTGAAATTGCTGCAAGGAGACTCTAGAGAAATTAGATGGTGAATCATCCACAAAATAAGTACTTCATATCACAGACTTTAAATAGCCCTTTGAAATTCTGGTCTAATATGTTTCCAAATTGGTATTAGTTCATGAACTGTGTTTAAGGATAACCCAGCCTCTTGTCCACAATCTCCTGGGGCTCCCCCTACCTTTACTGAACTCTTCCCCTTCCTATCTAATAAAGCCCAAAGTTACAATGTGGGATGGATGTTTTTGAGTTATATTTATATGTCAGTTCAAATCAAAGCGAAGAAAGAAGCTTTGGTGAGCAGAAGTAGTCATCATGTTACCTTGCTCAGTGTAGCAAGGGGTGGAGCCATTGCTCAGAACTCACAATTGCTAAATTCCCCAATTTGATGTTTCCTAAGTAGAAATGTGTAGAGCAAAGGGAATTGAAGAGTCTCTGACTTTTCTGTAAACTCTCCCTTTCTTTTGTTGGCTAAAGAGAAAGCAAAGCCTTCTCTAAAATGCAAAGAACTTTCTAGCACAGGTGCCCCTTTTGCTATTCATGCCGGCTTCCTGGGTTTCCTGCCATAGTCCTGCTTTCCAAGGTCAGTCCTGTTATATCTGTGTTCTAATAACTCAGTGGTTTTTGAAATTTAGTTTGCATTAGAATCACCTGGATAGCTTCTTAAAAGAAGCCATAGATTTCTACGTCCCACCCCTGGAGTTTCTGATTTTGCAGGCTGCTGCTCTGGGGACCCCTGTAACCTCCATAACTTTGCAGATCAGGCCCCCTTGCTTGCTACTCTACTCTTAACCAATCATTAGGAAACTTGTATCCACCTCGCTTGCTTCAGGTCTTACACACTTGGCCTCTGTTGTTTTGGGATCCTACTCCATCACTATTTGTTGTGCTTCTTCATTGCTGAACATTGTAGCAATGCTGGAGCCCCTCTCACTAGTGTATTCTTGGTGATTATTCCTGATGGCCTTGGTTATTGGTATGTCCTCTAGGCTTTTCTGTGGAACATAACCCTTTGGTGGTTTTTCGGGCCTCACAAAATTTGTAATAAATTCACTAGCATGTCCATATATCTGAGCCTTTTATTTCTTTCTTCCTCAGTCTGCCAAGGAAATTCTGGCATTCCAAACTTGCTTAGTATGGATGATTGCTTTTTCCATGCCTCTAGGAACCATCCTAATAGCAAGGTGACACCAACTCCTGGGGTTCTTGCCAAGGTATAAATGCCATATCTCTGGAGAGTGTTCCCCAAATAATATTCTCTCCCTTTTCAGATCTTATGTTCCAGCTTCTCCTAGTCAAGCACTCTCAGATTCCAGTCCCCCCAGCACTGCCCCAACATCTACCCATATATGTTGGCTGAGCCTTGCAGCTCTTTTGGACTGGAGTCCCTTTTCTACGACCCTTATCAGGCCCAGCATGTCCTGCAGTGATTATGCTGTGACTTAATCCTACTCGTGGGCCTCATAGCTGGAAGGAGAGGTGAGGGGAGATCTTGGGTGGGGTACATGCTGCCTCCAAGGGGGAAAACTTCACTGATTTCAAGCAAGAGGGAAATGCTACCTCCAAGTAGCAAGGGGTTCAGAGAATTCAGAGGAGTTACAGGGCGAACAGCAGCCCCACTTTGCCCAGCATGGTCCTGCTTTTAGCACACAAAGTTCTACATTCCAGGAATCCCCTCAATTAGCAGAAACCAGGACAGTGGGTCACCCTAAGATTCTGGAGATTTGAAACTGTCAGGAGCATCTACCTAGATGTTTCCATTCCAAGTGTCAGGGTCCCCTTTTCTCCAACCAGGTTGAGATAACATGTCTGTTTGGAATTTCACCATTTGGAGATCAGCACTAAATTTAGTCCTAGGTTTGAGTGTCAACTGCCGGATATGAGAGCCGCTTTGTAAACTACCGAGGAGTTCTGTGGCTTCCTTATTGGTCTTTCTGTTGTTTGATAATTGCCTGTAGCTTTTCATTATCTTTAGCTCATTTGGTGTATCAATCCCATTTTCCCTGTAGTTACTATTTCTCCCTTAGCTCTCAGTACCTGATAAATCTTACCTGCTAGTGCATTCCTTTCCATGGATATATCTTTCCACTTTGCCACCCGACGCACTTGGGCCAGGGGATGCCATGATCCATCTATCACCAGTTAAGTCCTCGTTGCCTGCCAGTGGCTAGTGATTTGGCTCCCAAATCCCACTGAGCACCACTTCTAGACAAACTGTTGCAGGTTGAGTTCTCTGGAAGCAGATGCCGAGATGATTTTGATGTGCAGTGTACTTTTTTAGAGATGAATGCCTGCGGAAGGGAGAGGGTACAAAGAAGTAAGGTTGAGCAGAGAAATGGAAGAACTGTGAATCAGGCCCGCAAAGCCTCAACCTACCCTACAGGGAGGTCTGGAGCATACATGGCCCATTAGAGTTGTCCCACATTTGGCTGAAATGGCTGGATTTCCATACTCCGCCTCCCTCAGCTACTGGATATGCACTGCCCCGGGAAGGGCATGTACTTGAGTGAGGAGGCCCTCTGCAGCAGCATCGACTCTGGAGGCTGAGAGCTTGGGCAACTCCTTCTTTAAACGGGATGTGAGCAGTGTGCTTCCACTACCCACACCGGAAAGGAAACAGGTTGCTTCTATTCAGGTTGGCTACTAGTGATTTATTTGTAGGCTAGGAAGGCTCTGTAAATGGCAAAATATTGTTTGCATTATTAACTTATGTTTTCTTCCTGTATTTTACCCATTAATCTTTCCCTATTCAAGGGGCAATGACCGCTCATGTTTCCTCATTTCAGGGTAGTTTAATTTCATTATTTTCTGGATTTTCCCCTAGAAACCTAAAACTATTGTTCTAAGAATAGAGTTTTAGGAGAAGGCAATATTACCAAGCTAAAAAGGTGCTCTAGGATAGTAGGTCCTACAAAAAATACAGATGTGGTTACTGTTTCTGGCATTTCCCTGCATACATAGCAGATACTCAGCAGTAATGGTTACCCAGTAAATATGGGATGTAAGACCGTCCTGTGTTCTGGCTAAAAAGCAGCACAGTGATGGACCTAAGGAGACACATGGGCTGACACGGCTGTGTCTGAGCAGTAATTTTCAATCACCACTACCACCACCACCTTGGCACTGTATATAACTCCAGGACTTTGAAACAACCTTGAAATAGAAAAGGTAACAGAAGAATGTTGCAAGAACAGCTTCAAATTTCCAACTTGTCTGTTGGGATGGAAGCATGGCTTAGGTGACTGGAAGAAAATAAAGAGATATATCTTGCACACCTATATGTATGGACTGTTTTACACATGTAAAAAACTCAATCATATCAGTCTCTCCATCCCTCCCCTCCTCTTAATTGCTCAGGTCCTCTAAGCCTCTCAGAACCTTCCATATGTATCTTCTGTGTTCTTAGGCCATCTGGAGCACATATTGCCAGATGGATGCTGAGAGGATGTTAAGTACTTTATGCACAGCTCAAAGCCTCTATCAGCTCCTCTCTCTTCTATCTCAGAGCATGAGCAGGCCCACAGCACCCCACCCCCAAACCCACCCATTTGCTTGTTCTTGCATTGATCAAATCTCAACTCTAGTCCCACAAGTATTTATTTATAGCAGCACTTTAGAAAAAATATTGACTCCACCACTTTCTTGTTTTTGTCCTCATTTTTTTTCACTCACATTCATATTCCTTTCCTTCATAACACTCATATCTTTTTTCTTATTTTAAATTTCCACATATGTGAGGTTCTTTGAGAGTTCTAATTACAAAACAATGGATTAAAGTATTTGTCAAAAGAAACCTCAAAATGCTATTTTAAAAATAAAGTCTTGAAGTGAATGGAACATACTAATACTGATTTTACAATTTTGACCAGTATTAAAATCGTTTTTTTTTTTTTTTTTTGCATTAATATCAAGCAGAATTAAGGACAGAAGGGGGAAAGTGTATGCTTCAAAACCACCTTCAGAATATCCTGGAAAGAAAAATGAGATTAATTTACGTAGTAGGTCACTCAATGTGTCTCATTCAGATGTCTATCATGCTTTAAAGATGATTCTTTTTCATAAAACTCTGACCTTATCAGCCTATATTGCAGACACTTTGAGTAAAAGTGGGGCTTCTGCTGAAAGGACCTCCATTTCCTTAATTATTACTTCAGTAATTCAAAGGCTCTGGCATTTTAATGCAATTTCTCCATAGTTACCTTCCACCTTCCTCCATTTTTACAACTCTCTCATCTACTTTACACACTCAGCTCTTCTCAGCTGCCTGTGATATTCATCCATCCATCCATCCATCCATCCATCCATCCATCCATCCATCCAGTACATATGGTTAAGTGTCTGCCAAGTTCTGCTCTAGATGCTGAGAATATGGCAATGAACAAACAAAAATCTCTTCCTCATGGGGGTAGAGGGAGTCAGAGACAGTCAATGATTTAATTTTTTAAAATTGTGTTAAAAAGTGATAAGTATGAATAAAGAACAAAGCAGGAAAAAGAGTTAGAAAGTGTCAGAGGCATAGGGTTGTTATGATTTCAGAAAGGGTAGCCAGGGAAAGCCTCACTGAGAAGGTGATTTAAGTAAAGGTGGGGAGACGTGGCAGGCCATGCATCTGGGGAAAGAACCAGCCAGGCAGAGGCAGAGATAGCAGCAAGTACAAAGGGTCTATGGTGGGACAGTGAGTGCCACATTGGGGGATGGCACTGAGTGAGGGACAGGGAATAAAGTCCAACATGAGGTCTGAAAAGGAATGTGAGGAGGATCCTGGATCAGGTACTACTTAATGGGCCATTGTAAGGACTTGAGCTTCACCTCCCATGAACTAGGAGCTATTGGAGGAGTCTCAACAAAGGAGTGATATAATCTGTTTAAAATTTCACAGGCTCACTCTAGCTGCCATGTTGAAATTGACCAAAGGAGGACAAGGAGAGCAGCAGAGAGGTCAGTTGAAGTATTTAGCTGAGAGGTTGTGGTGACAGGAAAAGTAATGTTTTTATACCCTCCTAACTACTTGTCCATGTTCTGTTCCTTTCTATGTTCTTCAGAGCTGAACCTCTTTCTAAATTCTTCTCTTCTCATGTCACTCTCTTGCAAGAATACCAAAACAACCCCTTGCTGGCCAAATTATGTTCTGTTCTTTTTTTTCTAGTACTCTAATCTTTTGCTATTTGGCATTCTATCCACTCTGTCCCCTTCTGCTTCCCTGCATGAGTTCTCTATTCCTGGTGTCAGCTGATTTACTATTCTCCTAACAAAAAACACTACCAACTATTCTAACCTCTTCAAGAAGAACCCACACTCTTATTTGCCTAGATCCTTCTCATCCTTAAACCCATTTCAAGTGCACCCTTCTTGATGTCTTCCTTATGCTAAAAGTGCACACGAGCACCTCTGTTCTCTTGTCTGCCCCTCACACCATTTTGTACCATTTTCTCACTTGACTTTTGGTGCCTTCATGAGTTCATAAACTCCACAAAGGCAGAGACTAGGTATAATACATTTTTGCCCTCTCCATCCCCACCAGCACAAGTGAAGCATGTAATTTGTATTTGGCAAATATTTGCTGGATTGAACAAAATATAAAATGCTCTTCAAAACTAAGGTAGAACTCTTTCCAAACATGCC
Organism: Eidolon dupreanum; assembly: GCA_028627145.1. Taxonomy (NCBI): domain Eukaryota; kingdom Metazoa; phylum Chordata; class Mammalia; order Chiroptera; family Pteropodidae; genus Eidolon; species Eidolon dupreanum. Next base: position 100,153,739 of record CM053507.1, read on the forward strand.
TTTGATAGTGATCTGCCAAATGGTCTTGAAATACTCACCCATGTTCCTAAGTGCTCTACCCTAATGGGTATTTCCTGGAGTGGTGACACATGTTTGTGCCCGTTTCCTAGGACCAGAATGAGGATATTCTGTGTAACCCTGATATAATACCTATCTCCTCCAGCAGGCTGCATGACACTCTTCTAGGGCTTAAATAGCTGGCTGCCTTCTCGCCTTCCTTTCCCCACTTTCTGCCCCCTCCCTACCTTGCCTGCCTCATTCCCTTCAGAGCATGTGTTATTTGCAGGCATCACTTCAAGGATGGATCTCAACAAGACCTGGTGAGCTGCATATTTATACAGTCCCTAGATTTTTCTTACCAGCTGTGGACGTTTTTGCAAACTCTACATTACCACCTAATTGAAATGGCTGCTTGGTTCCATTTCTCTTATTAAAGACAGATTAAGAAAATCAGTTCAATACCTTAGCCATTTTAAAGTCATCATTAATCTCATGCTCTTGATTTACTACAAGCTGGCTTTTTAAAACAGCATGTCCCTAAAAATCCTTCTGCTTTTTGGTCCCTTCTTGCTGGTTTGATACTTGCATACAAAATATGCTTCATTTTGGCTGCTCATTTCATTTCTTTTAGGCTGCTTTACCAGTTACAGCTTTTGTTCATTCCCCACGGAGCCTCTTCTAATATATATATACATATTTTATATGTATATACATATACATATAAAATAAATATACATATTTATTTTATACATATTTTACTTCCCCCTCACCCATAAAGCTCTTTCAATTTATCATTTGAAGTTTCCAGTTGTCTGTGAACTTGAAGGATGAGAATGAAATGCAGTATTTTGAGTCTCATTTAGGGTGTCCTCATGAACTCTCTGGTTTTCTCTGATGATTGTCCTGACACCTTGCCACCTCAGTCTGCCAGTCCCCATCACTGAGACCTTTCAACCCCCACCTGGAGACAGAATCTGAGTTCAATACCAGGTCTTGCCAGGAGAACATATGGAGTTGGTGTTGTAGGTCTTAAGGATCTGCTTTTCCAGTCTGCACTTTGCACAGGATCTCTAGTGACTGGCCTCCTGGTTGGACGTCTGGGCCCAACGATCTGACCTAACCTGTCCAGATCCTTAAATCATCCAGAGTCCCCCTGACCTTGCTAGTCCTTCCCTGAACCACAGCTAATAGCCAAGGGTCTGCTTTTGCATGTTACAACATCCTAATCTAGACTCACATTAAGGCAAACAATGCATTTGGTTCTCCATGACCTATCAAGGTCAGGGATACCCACTAGGGATTACCCAGGAACTCCTCAATGCCAAGTGCTGTCTGCTCAAGTAACAGTTGCCACTTTATACTCTGGATAGCATGTTCTACCTTCATAGATGGACATCTTTCCACTGCTTGACAGGAGGCTGCACACCAGATGGTAAGTCTGACCTATTTCATTTCTCACAAGCATCTCAATCTGACACTCACTAATATAAGAGTGTTTATTGATTTCTGTCCATTCCAACAGCCTATCTAGGTTTTCCTCTCAATAGTAACATCCTCAGTAAGACAGGCTATTAGACAGTGGTTATCTCAATTCCTTCACATCCTTGAAGACTCTTTTCTATCCTCTAGCACCTCCTTTCCCAGTGAGCAAAGTCCTCCTGTTACAGCAGCTCTGACAGGGCCTCCCTTCCCCATGGTACCACTCAAGCTTGAGAACTGTCCCCTCTTCAGACCTGCCTTCTTCTCCCTCTCCTTTCTGCAGCCAGTACCTTGAAAGACTGATTCTGAGAGGCACACACTAAGAAACTGGTGAATTTCTCTGAAAAACTACACTGAGAATATCATAGTCACCACCAAATGGTTCTATTTATGATAGTTAAGGAAAGACTCGTGGATAGACCTACCATAGATGTAAAGAAAATACGCCTTGCATGTAATCACATTTCTTTTCTCCTGGGGCATGTGGAACACTTAAAAACTGAGGCTTCAAACAACAATGAAATAACCATTTTTTACCTCTTTTAGGAATAAAAATTTTTAAATTATAACATTCAGTTTTGAAAACAGGTTTATAAAATAACACACATTCAGCAATTTACCCTATGGATATAGTAATCCACCAATAAAAATCATGAATTAAGATGTTTATTAAATTATTATTTAAAATAGCAAATATTTTGAAAAATACAAAAACTCATTAATAGAGAAAAGTTAGTATATAATCAGCAGTCCTAACCTTTTTGGCACCAGGGACTGGTGCTCCTATGAGAACCTATTGTCTAATGATCTGAGGTGGAGCTGAGGCAGTGATGCTAATGCTGGGGAGCAGCTGCAACTACAGATGAAGCTTTGCAATCTCCCCCACCGCTCACCTCCTGCTGTGCGGCCCGGTTTCTAACAGGCCACGGACAGGTACTGGTCCACAGCCCAAGGGTTGGGGACCTGTGTATATAATGATACATTTATAGTATGAAACAGTAAACATTCATTGCAATGTTTTCAGAGAATATTTTAAATTATAGGAAAATATTAACAATATATTATTAAGTGAAAACAGTAAGATTTAAAATACTATATTTTATTATCTCAATCATGTCACAAATAATGTGTTTATGTGTGTTTGTGTATGTATGTATTACATAAATATGGCTAAGATAAATACATTGAAATGTTAACAACTCTCCTTTATGGGGTTAGAACTTATTTTTATTTTATATTAATGTTCTGTGTTTTCTCTGATTTTCTACAATAAACATGTATTACTTTTATAGTCTCAAAAACATAAATAAAAACACATAGGTAGTTAGACTTGAGTTCAATGTAAACATTTAGCTGGAGCTGTTGAGGTATATGGATCACTCCAGCATTGAGAGGAGCAACATTCAAGAATAGTAATGTGCCTCTATCAGTGAGTTTTTCTGTTACACTGCTTGAGAAATGATGCCCTTTTGGCTTCTTAACCTACAAGTGTAACTCATATTTTCTCATTTTAAAGAAGAACAATTAAGGGACATGACAATTATAATGGTTTAAAATTGTGTTTGCTTAGATGAACCCCATGCAGCAAAATTGCTAGAATGTAAAACTAAGCAGCTAACATTGACCATTATGTCCTGATGACTCAGTGGAGTTCCAGAAAAGAGTATACAGGTTAGGCTTGCTATGCTGGAACCTCCCCCCAGTACAAAAATATAGACATAACTAATGGAGACTTCGACTAAAGAAAGTGTAAATAAACTCAGAACATATATAGGAAGATTGAAAGTAATTTTGAACTCCTAGAACAATGAGTGTCTTCAAACTATTTAAAAATTTTGTTTTTCCTCAAACAAACTTCCTTTGAGTAACTTCCTAGAGAAATTGCTCCCAAGTCTTTTGTGTGAGGAAGAAGACAATGGATAGATGGATGGAGGAGTCAGGCGCACAAGTAAGGAGGAACTCAAACCTCAGCCACCTTCCTGGGCTGGGCCCACATGTGGTTTGGGTGTTTTGAATCACAGTTCAGCTATCATGTAAAATGCTGCTTCTGGATATCACCTTCCTCCCTATTCCAGGGGACCTGCTCCTGTTGGAAGGCCTTGCAGGCCAATTTTTTGAACTCCTTACCTTTCTTTCTTAGATTTTAGTCAGGTGAGACATCTCTCTATCCCTGACAACTCCTGCACTCGTCTTGGCTTGGTAGCCCTCAGCAGTGTTTCTCATCCCTCAGCACCGAGTCCCCCAGCTCTGACTTATACATTCCGTACTGTAAAGGCTGTATTTTCCTAACCTCACACCAGAACATGTGGGACAAGACACTTTTTTCCAATTTGTCTTGGAAAAGCTTTTTCAATATAAAATTAGATCATATTTAGTTATATTTAGCAAAATAGTTCTTTTGAGGAAAAAAAAATGTATAAAATTGAGCTGTTCAAGCACATCTGGTTCTTATGGCCACTATACTCCTGGCTGACTGTCCTGAGGAAGCCATGGAGAATCAGTGGGGTCGAACCCGGGACTCCCCGCAAACCCAGGTCAGGTTATTTCAACCTAAACCAGCTGTAGTGCCTTCTTCCCTTTACTACTCCTGCCCTCAAGAGAACTCTGTGTGGAATTACTTGGTCTCCCAGGAACTAATAAGCTAGCAGTTTTCAGCCATCTCCAAACTATTTCTAAAGGAGCTTTAGTATTTTCACTGCTAAGCTTTTAAAATAGTCTATATATTTGATAAGCAATAAATAATTAGATATACCCTCTCCTATTTTTCAGTAGTAGTTTTATTTTTTCAAAAGTCAACTGAGACTAGAACCATTGATCTCAAATTACAAATTATTTGCAGAAAATATCCGAATAATCAGTTCTTATGGGGGAATAGGCAAGGAGGGAGTAACTTCATGGGACTTCACACAGCCTCTAGAGTCACACAGGATAGGTAAGCACCCCTTCTTTACAAGGTCAGTTTTATGGTTAAGAATTCTTTATTTGAATGGTGAACTATCTTTCATGAGTTATAGGAGGATTCGAATAACTCATGGATATTGTGATGTGACTCAAGATGAGTACAGGAATTTTTCTTAGGGAAGAAAGAGAAAAGACTTGGGATGTTCTTTTAAAGACAGTTCCCTGTCTTGGTCCCCTTACTTTAGAAGACAGACAGACTGAATGAGATGTGCACACCCTCCCCCTGCCCATCCCTCCACACCCCGACTGCCTTTGGCTTATGCTGTTTTTGAGTCTGTGGCTGGTCAGTAAAGCAAGAACTGTCACCACCTACTCAGGAGTTTGATGGTATGGACTGGCAGCTGAGCTTTGTGCCATGGCTGTGGAGAAAACCCATGTTCCTAGCCTGAGGCAGCCATCTTAAAATATATCACTTTGATCAAAGAGAAGCTCAACATAAGAGTATTCAGGAAGAATGCAAATCTTTTACCCCAATGTACATTTACTCAAAATACTTGTCCTGCTGGTGGGGAACAAAGGTGCCACATTTCTCTACACAAAGGAAACCGTTGATATTCTGGTTGTAAAAGTTTTTATTTAATGTAATTAAATATGCAGTTTCATAAAATTAGAAAGCAAAAAGGAAGGTTTTTTAATCTATTGCGATAGAATGGCCCTGAAATATATTAATGGACTCATCGTTGAAGACGAGAAGGGAGTAAGGATGTTTTAGTTCCATTTTTATTATTCATTTCTTTCCCATGGAGATTTAGATAAACTTGCTCTTTCTCCCTAACCATCTCTAAGAGTAGAAAAGGATTTCCTCACAGAATTCTAATGAAGGAAGGAACCCCAGAGAATGACAAGCCTGAGGGTAGATTTACCAGGGGAAAAAAAAAAAAAAAAACCTTTTTTTCAGACATTCAAAAGAACTTTAGAGCCAACTCCTGCTTCTGAGAGAGACTCAGAAAGGTCATTGATTCTCTCATTTGCAGCATATTTTCACCGAGGAAGACTTACGAGGCAGGAAGGAAGAGAGCCAGATTTACTCAGGTAGTTTTAATATAAAACAATGGAAAAAGAAATAGTTTTATTAAATGACTAGTAGGAAAGCAAAGATCTTTGGAAGTAATAGATATAAGCCATGTAATATATTTTCAGACAACACATGCTGATAATGGTACTGATAGCTAACCCTTACTATCTCTTGCTATGTGCTTTATATTAACTCAGTTAATCCTTAGATGTAGTATTATTATCCACATTTTATAGCCGAGGCACTGCTGAATAGAGAGATGAAATAACTTGTCCAAGTTTCTGTAAATAGAAAGTACTAGAGCTGGTATTCTTAACTTGGCAGTCCTACACACACACACTGCCTTGAATTGATGGTAGTTCCTCTTCAATGGTTCCACTCCATTTCTTGAGAAAATCTCAGTAAAGGACTAGAACAAGGATTGAATGAGCACCTACTGTGTGCCAATTATTGGGCCAATTCTCACAACAACCCCAGGAAATCTGTTACCCAAGAAAATCTCAACAAAAACTTAATAAACATTTATCCAGTATCTACTGTGTGCCAGTTACTGGGTCAATTCTCACAAAACTTAGAGTGATACTTTTCCTTAATCCTATTTTACAAATGAGGAAACGGACTAAGAGAGGTGAAATTCAGAGAGCGAAGCAACTTGCCCACTATAGCTGGTCAAGAAAGAGTGAATTAACATTGGAGCATATTTGGTTTGATTTCAAATCTGTATTTTTTCCACTATCCTACACTAAGCAGTTTAGGCAAGTGATCTAATATCTGAATTTGTTTTGCTCTTCAGATTTTTAGTTTTAAAATATATATTTACTAAATTTACCACATGAGATCTTTATTGAACATCATAACAGCCCAGCTAAAAAGATAAACAATGTAATTAACATTCCCAAAATAATACCTGGGTCATACAAGGATCGGAGATATACATATAATTATATATTTAATATAACTTGAAGGGTCTTCTAGAAAGAGAGATTCAAGAAATGGAGACCAGTGCTTGCTATTTCAAATCAGCCATTTGTCACTCTACTCTCATTAGAGCTTCTTGCTTGACCAGTGATGAGCAGAAGCTGAATTACAGACTTTGGCCTTCTCTGCAGGCCCAATATGCCAAAAAGCAGCTGATTTATCTGTCAGATCTGTGTACTAAATGAAATCACCCAGATAAACAGATGGCCTGGTCAGGGTGGTATTTCATGGCAACACGTGTTTGTTTGAATACCATGGTCATAAACCTTTCACTCTGGGTCTAAAATTAAATTGTGACTTTTGGATGTTACCTGGGGCTATTCAGGAGAGAGCATTCAAATGTCAAATTTATGGGAGAGTTTCATCAGTAAGTTCTACGTAACTCTTTATATTGATTTATAAGAAGAAAAAACGTATATGTTTGAGATGTGTATGTGTGAGGGGGTATTGTACATAAAGATCCAAGCCCTTCAATTATGATTTACAATGAAACAGATTACTGCTTGGGTTTGCACCTTATCAGATGAAAAATATATTTCACTGACATTCAACTTGAAATTTCACATTCCAACATAACAGCAGGCCAAGACCCTGGTATCTATTCTGCTAAAAGTTACTCATTGTTATTGTAGCTTTAAAAATTAAGAGGAGTGGAGAAAGAAGCTCTCAGTTTGTATAGCATTCTGCCCTAACTGGTAATCTGTTGTAGCTATGACTCCCAAGGTTATTCTCAGGAAAGTGATGGATAATATAGGTAGAATGATATACTTATCAAAGTTGGAATTAAATTAATAAGAGGAAATTGAGTTGGCAGTGCAATTCTGTACTATTTCCTTCACATATGTCATAGTTACAGGGAATAAATAAGACTGAAATTTCTGTTCTTGTTAGAATCATTCATTATTTGAGATATTCTAATAAACTCTATTCTATTTTTTGTGTTTATACAACTACTACCCGCAATAATAAAAGAAGTGACCATGATTGTTATAATAGTGTGATAGCATTATGAAGATTATTTTATCTTTCTGTCTACTATTATGTTATAATTTTTTAATAAATATTTTATTTCGAGATAATTATAGGCTCATATGCAGTTGGAAGAAACAATACAGAGGATTCTCTGTATATCCATCATTAAGTTTCCCCTCATGGTAAAGTCTTGAAAAAACTATAGTACAATGTAGCAAACAAAAAACTGGCACTGATACAATTCATGGGCCTTATTCAGAGTTCACGTTTTATATATACTCACTTTCATGCATGTGTATCTGTGTGTATGCATTTACTTCTGTACAATTTTAGCACATGTATAGATTGGATGACCACAACCAGAGTGAAGACACAAAACAATTCCATTGTAAGTATCCCTTGCACTTTTTTTTTATAACCCCAACTACCTCCTTCCCTCTTCCTACTCCCTTAGCTCTCTTAAAAATGCTTCTGTTCTCCATCTCTATACTTTTGTCATCTCAAGAATGCCATATAAATGGAACCATACAGTATGCAACCTTTTGAGATTGGCTTTTTAACTCAACATAATTCCTTTAAGATCTATACAAGTAGTGTTTCAGTAGATGTACCACAGCATGCTTAGTCATACACTCCAGTTAAACACAAATGGTTAAACAAATATAGGGTTTCCCTCCCCCCTGCCTACTTGAAATTTTGGGTTGTTATGAGTAAAGCTGCTATGAACAGATTTTGGGGGGAATATAAATTTTTCATTTCTTTGGGATAAATGTCCCAAACTGCAATTCCTGGTTTCTATGGTAAGCACATATTTTGTTTTGTAAAACTTCCATATTATTTTCAAGACTGGTTACACCATTTTACATTCTCACCAGCAATATATTAAATTGGTTGTATAATAATAAAGTGATATTCCATACATCTTTGATAGCCTAGATCAATTCAAGTTTTCAATGATGTCTTCCCTCTTTCACCATTTTAATCTATGCTACCTCTCTTTATCTTACATCTCATAATATTTGAGCCATTTATTAACATTGAAAATACTCCAAACCCAGGGATTATTATGTTCCTTTGTTATTTTCTTTGATGAGCTTGTCACAATAAGTAATAATCAGGAAATAGGTTTTGAATGATGAAAATTGAATAGATAAAAAGTAATATAAATCAATAAAATGTGTTGTAGTTTTCAAAAAAATTACTTTCTCTTTATAAGTGATGTTATCAGAATTTTAAGTAAATTCTGGAAACATGGTTATTAAGCAACGTATTACAGATATGGCAAACTAAATGTGATTATCCTGTTATTTCCAAAATAACCTTGATACTTTCTCTATGGATATATTAAACCATTTGAGAAATATGAAAATATAGTATCAAATTTTTAATTAGAATGGCTTAATTAAATTACTGCTTTTTAATGCCTTTCTCCATCATGGCATTAGCTGACATAAGAGCAATGATGTACTGATAAATGTTTAGCAACCAGCTCTCTTGAAGGGAAAAAAAAAAATGCCTAGACGTGTATCCTTGCCATTTTCCATGATGTAAAGCCTCTGACCATGGCCAATTACAAACTATCATTTACATATCATTGAATGCAGATTTGGAAAGAGACAGAACAGGCTTTAGTGAGCCTCTACGAGCCAGCTCCAGCACACCAGTGTTAGGAATATATTACATTTAACTAATGGAAAATGCTCTAAAATATGTATAAAAATTCAAATGAGTCATCTGCACATGGGCACTGGGCATTTTTGAGTGACTTCAGTCTCCAAACTCTATTCTCTCACCAGTTATCTCTAACGTTGAATGTTTTCCAATAGAAGTAGCCCATTATTTCCCCAGTTAACATCTGTTCATCCTTTTTGTCTGTGCACAGACATCTCTTAGTTTCCACTGATGACTCCTCACTCCTTCTACACATGCACAGTTTAACGCAGGACCATGTGTCATAATTTCTCATGTCAGTCTTTACTTTTCCTTCAGATTACTATATGTGATTTATGGATATATATTTATTTTTGTTTCTATTTAATATCTACAACCCTTACTAAACTAGACACTAGATGAGAGGCCAGGACCATGCCTATTTTGTTTACCTCTTGCCCTAGAAGTACAGTGAATGAATGGATGAATAAATTGCACTGACTGGGAATTCCCACTCAGCAATATCTCAGGAGGTGTCCTCTTCTGCACTGGATTGGCCCTTCCTCTGCTCAGTTGGCCATGAGCTCTTCAGTCTGTTAAGATATCACAGGGCAAAAGAAGCCATTGTGTTTCTAACCATTCTCATCTGTTGGAGGAGGTCATCAAAAGGACATGACCTCAGGTTGACCCAAGAGCTCCATCCAGGCAATCTAAGGATTCTCATCCCCTCCTCTGTCCTTGAAATATATGTTCTTCCATCAGTTCACACAGCTGAAGCCATTTTCAAGGATGCAGGCTTCAGAGAGTGAGATGTTGTTGAGATCACCTGGATGGAATACTGGACTGCACCGAGGTAAGGCCTCTACATAAACTTCTAAGATTCCGGAGGGTGGGGGCACAGATCTGCTCATTTTATGGTTGGTTAAGTCAAGCCTTATTAGGTAAGTTCCCTTGCTATTTAAAACCGCCCCCCCCCAACCCCAATCTGGTGTGGCCAGACTCTTTGGTTTCTCCTTGTCCTTCATGTAGAGGACCAGTTTCAGATTTTACCAGGGAAGTTCCTGAAATCTCAAACCCGCATCACCCCAAATTAACCACATCAGTAAAACACTGTGCACTATCACCACTGGTTGGAGGGGGGGCGGGGGGGGGAGTAGGGGGAATTTATTTCTTTTATTGACACTTAACAACTTTTTTTTCTCTATTGTTTTTCCTGTCTTTAGCTTAAGTCTCTTCCTGTTCAACTTATTAATTCAGGCTTGCAAATGTTTCGGTCTCCCCCTCTCTCTCTCTCTTGCTTGTTTTATCATTATAGAACTAAAGGGAGCATTAAGAGATTTTTGTTTGCATATTTTTGTTTTTGCATCACTCACAGAAATTGCAAAACTACAAAGAAAAAAGATTTTCTTTGTTCTTTGTTTTCTCTCCGTCCCCACTAGAATATAAGCTCTCCGAAAACATGTGCTTTAAAAAAAAAAAGTTATATATATATATATATATATATATATATATATATATATATATATATATATAATGCTCTATCATCTGAGACCTAAAACAGTACATGCCACACAGTGGGCATTCAATTGATACATGTTGAATGAATGAATTTATTTCTTAATCATTTCGATAAAGAAAATATACAGTGCATTCTAGAAAAAAAATCCTGAGGACATGTTTTACACAAGAACAATACTTAAATATTTTTAATAGAAATAACTATAAAAATTAGCAACCAAATAAATCTGAAATTGAAATAATGGCTAATTTAACAGGAGAAAAGTCAGTATATCATGGGATTAATCTTGGTCCTGTCCTATAACACCTTTTAGACTCTGGGTGGTAAAAGTACCAATTCCTTGAATTAACAGCTAGCAGATTTTTATCTTCAACGATAATATTTTATGTTTATGTGGCACTTTATAGAGTGTAAAGCTGTTTTTTATATTGTCAAACTTCATTAGTATTCAAACCAAATGGAGAATTTTCTATGCTCGAAGTCAGGCTATATGCTATTGAATGTAAAAGAAATAAAGATATTATATCAGAGTATGCTAGTTAACTTCTAAGATCCATTTCTCCTTCTTCCTTAGAAATAAGGACATTAATTTTGAGCCAAGCACAGACCACACAGCTAAGAATCTATTTTCCCCAGCTTCCTTGCAGCTCAGTGTATGTGACTACGTTTTTGTTAATGAGATATAAGTGATAGTGTGCACAATTGCTTCCTTAGAGAGAGGAGACATGCTTTTCTTTATTTCTTCCTACATCCTAATGCTTGGAATACATTTGTGATGACTAGAGCTTTAATGATTACTGTAGACCATGAGGGAAAAGGCCATAACCATGTCCATTTTATCCCACATCGTATTTTCAACACTTAGCATTAGTCATAGCATATAATAGATATATAATAAATATTGAATAAATAAATAAACATAATTTCCTTGATTATATTCTCTTCCACCTCTATTTTCTTCTTGGAGAAGCATTGGACAACTACATTTCAAGGAACTACTTATAAAAATAGAGTTACTAAAGGTCCGCATTTGCACAGTCCCATGCCATGTGACAAATCATCTCTAACCATTTACACGTTAAGTGGTTTTATAAAGCTATAGAATTATTTTAAAGTCTCCATCGTTGTTTTAGAGAGAGATACTGAATGTAAGGCATTAGCATAGCATAAGGAACTTGTATGAGAACATTTATATGACCAAGTTGATACCAGATAAGAGATATATAAGGTAATAACAAGATTCTTATGAATCTCCAACAATTTCAGTAAGCTAAGTTGAACATAGGAAGCAGGAGATCTAAGAAGACATTATCTTCTGGTTGCAGCCAGAAGACAAAGGAAGACGACTCTGAGGAGGGAACTGAAATCTTCATTGGGATGTGATTCAGGGTGGGGTTCTGATCTAAGGCTGTTGTATATGCAGTGGGTTTTACCCCTAGAGAGCTTACAGATGTCATTCAGTCACTGGTAATTCCTGAGATCTTTATCTGAAAGCTCATTTTGGTAGTAGATATCTCTGGTTGTCATTTCATTATTGCTTTAAGATGTAAGCTATATTAAAGCTTTCGAGGACAGATATCAATACATTATATGGCCCTTAGTATATTCCCAAATAATCATTTAGAATATCCCAAACTCACAGACATCCAAAATTCCTTAATAAATTGCTCAGGCAAAATAACATTAGTGTATTATCAAAAAGATTTTAAGGTGATCTTTAAACAAAGCAATAGTATATTGTTTCTACCTAACTGGTTTAAAAAATAATGCTTGGCAATGTCCAATAAGATACCTTATAATATTATGCATATCTCATATTACTGGATTCCAGAGAGGATCATTGCCTAATATTTATAAAAGATGGATTTTCTTTTTAGCATGTGTATGTGTTTAATGCTGTTTTTGTTTGTTTGTTTGTTTGTTTGTTTTTAAGTAGCTAATGCTGAGGTTTCAGGATAGAAATTTGGAAATATTTACTATGTTGCTAGCACATAAACTAAGAGCTATTAGACTTTAATGCTTTTTTTCCCTTAACTTTTTATAGCCTCCCATTTTTAATAGCTGCCAATCTGCTGATTTTATTTTAAATAGATACTTCAAGACTGTGCTTTGTCAAAACAGACAGATGTATCATTAAATTCCCTCCCAAATTACACATTCGGCAATGCCTTTGTTTCATGTTCTACTGAGGTATCTGAATTTGTTATAATCAGGAGTGAAAAGGAGGCCATAGAGCTGATTTGCAGAGCAAAAAGCTCTGTAACTTAGAATTGATTGTTCTGATTACATATGGCTTTACAAAATGTATATTGCCAAAGTGAGGGTGGCCACTGTTCTGTGTGCTCATGCTTACAGGTCATTGTGGCATGTTTTGTTGGAAGAAGCTAGTGGAAGAGTCCACACTAGAAGTCTCTGGGGTTGCTCTTCTTGTCTATTAATCATCTCTTTAAAGAAAGGTTGAGGGATAATTTGACAGGAATTCTCAAATGTTCCTTTCTATTGGATTATATAATAGCTTGCTATTGCTGTCATAACAAATTGCCACAAACTTAGTGGCTTAAAACACCAATTTAACATATTATAGTTCTGGAGGTCAGAGTCCGACATTGGTCTTACTGGGCTAAAGTCAAGATGTTTACAGGGCTTCATTCCCTCTAAAGTGTTTAGGGAAGAATCTGTTTCCTAGCTTTTTCCAGTGTCTTAAGGCTGCCTGCATTCCTTGGCTCATGGTTCTTCCTCTATCTTCAAAGCCAGCTGTGTAGTATCTTCAGATTTTCTCTCACTCTGAACTTCCTACCTCCATCTATCAGTTATAAGAACTCTTATGATTACACTGAACCCACTAAGAAAATACAGAATAATCTCCCATTGCAAGACCCTTAACTTCATCACATGTGCAAAGTTTCTTTTGCCTTGTAAGGTCACATTTTCAGTTTCCAGGCATTTGAACATGGACATCCTTTGGGGTGTGTGTGTGTGTGTGTGTGTGTGTGTGTGTGTGTGTGTGCGATTCCACCTTCCACAGATTATTTATCTAATGAGTGCATATTATGCAACTTCTGTTCTAAGGCCCCTTTCTAAAGGTGAAAGCCAATGTTATATTTCCTTTCAGCATGTATAACTCAGGAAAACCATCTTTTTGCCTAATTAGTCTAGTTAATGGTTTTAGTGAATGAAAAGAAATAGAGATTATCTTCAGAAGAAGAGACTATAAGAGAAGCATCTAAGTAAATTGAAGCTTTATGAGAACTAGATGCATATCTTTGCCCATTGCAACCACCCGTAATATACAGGACAGCGATGCCAAAGTATTGTTTTCAGTGATGTTTTGTTTTCTCATCCCATAAAGAAAATTCAAATCTCTAATCTTGGAATTGGGAGAGAAATGTTCAAAGAAAGGATGCCATAGTTATTACATTTACATGACTGTTCATGTGGGTCAAAGACTGAGATTCAAAAAGACAATTTGGAATCTTCAGAAATGGCATCTCTAGGTGAAAGAATATGAAAACTAGCAATGGAGGCCCCCATAAAGGGGATGATGGAGAAATTTCTGGCAACTGCCCTGCTCTTTGAGTGGTGGGTGTTACTGAGTTGCATGAATGACTGGCTCTCAAAGGAAGCCAAGCAACTGAGGAAAACTTAGTTGGTTTGAATGATAGAACAATGACAAAGGCAAAGCAAGCCCTGCATTTTGTGTACAGTCTGTCACTGAGAAAGACTGTGTGTTGCTATTAATAAGCCTTACTGAATCCTGAAAATGTTCTCTTCCCTTTTAAAACTGTCTCTACTTTTGAGGCTAAGTATTCTTTCTGTTCCATTTTCTGCCTCCAGGGTGCATTTAAACCTCCCTTACCTACCTGAAGTTCATCATATGTTGGCTGCTTCCATTTTTGCTGAGCCGAGAGATATCCTATTGGGTTTGGAGGCTCCTGGGTCAATTGCTACTGGAGCTCCCTTGCAGCCACTGAATTAGGTTTTTGCTTTACCCATCAGGAAGAGGTAGAGACATTTTTACGTTTCTTCTGATTCTTCAGACACCTTAAACCCAAAGAAAGATCTATGCAGGACTCCCTGTGCATTTCCATCATCAGAGTCATTCTGACTTCCTCTCTGGGGACAGGCCCCGGCACCTGATGCTAACATGTGTCTTAGACAGAAGTAGATGTTCTATTTTTAAAGTCTCTCTGCTTTTCTTTCTTTCTTTCTTTTTTTTTAACCTATCAAGTTAAAAAAAAAAGAAATTGATGTTTATATTCAGAGCCTCTTTTATCCTCCATGTAAAGTACTGATCATCAGTGTTTTAAAACATTTTAATTATTTTTTTTGTCCTTCCAACTTTCATTTATTGAAGATTTATTATATACTAGGTACTGTATATATTTCTGTTTCTGAGTTCAAAGAGTAAGCAGCTTGAACATACAGAGTACACAGTTTCTCGCTGAGATTCTAGACCAGGGTTTGTTATGTCACCAACACATTGAGACCTGGAGCACATCTCATCATCTCTCAGGAACCCTGTTTCCTCCACTGTAAAGAAGATTGTCATTGGGTGGTCTCCAAGTTCACTCCAGCCCTCGATTCAAACACGTGTAAGGTCAGTGGTGCAGCTCTCCATGCTGACCCTGTTTCAACAAGCATGGGAAAGTC
This sequence comes from Eidolon dupreanum, assembly GCA_028627145.1. Classification (NCBI taxonomy): domain Eukaryota; kingdom Metazoa; phylum Chordata; class Mammalia; order Chiroptera; family Pteropodidae; genus Eidolon; species Eidolon dupreanum. The sequence goes on from CM053507.1 coordinate 100,168,963, forward strand.
TTAGGGGGAAGCGGAAATAGAAATATTGCTTTTAAAAGGTGATATACTTTACAGGGAACACTTCCTTTCCCTCTTCAAGATGAAAACTTTCCCCATCTTAGTATTATGCTAGAAATATGAAATAAAACCTGTTTAAAATACACTCAAGGAAAATAAACAAATAAAATGCTTAGTTATTATAAAAATAGGATGGTAGCAATTTTTTAAAAAATTAACCAATTTTTTTAAAATTAAAAAGTAGTGCATACTACTGTCAAAAATTTAGAAAATAATAAAAAACAAAGAGGGGAGAGATAAAATTTAGCAATAATCCCGCTGCTCAGAGATAGCCACTGTTAACATTTCAGTGTGCTTCCTTAGTCTTAGAGTTCTTTATGGTCCTGCCATAGACTTCATGTTTGTGTCCCTCCAAAATTTATATGTTGAAGCCTAACCCCCAATGTGATGGTTTTAAGAGGTGGGGCCTTTGTGAGGTGATTAAGTCATGAAAGTAGAGCTCTTATAGATAGGATTGGTGCCCTTATAAAAGAGACCCCAGAGAGCTCTCTTGCCCCTTCTGTCATGTGAAGAAACAGAGGAAAGAGAGCTGTCTGTGAATCAGGAAGTAGGTTCTCATCAGACACTAAATCTGTTAGTGACTTGAAGATCTTAGACATTTCAGCCTCTGAACTGTGAGAAATAAATTTCTGCTTTTTATAAGCTACCCAGTCTATTTCATTTTGTTATAGCAGCCCAAAAGGACTAAGAGAAGTCTTAACTAAAATTGGGACTACTCTCTATATAATGTGTATTATTTTTATATACAATACTATATTGTTAATAATTATTAAAAATACATACATATTACTATATTTTTAGAAACTAGTTAATAATGTAAAGAAGAAAAAATATTCACCTTAATCTTTACCTTAATTCTTAGTGGTGAACTTTTGTCTCTTTTCTACTTTGTACATCATCTCATTTGAGACTCAGCACTATTTTCAAGCAGCTTTGTTTCTTCAGAGATGCGTGACATTCTCCTCTTTAAGCACAGGTAAAACAGCATGTGGTTCCTGCCCTGTGGACACTTTCCTTGGCTGGCACAGTGATTAACCTGGCATCAATTACACCAAGGGCTATTTGAGGAGGGAGGACGTGCAACCTGGAAATTAAACCATTAATGCTAAATTAAGGCTATCATGAAACAGTCAAGACACTCTTTAGACACAAATATACTTTCTTCTCTGTCTTCCTGCTTGACACAGAGAGTTGGTGAATTCATCCAATTTAAACTGAGTTGGTCAGGTATATATTTGAAGAGGCATGGACACCGAAAACGCCTTACCTTGCAAGAGAAGTTTCTGCTACTTCGTGCTAAGGCAGTGAGTGCCATACTGTTTAGGGTCCACAGAAAATTTAATTATCCCCACACAAAAAAGAATTTACATGCACATTATTTATATTCTTTATTAAGCTTTGAGTGCATGTGTGTGTGTGATGAACATCTGCCCACAAACACATGTGACAGTTCATAGACACCTAGACACTTTTAAGTATATAAGTTCAAGTTATGAGTAGTATAAAAGAAATTTACAAAGGGATTATAATTCAGAATGCATTTTCTTTTTGTATTTGATATGTGTATCAATCTGGCTAATCATGGTTATATTCTTATCTCAAAGGTTTTAGTACATCACATAGTCATCTATTTACTAACATTTATTGAGGGCCTACCATGTCTCAGGCTCTCTACTAGGTATTGGGCTTACAGCAGTGAACAAAGAGACAAATTCTCTGTTCTCTCAGAATTTATGTTCCCATGGAGAGAGGCAAAGAAAAAGCAAATTAATTAATTAAGTACATGTTAAGAATTACTTGGGAGAGACAAAAAGCAAGGAGAGATAATAAAGCAGAGAGATAGACAGTATGTATGAATGTTGGTGGTTGTTGGTGGGGAAGGGTTGGAGGCTAGCTATTTTAAATAGTGTGGTTAGAGAAGGCCTGAGCATATATGTGATGAATCATGCACACTATAACTGAGTGACAAATAGGCACATGAAGAAGAGAGACATACAGCTATCTGGTGGAATGGTGATGCAGGTCAAATGAACAACATGTGTAAAGGCCCTGAGGCAGATACACACTTGATGTATTTGGGGAAAAGCAAGGAGGCCAATATGGCTAGAATTAGGGCAATGAGGAGAATAACAGTAAGAGGTAAGATCAAAGAGGAATCAGGGGATGTCCTCAACCGTGGTTTTCAACTTTAATAATATTTTTTTAGATGCTGTGTGCATATTACTTTATTTATGCTTTGCCCCACTATGCTTAGACTCTTGGGGGAAAACTATACAAAAGAAAACCCAGCCAAATGGACCGGTGGTGGTAGCTTGTTTTCGTATTTTGGTATTCTGAGTGGGCGTATTTGTTTTCCATTGCTGCATGAGAAATCACCACAAATTTGGTGGCTTAAAACAATGTCTGTTTCTCATCTATAATTTCTGTGGGTCAGAAGTCCAGGCATAGATTAACCATATCCTCTGCTCAGGATCTCAGAAGCCAGAATCAAGGTGTTGGCTGGTCTAGATTCTTATCTGGAGGCTCTGGGGAAGAATTTGCTTCCAAACTCATTCAGATGGTTGGCTAAATATTCTTCCTTGTATCTGGAGGGCTGAGGTCTTTGTTTCCTTGCCAACTGTCAGCCAGGGCCAATCTCAGTTTCGAGAGCCTCCTGCAGTCTCCTAACTCATGCCACCCTCTATCATCAGCGCCAGCAGTAGAGAAGCTTCCCCACATCAGAATCCCCTCACATTTCCAATCTCTTATGCCAAGAAGAACTCAGTCTTTTTTACAGACTCATCTGATTAGGTCAGGCACACCAAGGATAATCTCCCTATTTTAAAGTCAACCAATTAGAGAAATTATTTACATCTGCAAAATCCCTTCATAGCAGCACCTGGATTTGTCTTTGATTGAAACACTGTTAGTAGGTGTATATCACCAGGGGATAAGAATCTTGGGAGTCATCTTAGATTTCTGCCTACTATGGTAGGGAAAACGACAACTAGAATACACGGTGTGACAGAAGAGAATATTGGTGGCTAAATGTCTTTAGGCATACTCAGGGCAGAACCATTCAAATCTATATTGCAAATGGGTGAAGTGGGTAAGGTTGAGAAGGGGAATTTGAACAGTGATCAATTTGAATCACCACTGATGGAGGTGTGAGAAGTGGGAAGAGGAAACTTATATTTGTTGAACATGATTATGTGCTACCCTACTAGAAAGTGAACACTGGCATAACTAGAAAGGAAAGAGAAAGTAAGGGGTAGGGGCTGAATAGGGAGATGAAAGATTAGGGGATCAGACATACAGAATTCAGAGTAGCCTGAACAATGAATTTCATCCTCTGGAACAGTAGCGGTAGAGCAAATGAAAAAAGTGAAGTTCAAAGAATAACAGCTGGGAAGAGATGGGGCCAGGATTCCAATCCAGGCCTTTCCAAAACCTTGTGTAGGTCCACTAATGCTATTCAAGGTGTGTCGCATAAACTGACAGCATTAGTATATATTACTGAGAGATTATGAGACATGAGAGTTGTGGGTCCCACCTTAAACTTCCTGAATCAGAATCTGCATTTTGTCAAGACCCCCAGGTGCCTTGAATGCACATTAAAGTTTGAGAAGCACTGTTCTATCCTATTGTCCCCAAGGATAAGACCTTTTGTCTAGATTTCTCAATAATCTGGCAAAAGCTCTGCATTCAAGGCAACCCCCTGAGTCTCAGGCTAACTGGATGGTTGGTCACTCAAACTTCTATCATCCAAGGCACAGTTAGTTACAACTATAAATGCCTGCTAGATGTCACCTCTCTGGCCCTGTGCCATTTTCTGCAGTGCTCCCACTGTTACCCAGGGATTATATAATTCCTAGATAAGGCTTCTCACAAGAGGCGAGCTATTTTGAGATCCACTGGGATAAAAGGACTTCTTATAAACATCCAACCAGAATGATGACCATTACTATCATAAGCTCAGAGAGTGCACGTTGGGTATGAGAACTCATGTGGCAAGATTCGATCTGCCCAAGTCAGTCATGCAGAAAGGTTCTCCCTGAGAAGTCAGTCGCTGTGAGAGAGGCCCCACGGGAGCCGGCCAGACAGGAAAGAGCCATTAATCTTGTGAGCTATTCCCCTAGCTCTTCAGAAATAATGAGTCTGTCCAGCGGGATGTGACTAAATGGCTTGAAGTTATAAAGCCGAGTGCCAACTGATGGCCTGGTCCCTGCTAAACAAACCTGCCAACAGCCTCCACACAAAACCCCCCAAACAAGATGAATGGCCAGGCCACTTTTGGACTTCATAACTCCTCCCTCTCCAGGGCTGGTGTGTCTGGCATCTGGTATGTTGAGATAATAATAAAAAGTTAAAATTTAATGGGGTAGACTGTGGGCCAGGTACACTGCTAAGTGGTTTACTATATTTTCTCTTGTAAGCCTCACAACAATTCTAGGCAGTATCTTATTTCACAGATGGGGAAATGGGTCCAAAAAGGAAAATAACTCAGAGAGCGAGTAGCAGGTCTAATATTCTCACCTGGCTATTTCTGACTTTAGACGCATGTTCTTAACATCTCAATGTTGCTCCAATCTGATGGGTGCTTTGGAAATAACCTAGACTCCAGTTGCTTGCAGGTGTAGCTGCAGTCAATGGACCAAGGGCACCAAGCATCCAGGTCTTAACTTTTCATTGACAATCTAGATACAGCCTGAGGCAGGAAGGCAGGAAGAAGTGTTGCACTATAGGACAGGCTACATAATCCTCCACTGGGGTCAAAGCAGGCAAAGTAAATATTGTCCTGACTCCCCATTAGAACAGAAATGAGGCAGAACAATTTGCTGTAATGGCACGGTCACTGTGGTGCTCACTGTCTCTCCTGGCGAGTCAGTAGTAGCCCTGCCAGAAATAGATCTTTAGAAGATGACTTGTATTCCATTTTGTTCAGGTGGGTCTGACACATTGGCCTCAGCTAGTTTGGGGCATATCAGTGCACACAAGCATTCAAAAATAGAACCAGCCTCATCTATGAATTGCTCATAGACACTTTCCATAGTGCTATTCTGTCATTTTAAAAGGCCTCCAGAAAAATAGTGTAAGTTCTCCTTTTCTTTTCCCTTTTCCTTTTCTCTCCTCCTTCCCTCCTTCCCTCTGTTCCCCTTCCTTTTCTTCTCTCCTCTTATTATTATTCCCCTGCAATCCCTTGGCTTTCAGCTGCTTGTTTTCAGGGCTTGTTTTGTGTTAGAGCCCCTTCCAATGAGATATTCTCAACTAGCAAGTGGACATTATTCCCAGGGAAATCATCATACCCAAATTATAGGCATTTTCTCCCTTAACATTATTATTATTATTTTTTTAGCCTCTAGCCTCTCTTTAAATCTGACATTATCTTGTAGCCATCTAGGAAACTACGTCTTCATTTTGCATTTTGCAGAAAATCTGTAGAAATTATAATCACTTTGTAAGGTTGTTAGGATGGCAAAAACTGGTGTTTTTGAACAAAAACCAAGAAGTCAGTAGATTATATTTGAGGAGTAGTTGTCCAGTGGGAAGTATAATGCAGTGTGGCTTTTGAGGATAGAATGCTGTGTCTGTTTTCTCTTGCTTTATTTTTTTTAATAGACTTTATCTTTTAGAGCAGTTTTAAGTTCCCAGATGGCAATATTGAGCAGAAGGTTCCAAGATTTCCATTTACCCCTCGTTTCTACACACATAGCTTCCCCCATTATCAACATCCCCCACCAGAGTGGTACATTGGTCACAAATGATGAACCAACACTGGTACATCATGCCACCCAGAGTCCATAGTTCATATTAGGGTTCACTCTTGAAGCTGTATATTCTATATATTTGGACAAATGTATAATAATATGTATTCACCATTATAATATCATACAGAATATTTCACTATCTTAAAAATCTTCTCTGCTTCACCTATTCAACCCTCCCACCCCCCAGCTCCTGGCAGGCCACTGATCTTTTTACTGTCTCTACATTTTGCCTTTTCCAGAAAGTCATATAGTTAGAATCATACAGTGTGTAGCCTTTTCAGAGTGGCTTCTTTTACTTAGAAATAGGCATTTAAGATTCCTCCATGTTCTTATACATTGATAATTCATTTCTTTTTAGTGCTGAATAATATTCCATTATTTGGATATATGACAGTTATTTATTCTTTCACCTACTGTAGGACAATTTGGTCGCTTCCAAGTTTTGGCAATTATAAATAAAATGAATACAAACATCTTTATGCAGACTTTTGTGTGGACATAAGTTTTCAACCCCTTGGATAAATACTAAAGAGTGTGATTGCTGGATTGTATGGCAAGAGTATGTTTAGTTTTGTGAGAAACCATCAAACTGTCTTCCAAAGTGACTGTACCATTTTACATTCCCACCAGCAATAAACAAGAGTTCCTGTGGCTCCACATCCTGTCCAGCATTTGATGTTGTCAGTGTTCTGGGTTTTGGTCATTCTGATAGGAATAGTGGTACCCCATTGTTGTTTAATCTAAATTTCTCTGATGGCATATGATGTGGAGCATCTTTTCATATACTTATTTACCATCTGTATATCTTTTTGGTGAGGTGTCTGTTAAGGTTCTATTGTTTTAAAAATAAAGTTTTCTTTGTTTTCTCCTTAGTACAAAAGCAATACATGCTCAAAACTAGCCAGTAGTTTCTCATCTCACTCAGACTAAAAGCCAGAAAACTTCCGTGGTCTATAAGACACAATGTAGTATGGACCTCTGTCAATTTTTTGATCAACTATCGATTCTCCCATTACTTCCTCTGCTTCAGGCATATCGTTCCCTTATTCAGGCTGAGCATGTTCATGGCTCCAAGACCACACCAGGGAAACTCTATATTTACATAGCTCCATGACTCACTATCTCGTATTTTTCAGATCCCTGCTCAAATATCACATTATGCATGAGGCCTTTCCTTACTGTCAATATTAAAGAAAGCCTTCCCCACAGCTCACTTTCCCCTTTATCCTAAATTTATATGTATTTATATTTTTTCTCTATCTCTATCTCTAGCTCTATCTCTATCTATATCTCTATCTCTATCTCTATCTCTATCATCTCTATCATCTCTATCTCTATCTCTGTCTCTGTCTCTGCCTCTGTCTCTCTTTTTCTTTCATTTAATGCATTATATTTTTACTTGTTTATGATCTGTCTCCTCTCACTAGAATGTAAGCTCCTTGTACTACTAAAATAGTGCCGACACCAAGAAGCATTCAATATTCTTTTCATGGATGAAGGCATGTTGTTCATGGATTCTTGAGCATGAACTATGCTTTTACAACTGAGATGAAGAATTCCCATCTCCTTAAACTGTAGTATATTTGTTTTTCTTTTACTGAAAAACCCAAGTGATGCTTTCCTCCACTCTCTTATATTATCCTAGTCCCTAAAAAGTATGTTCCTCCCACCTGGTTTGAATCATATTTTGCTTCTTATTACCTATGTGTCTTGAGAAAATCACTTAAACTCATTGAACATCAGCTTTTCTCATCTGTTAAAATGGGTTATTTACACTAAAAAATCTTGGAAAAAAATAAAAGAGATTATGTATTGAAAGCACTTAGCACACAATAGGCTCTCAACAATATTTTTATTTTTTTCCCCATTTTTCCTTTCTTTGTCTCCCATGGCTTCTTGTTGCTGTTTAATATTATCATGTTCTATTTATATGTTTTCATTCTGTTTTTTTTTAATTCCAAAGCAAATTCCTCAAGTTAAGAAATCTATGTCTTTTGTATTTCTTAGTTATTTGTATATTAAGGAAAGTGTAAATCATGTGGTCTGAAAGTCTTTATTTTGAAATTTAAAAACAAGCTTTTTCCTTTCAGGTTTCTAGGGGGAAAAAATCCAGCTTGTATTAGTAGAGTTCAGTGAATCGTGAACTAACTGTCATTTCTATTGACTGTTTCTAGTTATCCCTTTTTACATCAGTTTTTTCTACCGTGTTCAGGCATCCCATCACTTTCCTCCAATAAAACATTTTCTTAAAGACTATCTGATATTGCTCATTTCTTGTTCTCTGTGAATTTTAGCCAGGATATTTCTTCTTCATTCCTCTTCCTAATGATTGATTGATTGATTGATTGATTGATTAAAATAACTGTGGATCAACAGCTTTTCTTGGCTTGCAGAGATTACAACACTCCAAGCCACACTATCCATGGGTAAGTTGTATCCAAAAGAGGCCTAACACCCTCCTTCTGCTCCACACACTGAGATGGAGTAGTGCTTCTCTCTCTTACTGCCAGCAGTTTCAGTAAATGCTCTGTTCCACGTGACTTAGATGGCAGCTTCTTGTCTAGTTTGTAGCTGACACAAAAGTGGAAAATATAGACTATTCAAAGTATTATTAGTACAAAAGAACAGACAGAACGCTGGAATCAAACTAATAAGGTAAAACCCAAGAGATAAAGGCCTATATTTAGTGCCAAATAAGGCTGCTTTTGTAATGTTATATACATACATACAAACAAACAAACAAACCTAACAATAGAATTCTGCATTGGTAAAGGCACAGAGTCACTTTTTTAAGTGGAAAACCTAGTTTCAGTTAACTCAACCATATCTGGAGGACTGAGTTCATTCTGTACGACACAGTCCAGAAGGATCTCTGACAAACTCTAAGTAGTTAGAAGATGGCAATCAGAGAATGGACAGTCTAGAAACCTTTCACAACAGGAAGCACAGTACAGAGAGAGGCTCTAGCTGCCCCTGAGTATCAGGAGGCTTGCCTTGCTTAATAAAGAGTAGACTTGCTTTATTCTGTCCCACAAGACAGAACCAGTGCTATTCAGCAATGAAAGTCCTGCCTGTAGGGCACTGAGTGTCCTGCATTTTTCTGATGTTTCAAGCTAGAATTCAATGGTCACTTAAAAATGTTAGTGACCACTTACATGTACTTACCTTTACTCATTACCAGGCACTGGTATAACTATACACACACACACATACACACACACACACACACATAGTGAAATGGAACTGTAATATATAAATATACATGTGTTATATATTATATTAGAAAATATTAGGGAAATATAACATATATATTTATATCTATATATCTATATCTATAGATATAGATATAGATATAGATATAGATATAGATATAGATATAGATATAGATATAAATTCTCACAACAACCCTATAAGTCAGGTATTATGATTATTCCCATTTTAGAGATGGGAAGACTGAGGCTCAGGAGTTTCTTACCCAGGGTCATACAGCTAATTAGGGGCAGAGTTGGGATTTGCATCCAGGCATTCCTGTGCCATTCTGTCTCTAAAAGATGTTCTAGATGGGCTTTCTGTATGTGATGTGCATTTAGCCTGGATGCACCCTAAATTTTCTTTCATATAAAGATAGTCCTTGTTATAAAAAGTTAACAGTTAAAATTTCTGTAGATGCCTTCATCTGTGCTTTGGATAACTTTTTTATTTTTTTTACTTTGGAGGTAGAGCACAAATAATATAAAAATTAGGACATACAAATGATTTCTCTCTCCTTTTTTTTTTTTTTGGTAGTGATTGCACATCTAAAAGTTTTATTATATACCTCTTCTCCTTATTGATTCATAATAAGCCCTGAAGCTCTTTCTAAATTTCTGGGTTATTAGAGTTGCTCTGAATGATTCAGTTGGGAAAATAGAAAGGTCATTAATATTTGATGAGAATTTTCTAGATGCCAGGAACTGTCTTTGGAGATTTATGTATATCATCTCACTTAATGCTTGCAATGAGCTAATGAGCTAGATATTATTTCTGTTTTATAGATGAATAAGTGAAGGGTCAGAGGAATTACCTACCTAATACTACTGGTAAGCTGCAGAAAATACATTAGAACCCAGAGGTATCTGGTGCCAAAACATGCTTTTCCAGCTCTACCTATTGCTTCTCATTCATAAACACATAGAATACTTTAGGGAATAGATATATTTGTTACCTCATTAACCCTTTTCTGTACCAGCAGGTTCCTATCCTCTCTTGTCTCCTGAACTTCTAAGAAATTTTGGGGAAAAGCACTGTTCTGAAAGTCTGGCCATTCAGAGGGAAGAATTCTTAAATAAGGTTCGGATGTTTGATAAAGGTTTTTGCTTTTTCTATTACTACTTATTCTACTGTTGCCACCATCTACAGCCAAATTTCATGAAGCTCTCTCAATTCTAGGCATTCTATATTCATATATATTTTTTACTATATTTCCTTCTGACAGGAAGGCTGTGAAGTAAGTACTAATAGCCTCATTTTGCTGATGAGTAACAAAAGCTCAGTGAAGGAAAATAACTTTCTCAAAGTCAGAAACTATGGAGCGATGGGAAAAAATTTGAACTCATGTCTGTCTGCCTGACTCCAAAGTCCATGCTATTTTCCCACACAATGCTTTACTTAAAATACCTGCATGAAAGATCAATTTCAAAATACCATACATGAGCAGAGAACTTTCTTTTTTATCTGAGTGTCAGTACAAAGACCTCTCCCACTTATGAAAGCAAACCCTGCCACTAACCAGTCATACTTGAAAGTCATAAAACACAACAGATTTTTGTGGGTTAATTTTGTATATGAACTTTACTGAATTTGTTTTTAGTTTTAATACTGTGTGTGTGTGTGTGTGTGTGTGTGTGTGTGTGTGGTCTTTAGAATTTTCGTAATGTAAGGTCATATTATCCTCAGACAGAAATAATTATATATTTATTATTTATTTGAATCCTTTTATTTAATTTTCTTGATTGCTCTGTCAAGGATTTCACTATTATGTTGAATAGAAGCAACGAGAATGGGTGGGTATCCTTGTCTTGTTTCTGATCTTAGGAGAAGAGCTTTCAGTTTTTCACCACTCAGTAAATTCTAAACTGTTAGAACAAATAAATGCATTCAGTAAAGTTGCAGAATGCAAAATCAACATTAAAAAATCAGTTGCATTTCCATATACTAATAACAAACTATCCAAAAAGGAAATTAAGAAAACAATCACATTTATTATAAAATCAACAAAAATAAAATACTTAGGAATAAACTTAAATAAGTAGATGAAAGACCTGTATGCTGAAAACTACAAAACACTGAAGAAAGACATTAGAGAATAAACAAAGAAATGAATAGATCCCATGTTCATGGATTGGAATAATTAATATTGTTTAAATGTCCATATAACCGGACATAATTATACCTATCAAAATCCCAATGGCATTTTTATGAAATATAAAAAACAATCCTAAAATTAATATAAAACCACAAAATACCTAGAATAGCCAAAGTAATCTTGAGAAAAAAGAACAAATCATATGTCCTGATTTCAAAATATATTTCGAAGCTGCAGTAATTAAAACAGTATGATAGTCGAATGACAACAGACATAAACTAATGGAACAGAATAGAAAGCTCAGAAATAAATCTATGCATATATGGTCAAATGATCTTTGACAAAAGTGCTAAGGATAAACAATGGGGAAAGGATAGTCTCTTTAAAAAATGGTGTTGGGAAAACTGGATATCCACATGCAAAAAAATGAAATTAGTCCCCTACTTTACATTAAACACAAAAATCAACTCGAAATGGATTAAAGACTTAAACATAAGACATAAAATTGTAAAATTCCTAGAAGAAAATATAGGGGAAATATTCCACAATATTGGTGATGACAATGATTTCTTTGGATATGACACCAAAGGACAATTAAGAGCAAAAATAGTCAAGTAGAATTAAATCAAATTAAATAGCTTCAGCACAGCAAGGGAAATAATTAACAGAAAGAAAAAGGCAACCTACAGAATGAGAGAAAATATTTACAAACCATGTACCTAATAAGGAGGTAATATACAAAATATATAAGGAGCATCTACATCTCAATAACAAAAAAACAAATAACCTGATTTAAAAATAAATGGGCTAAGGACTTGAAAAGACATTTCTCCAAAGAAGACATAAAAATAGCTAATAGTATATGACAAAATACTCAGCATGAGTAATCATCGGGGGAATGCAAATCAAAACCACAGTGAGATATCACCTCACACGTGTTAGCATGGCCATTATCAAACAAACAAAAGATAATGAGTATTGGTGGGGAAGTGGAGAAACTGGAGCTCTTGTGGACTGCTGGTGAAAGTGCAGAAAATGGTGCCATCACTATGGAAACAGTATGGAGGTTCCTCAAAAAATTGAAAGTAGAATTTTTATATGATTCAGTGATCCCATTTCTAGATATATATCCAAAAGAATTAAAATTAGCATCTCAAAAAGATATCAGCACTACCATGTTTATTGCAACACTATTTACAATAGCAAGTTATGGAAACAATCCAAGTGTCCTTCGATAGACAAATGGATAAAATGTGGTATACATATACAATGGAAAGTTATTCAGGCTTTAAAAAGAAGGTAATCCTGACATTTGCAACACATGGATGAACCTAAATGACATTATGCTAAATATAATAATCCAGTCATAGAAAGACAATGCATGATACCCCTTATATGAAGTACTTAAAATTGTCAAACTTGTAGAAACAGAAAATAAAATGGTGATCACCAGGGACCAGAGAGAAAGAAAATGAAAGGATGTTGTTCAATGGGTATAAAGTCACAGTTGTGCAACATGAATTAGTTCTAGACATCTGCTGTACAGCATAGCACCTATAGTCTACAGTATTGTATTACATACTAAAATATGTGTTAATAGGTTAGCTCTCATGTTAAATGTTCTTACCATGCAAAAACAAAACAAAACAAAAAGACACAAGGAAACTTTTGGAGAGATAGATATATCTATTGATTATAGTGGTGATTTCCTAGGTATGTGAATATGCCCAAACTCATCAAATTGTGTACATTAAATATGTAGAGTATTGTATATATCAATTGTACATTAATAAAGGTGTTTAAAACAAAACAAAACAAAACAAAATTCACCTGGGTGGGGATGGGTCATTGGAAGAAGGAAAGAGGTGAAAGCAAAGGTAGATGGGACAATTCCAGTGATGCTCTAGGACCTAAGTCAGTGATGGGTTCATAGGCATTCATTTTACTTATTCTATAACTTGTATATTATGTACATTTTTAGTAAATATTAAATATTGCATAATAAAAAAGTGAACATATAAAAAAAGGAAGTCATATCGTTGGATCTAAGTTTGGATTATGCCAGTTGTTTATCAGCCTGACCACACCTCAGAACCACAGAAGGAAGAGTCAGACCTACTGAATCAAAATCTCTGACGTAAGCTCCATTTAGGCAGAGATATTTGTTTGATTAGTTTACTTCCATATTCTTGCATGTATGCCGATGCTTAAAACCTTTTGATAACTGTATGTTAAATGAATGAATGCATGAATAGAACTGAGAAATTTGTATTTGAGTAAAGCTTCTCATGTAATTCTGGTAGTTAGTCCACCAAAAAGGACTGGCATCTTCTTCGTCTTTCAATACACCAAGGGCCTTTCATCCTGACTAAGCATTGGAGAAATGCCACACAAAGCTCATTTGGCAGCTGAGAAACAAAGATGTGTACCATCACCTCAAAAGAAACCTTAAGAGAAAGAAAAGAGATACACACCTTAGCAGAGATAATGTGAAATAGGCAATGTGACCATCTGAGAGAAGAGTCCTAACCAGCCTATGGCCTCAGGGTGGCTGAGGCCTGAGCAAGAGAGAGATGGTGGGACAGAGAAGGTTTCAAAGCCTAAACTGACAAGGGAAAACCCACGACTCCTGAACAATCAGTCACCTCTTTCCCTCTCCAATCTGAGCTGACTCTGCCCAGCAATGCTTTTCTATGGGTCTCCCCCACCCCCACCCCACCACCACCGGTGACACTTTTCCTCAAATGTCAGCGCTCTCTCTTTTCTTCCTAGAAACTCTCAGAAATGAGTGCTCAACCTCAGCGAGCCACCTTTAGGTGCTGCTAAATGACTCCATCATGTGGGAACGACTCAAACTTCCTGTGTTTGCTATCTTATTGCTATCTAAAACTTAGTGGCTTGAAACAACAGAATTCTTACCTCACAGTTTCTGTAGGTTAGGAATCTGAGAGCAAGTTAGCTGGGTAGTTCTAAACTAGGATCTCTTGTGAAGTCACAGTCAAGCAATGAATTGAGGTCTGCAATCTCTGAAGGCTTAATTGGGGCTGAAGGAACCACTTCCAAACTCACATACATGACTCTTCAGTTCCTTATTGTCAAGGCCTCTCCCCTGGGCTACTACTGTATGGTTTCCCCCAGAGCGAGTAGTCTGAGACACACACACATACACACATATACACGCACACACCTCAAGATGGAAGGGTTTTTTTAAATAACTTAATCTTGAAAGTGACACATTATCTCTTCTGTTATATACTGTTGATTACCCTAGACCTACCTGGTAAATGTGGGAGGGGATTTTACAAGGGTGTGAATACCAGGAGGTAGGGATCTTTGGGAACTTTCTTTGAGGTTGGCTACCATTTCTCATCGATGGGCTTTCATGTCCTATTGGCTCTTGGGTTAAAATGCAGGTGTTTCCAGAGAGGTTGGCATATTAACAAGCCATTAGTTGATTAACCAAGTAGCTGCCATTGTGAAAAGCAGAAAATAGATGAGCAAGTTGTGTATGGAGGGGGAGCAGGAGGTATGAGAAAAATTTGTTTGTGGGGCTTTAAGAAGATCAATGGGGAAATGTCTGCTATTTATGGTAGGAAATCTTAGGACAGTATGATAATAAAGACACCAAAAAACAGGATTCTTATTTAAGAGGAGGATACAGAGTGAGAGTGGGGAATAGAGAGACACTCCATTTACTTTCTTAGCTTTCTCATTGAGACTTTGGTGCTTTGCATCCATGGTGTCTGTGCAAAAATTGGATAAAATCAGGTTCTGGGCCTCACTGCTGGTTAATTAAATGTTGCTTCCAAGGCAGCTGGTAGAGTATGTGCACTATGTACTATCTTCAGTTTTTCTTAAATTACACATTTTAATTAACCTTCAGGCCCTTGCTGGAGCTTTGAAAGAATTTAATTGGCCTGTAGGGATTGGAACACACAGCAGCCAGAAAAAGGCTACATCTCAGTTGTTTTCACTTTGAGGACTTAAAAAATTGAAACTATTGTTTTGTTTCATTCTTTGAAGCCCAGTGCTACATGTGAAAACATCTTTGAATGCTTAAGTGAGGGTGGCAGAAAGATATTTAAGCACCAGTTACATGTGAGTATTTAATACTTGAATCTTTCATCCATCTTGTATCTTTGGGTTTATAATAAGAGTTGAACTCTTAATGGTTTGTTTTAGCTTTCTCATTGAAGATGGGAAGTATTTTGACCTGAATTTAATATTCAAACTTTCAGTCAGGGGGATATCTTATCTTGAAATCAGGACCATTTAAGAAATTTCCAGTTGTTTTCTGTCTTGTCAAACTAATTCTGATAATCACATCACAGTCAATGTAAATATTTTATTTTCCATATGAAAAGCAACTCACAGATACTTATGGAAAACTAATGACATACATAGATCAAGGCTTTGGGTAAATACATGTATGTCTTCAGGATAAGATAATTCTCAGGATAAAGCTATTAAGAGTGAGTGAATTCACCAAAGAAATGAGACAGAGAGCAGAGGGTCAGGAATTGATGTGCTGAAAATCTAGAGGAAAAGAAACTAGCAAAAATGATTGAGAAGGAGGAGACTGAGATAAGAGGATGCTCAGGGAAGAGTAGTGAAGAAAATCAAAGAAGGCATTTCACACTGAGGGTGGTCAATAATCTTGGTTATAGAAATACAAGGAAGAAAGAAATAGAGAAAAAGCAACTAAGTATAATAAAAATAGAAAGTGGGAGTGACAGGTTTTCCATGCTTCACTTTTATTTTGTATCAAAAGCTTATCAAGGTCCGTTAACCCAGTATGTCAGTCATTTATTGCTGGGTAAGAAACCAAACCAGTGGTTTAAAACTATAACTTTGTATTTGGTCACAATACTGTGCATTGGCAATTTGGGCTTAATATTCTGTACCCAATTACAATGTGTGGATTTTTTTTTCCTACACTACCAAGCAATTCTTTTACACCACTTGAGTGTCCTATAATTCAACTCAATTCTGACGCTATCTACCTAGAGATAAAATCAGGTCCCACAGGTGAAAGGCTCAGTTCTACAAGACTACCCTCCCCATCGCCACTTCAGATGTCAATCACAAGTCCAGGTTGCCATTTATGCTTCTGACAGACTGGCTATAGATTGGAGGCTCCAATCACTCCCTCCTTGGATTGGATTAATTTGTTAGAGTGGCTCACAGATTTCAGATAAACATTTTACTTACTAGATAACCTGTTTATTATAAAAGGATATAACTCAGAAACACCCAGACGGAAGAGATGCATGGGGCAAGGTATGGGAAAGGAGTGTGGAGTTTCTGTACTCTCTGGGTTGACACTCTCCCCGAATTTCTATGTGTCTACCAACCAGGAAGTTCTCCAAACTCTGTACTTTTTGGTTTTTATAGAGGCTTCGTTTTGTAGACAGGACTGATTAAATCATTGGTCGTTGGCGATTGAACTCATTCTCCAGCCCCTCTTCCCTCCTTGAAGGTCAAGGGGTGGGAAGGAAAGTTCCAATCCTCCAATTTCATGGTTAGTTTACCTGGCAACCAACCCCCATCCTTAAATTATCTAGGGCTTTCCAAAAGTTGCCTTATTAACATAACAAAGATATCTTTATTACTTTCATCACTTAGTCAATTCCAAGTGTTCTAGGAGCTCTGTTCCAGGATATATATATATACATATATATATAATTATATATCACAATATTATAAGACTAGATTCAGCTGGGAAATTCTCCTACTCGCCTAGTGTTGACTGGGCTCATTCATGTTCTCACATAGTTGACTGATCAGCTTGTAGCTTGTTGGTCCTAGATGACCTCATTCCCACATCCAGTTGTTGGTATTAAATCTTGGCTTGGCCTCTCATTTTTTAGAACAGTAGATCAAGTTTCTTTACAATGATGAGGAAAGTGTTCCAAGAGGAAAAAGCAGAAGTTGTAAGGCATCTTCAGACTTAGCTTTGGAAGTCAGTCACATATTATCACTTCACTACATTCTATTGTTCCAGAAAGTCACAAGGTCGGCCCACATTCAAATGATGGGGGATCGATTCTACTACTTGATAGGAGGATTGGCAAGTCACATTGCAAAGGGAAATGTACATATGGAGATGGCAGTCATTGGAAGCCATTATTACAACAATCTATCATACACACCAGGATGAACAACCAGAAACTTATAAAAGGATCTGAGTTTTCTGATTCTACTATATCATGCACATTATTATTCACATTTGTTTACATGTCAGAATATTCCCTACAATTACAATGATATGTTGCCTCTATTCAATTAAGAAAAAGTTATTGTGTAAGTAAGGTAAAGGCATAATGAATAATCAAAGGAGCCTTGAACCTTGGCTTAAATGCAGATTCCTCCTTGACCCATAGCTACCACCTGCCTTTTCTCTTTCAAAGATATGACCACTACTACTTTACCACTAGCAATTTTCTGAAATTTTAGTGGCTGAAACTGGGTTGGAGCCAGACCTTTGAGATTCTCTGCATCAGTCAGAGACTTTCACTTAAGGTTATAGAGGAGACCATTCACTTTGCAAGATTATGAGAATGAACACATTGATCTATGAAGGGCCTCCTCTTAGTGGATTTGAGCTCTTCTCAAACCTCCATTCCCTTTATCTATCTCTCTCCTTAATATTCCAAAGAATGAATGTTAATGTTATGTGGATTGTAATTGATTCAGAAGGATTTACTTGTCAATAATAACTGGGAAATTGAATATACAGACTTGTCAGGCATTAAACTGTCTTTCAGCATTGCTGTAAAAAGTCAGAATCTGTCCTTGAGGAAAATTTGAAAATCAAAAGCTGGGAGTAACATGGCTGAATAATAAGCCACAATAACAAGAGAAACAAAAGGTATATGTCAAGGAAAGAAAGGATCTGACACTATCCTTAGCTTCTTTCTACTTTGAGCTAAGTGCTGAGGCAGGCAAGGAATCTACATGCTCTCACTTGGTTCCAGAGTTATCAGCAACACAGCTACTTTAACCCCAGTTTTACAAATGAAAAAAAAACTGCAGCTCAAAGAGGTTAATAACTTGTCTAAAGATCCACAGCGAATAATTGGTGCAGCTTGGATTTTGACTAAAGTTTGTCTGATTCCAATGTCCACATTCTTTCTATTTCACCAGGATAATAAATTCATCTTCACAAAGAGTAAAATCTCATAAAGAAAACCATATTCACTACGTTATACAGGGTCCCTTTGTGCCCTACTTCATGGTTTAATTCTTGTGTTCTATGAATTCTGGAATCCATGATGGTTTAAAGTACAAAGAATGTCATAATATCCTTGACTCCACAGATATTTAAATTTTATTTATGCCCGGAGTGTTTCTTTTTCTCCATTTTTAGCAATTGGTGATCAGAGCAGAATAAACATGCAAATGCTGATCATTCCATTTGGTTACTGGTTAGCTACCTGGTAGAGAAAAAGACAAAAACAATCACTAAAATAAATTTACATTGTGTTATCCCATCTACCACTACTCTGTAAAAGAAATGGTCCACATGTCCTGACTACCTTACAGCCACTCCTTGATTTTGAAAAGAATTCTCTTTAAAGAAAGCAGCATGAAAACCTGGGGGATTCGATTCATATAAATATTAAAATCTCAAAATTTCTTTCCAAGGAAAAGAAAAGTCATACAAGGAAAATTTAATTGATTTTGCTTATTATTGCTAGCAGTTTGGGAAACTACCAAGGAATTATCTTTATTATTTTTGTGCCTTTGTTTAATCCTCATTCAGGCTTCTGCTCAGGCTGTTTAACTGGTCCTTTGTTTTATTAAAAAAAAAAAAAAGTGAAGCATAAACCTGGACAGCGATTTTGTTTCTAGTTCATAAAATTGCTTAGTTTCAATATAAATGCATTTGTGTCTCATTATAATTTATGTATCAGATATTTGCACTAAATCTTTGCCCAGGACCAATGTTAAAAAGAACAAGTCTTTGTATTTTCTTATCTTGTTATTTCTCCTGTGTCACTTAAATGGTGCTCACTGACTATGGATTGTGTTGAGAGAGAGGAGGTATGCAATAATAATTAGAAATGGCATTCTGTGGAGTACTTACCATGCACCTGGCTCTGGGATAAATCTTTCTGTACCTTAATTCATTGAATATTTGCCACAAACCTGTGGTCTAGATGCATTTTTAACCCTATTTGACAAACAAATGACTTCAGCTTTAAGGAAGTTAAGACTTTGGCCTAAATCAAACAATTATTTACAATAGAATTGGAATTGGAAACTTGTTTTGCCTAACAAAAATCAGTACTTTCACCTGATACACTTGCCTCTCTAGAGGTTTCTGAAATAAAACTTTTTAATTTTGAAATAATGATAGGTTCACGTGCAATTATAAGAACTCATACAGAGATGATCCTGTGTACCTTTTATCCACTTCCCCAATAATACCTTGCAAAGTATAGTTCAGTATCATGACCAGAATATCAACATTGATAGAGTGAAGATACAAAACAGTTGTATTACAAGGATCCCTCCTGCCACCCTATGTTAGCCACATTCACTTCTATCCCATCTTCATCCCTAACTCCTGGAAATTACTAAGCTGTTTCCCATTTGCATAATTTTGTCATTTTAAGGTGGCTATATAGATTGAATCATTCTCTATGTAACTTATGGGGACTGACTTTTTAAACTCACAATGAAAATGAAACTAGAATTCATTAGCAGAAGAAAAACCAGAAAATGCATGATTATGTAGCAATTAAACAATATATTCTTAACCCACTAATGGGTCAAAAAAATCCACTAAGAAAATTAGAAAACATCTTGAGACAAATGAAAATGAAAACACAACATACCAAAACTTATGGTGCCGTGATACAGTACACAGAGATAAGTTTGTAGTAGTAAATAAGTATATTAAAAGTGAAGAAAGATATCAAGTCAACAACATAACTTTACACCTCAGTAAACTAGAAAAGGATGAGCTAAATTCAAATTTAGCAGAAATAACAAGTATTAGAGGAGAAAAAAAATAAACTAGAGAGTCGAAAAACAATTGAAAAAAATTCACGAAACAGATTTTTTTAAAGAAAAAAATTAACAAAATTGATAAGCCCTTCGTTAGATTCAGATAAAAAGGGAGAAGACTCAAATAACTAAAATCAGAAATGAAAGAACATTGTAACAGAGATTTTTATGCCACAAGAAAAAAGAGATTATAAGAAACTATTATGAACAATTATGTGCCAATAAATTAGATAACTTAGAAGAAATGGATAAATTCCCAGAAATATACACTTACCAAGCCTGAATCATGAAGAAATAAAAAATCTGAACAGACTTAGAACCAGTAAGAATTCGAAACAGGTAATCAAAAACCTCCCAACAAAGAAAAGCCCAGCATCAGATGGTTTCACTGGAGAATGCTATCAAAAATTTAAAGAAGAATAACACTAATCTTCCTCAAACTTCCAAAAATTTAGAAAGGAAGAAATACTTCCAAACTCATTTTATGAAGCCAGCATTTCCCTAACCCTGTTATCAAAGCCAGATAAAAATACTATAAGAAAATTATAGACCAATATTCTTGATGAATATTAATGCAAAACTCAATAAAATGACTGAATTCAACAGTACATAAAAAGTATTCAACACTATGACAAAGTGGGATTTATTTCTGTAATGTAAGAATACTTCGACATACAAAAATATTTCAATGTAATACACCACATTAACACAACGAAGGACAAAAACACATGATCATTTTACTTGATGCAGAAAAAACATTTGATAAAAGTCAACACACTTTCATGATAAAAAACACTCAACAAACTACGAATGGAAGGAAACTGCCTCAATATAATAAAAGCCATATATGACAAGACCACAGATAACATAATATTCAGTAGGGTAACACTGAAAGCTTTTCTTAAGATCAGGAATAAGGCAAGGGCTCACTTTTGCCACTTCAATCTAAGATAGTACAGGAAGTTTTAACCAGAGAAATTAGACAAGAAAAGTAAATAAAAGGCATTCACATTGGAAAGGAAAAAGTCAAATTACCTCTGCAGATGACGTATTATATGTAGAAAACCCTAAAGATTCCACAAAAAACTGTTAGAATTAATAAACAAATTAAGCACAGTTGCAAGATACAAAATCAACATGCAAAAATAGGATGCATTTCTATGCACCAACAATGAACAATCCAAAAAGAAAAATAAAAAAACAATCCTATTTACAATAGCATTAAAAATGCTTATGAAAAAAATTAACTGAGGTAAAGGCATCCTATGATGTGTACTGAAACACTTAATATTGTTAAAATTTCTATATTACTAAAAGCAGTCTATAGATTCAATGCAATTCCTATCCAAATCTTAATGGCAATGTTTTGCAGAAAGCCAAAACAATCTTGAAGAAACAATTTGGAGGTGTCACATTTCCTTATTTTAAAACATAGTACAAAGCTATAGTAATTAAAACAGGATGAGACTGGCATACATATAGACCAATGAAACAGAATAGAGAGCCCTAAAACAAGCCCTCGTGCATATGGTCAAATTATCTTCAACAAGGGTATTACAACTATGCAATGGGAAAGATAGTGTCTTCAACAAACTGATCATTTTGTTGATAAAACCAGATGTCTATATGAAAAAGAATGAAGTTGTATCTTTACACTGTATACAAAAATTAACTCACTTCTGGTCAAGATGGCAGAGGAGAAAAATGAATACATGAATATTACATGAATATTCCTTCCATGAATACATGAAAATTACAACTAAACTATAGAACAACCACCTGTGAGAACCACCTGAAGTCTTGTGGAACAAAACCCTTATAACTCGATATATAAAGAAGAAGCCACATGAGACTAGTAAGAGGGGTGCTAATGAGAAACAGGCTGGTCCCACACCCACAGCAGGCAGTTAAGAATCGGGAGGGATATCTGGGCTTCACAGGTCCCCCTGAAGAACGATGGGTCTCAGCCCCACAAGGGCTGCATAGCCTGGAGCACTAATGCTGGGAGGAGGGATCTCCATAATATCTGTCAATGAAAATCAGCTGGGACTTCATGTGAATGAGACAGAGCTGCTCAAAACCTCTTAAAGGCATTCTCTTAAAGGGCCCAAGCACAGACTCACATACAAACACAATCTAAGCTCCAGAAAAGGAAAAGCAGCTCAAAAAACACCAGGGACACATGAAAAGAAACTGAATTGTCTGGCTTCAAGGTAAGGGCTGGAAGGGCAGCTCTCTCCAGGACTGAAGTGCTGGCAGAAGCCATTGTTCCTTTGTTGAGCTCTCACCTCGTACAGCTGGCAGGCACAAGCAGGCACCAAATCTGATTCTCCATTAAGCTGGTTAACACTGCTCTCATCCCATCCAACTCAGAAGCCCAGCCCAAACCTCTTTCAGCGGCTCTTCCACACAAGCAGCTGGCTGAGACTCATGCTGCAGACTCCCCTAACATCTCTGTCACATCCACAAACACCGTATAAACAAAGGCTGGCATAGGCTGTACCCTATGCCAAGAGGCTACAAACCTAGAACAAGTGGCAACCAGCCTTTGTTCATAGCACAGCTTTTCTCAGAGGTCTTACAAGCCCAGCACAAGTGGCAACCATCTGCAGATCATTACGTAGCTCATACCAGATGACCCTGGGCTGGGAACAGACTGCAGCTGAACTTGACCTTCACTGGAGACCCTCCCAAGAGACCCCAGAACCAGTACATTCTGTAGCCACCTTCAGACCACACCAGAGCACCCCCAGATTAGCTCCATAAATGACATGCCCAGAGGGTGGACTTGGCAGGCACTAGAATCCTGCTAACATGAATCCTGCTTTGTGGGGTCAGCTCCCATAGAGTAGCTTGTCAGCTATAGTCATGAACAGTCCTCATAGCCAATTAGACTGAGAGTCAGTTCTACCCACTGACATGCCATCAGGAATCAAGGCTCAACTACAACAGAAGGCAAACACAGCTGACACAATGGACACTCCTAGAGCACCCAGCTCAGGTGATGGGGAAGACTGTACCACTTGGTCCCATAATGAACCTATTACATAAGACCTCTCTGTCATGATTGGAAGACATAGCACATCTATCTAATACATAGAAGCAAACACTGGGAGGCAGCCAAAATGAGGAGACAAAGAAACATGTACCAAATGAAAGAACAGAGTAAACATCAGAAAAAGGACTAAACAATGTGAAGACAAACAATCTACTAGAGTTCAAAACTAAGGTTGTAAAAATATTCAGTGAAGTTAGTGGAAGAATAGATGAACTCAGTAAGAACATACACAAAGAGACAGAAACCATAAAAAAGAACCAGTCAGAAATGAAAAATACAATAACTGAAATGAAGAATACATTAGATGGAGTCAATAGCAGATTAGATGAAGCAGAGGATCAAATCAGTAATTTGAAGACAAGATAGTAGAAAACATCCAATCAGAACGGCAACAAGAAAAAAAGAATTTTAAAAAATGAAGATACTTTATGGGCCCTCTGAGACAACATCAAATATAATAATATTCACATCAGAGGGGTACCATAAGGAGAAGAGAAAACCAACTTAAAGAACTAATGTTGGAAAACTTCCCTAACCTGGTGAAGGAAATAGACACACAAGTGCAGGAAGTGCAGAGAGTCCCAAATAAGATGAACTCAAACAGGCCCACACCAAGACACATCATAATAAAAATGCCAAAGGTTAAAGACAGAGAGAGAATCTTAAAAGCAGCAAGAGAAAATCAGTTTTCTACAAGGGAGTTCCCATAAGACTGTCAGCTGATTTCTCAACAGAAACTTTGCAAGCCAGAAGAGATTGGCAGAGAATATTCAAAGTGATGAAAAGCAAGGACCTACAATCAAGATTACTCTGTCCAGTAGGGTGATTATTTAGAATCAAAGGAGAGATACAGTTTCCCAGACAAAAAAAAGCTAAAGGAGTTCATCACCACCAAACCAGTATTATAAGAAATGTTAAAGGGTTTTGTTTAAAACAAGAAAAAGAAAAAAGGAGGAAGAAGAAGGGCAGGGGGAAGAGGAGGAAGAGGAAAGATAAAAATATGAATAATAAAATGGCAATAACTATATACCTATCAATAATTGCTTTAAATGTAAATGAACTAAATTCTCCAATCGAAAGACGTAAAGTGGCTGAATGGATAAGAGATCAAGACCCACACATTTGCTGCCTACAAGAGAACCATACACTCTAATCAAGTGAGATTTATTTATTAAATGAATTAAAGGCCTGAGTTTAAAACCTAAAATGATGAAATACCTAGAAGAAAACATAGTGAGAAAGCTTCATGACATTGGCCTTGGCAATAATTTTTTTTCCAGTTTTGTTGCTATATAATTGACAAACAAAATTGTCAGCTCAAATGTTCTGGTTGAATAGTTTTTTAAGTTTAAAGCTCAGATGCTTTCTTTCTTTTTTTTTTTAAATGAAGATACTTAATGTTAATTTTCTTCATCTCATTTTGAAGACTTTTGCAATAAGGAACATTGCAATGTTTTAGGACTGTTTTGGGTTTTCTTTTTTTTTTTCAGCGTTATTGAAGTGTAATTGACAAATAAAGTTGTAAGATATTTTAAAGTGTGCGACATGATGATTCGATACACGTATATATGGATTTACACAATTCAGTTGATTAACACATCCATCACCTCATATACTAATCCTTTTTTTCTTTTTGTAATATGGAAGTTCTACTTTCTTAGCAAATTTTAATTATACAATACATTCTTATCAACTATAATCATTATGTTTTTTACATTAGATCCTCAGTCCTTATTTGTCTTATGAGTGAAAGTTTGTACCCTTTACCACCTCTCCTTATTTCCCCCACCCTCAGTCCCTGGCAACTACTTTTCTACTCTCTGTTTCTGAGTTCAACTTGTTTTTCTTTTTAGATTCCACATATAAGTAATCCCATGCAGTATTTGTTTTCTTGCATTAATTAACATTTTCAGAAATTCAGAAATTTTTACATACTTCTGTGTACTATCAGGATGTTTGGAAGTCTACATAAAAGTGGAAATTTGTTCTGTCAGGAACTTTTTAACTTATTAACCCAAATTCCCCACCCCACAACTCATTCGTGGCTTCATGGCCTCCCATTATCTCCCCAATAACTTTCTGGCACTGCACCAAACCAGACTGGAAGACAAAACCCTGTGATTGGGCAAAAACAGAAGTAGTTTTAACAATGGCTTGCTAGAGATCATATATCCACCATCAGCATCTTCCTCACAGTGTCGCAGCAATAAGAATTTGTCTAGGCGATGGGCCTGCTGTGGCTCCTCACAGCAGAATCTTCACTTTCCTTCACTGGTAAGGTAGGCCTCACCTTTGTCTTCCTAAATCAAGTGCAATTATGTTTGAATGGAGAAGCTAGGTTAAACAACTACTCAACACTCATTTCAGGTTTGTAAATCCACGATGTTTCTACTTATCAAATAGAAGCACAATGATTCAAAAAATGTTTTCCTACAATGACCCTTAGGATGTCTTTGCACTTTAGCAGTTTCAATAATTACCAGGCAGTGATCACTAATTTCCCCCTTTATCAATAGAAATACTACACTTAGCATCATTTGCTTTAAGACAGAAAATGAATGACAACCATCCTTCCCTCTCTACTTTCCTTCTTTCCTCTTTTTTTATGTTCAGCTAACATTAAGTAAGCACTAGACACTGGAGTGACAGAGAAGCAGTCTTGGGTAATAAAGTGGGGCTAATACTATTTGTGTCTTAATAATTTACATTCTTTAATGAGATATGTTCACAAAATAAGAGATATAAAAGCAAAACCTCAGTGTCATAAAATTGATGGATCTGTCTCCTAATACAAGGTAGACCCACAGATGCTTTACTATGTCATCTCTCTTATTCTCCCAACAACAGTACTGAAAAGTAGACTTATTTTGCAGCTAAGAAACCTAAGTTATTGTGGCCATAATTTCATAACTAATAGTTGGAAGAGCTGGGGTTTAAAACTAGACTTGTCTAATTCTAAAGCCTGGGTCATTTTAACTATGCTGTGCCACCTTGATTCTAAATTTAGAGAAGGAGGAAATACCTATTTGTTGGGACAATAATAAAAGTGTTCATGGAAGGGGTCACCTATGACCTAGGCCCTGAAAGGATGGCCAGGGTTCTTGGTAGATGGATGAAGCTAGATAAAGAGAGTGAAGACCATAGGAGTATATTTTAGCAGAAGAAAAAGACAGAATTCTGGATAAGGCATACAAATTTGTCTTCAAGTTGAACCATGTGATTCTTTTTGCTATTGAAACATTTTTGTGGGACAACAAAGGAAAGGTGATTTGAGATAAACATATATAGAGAGCTATGAATGCCAGTCTAAGAAGTTTGTACTTTATTCAATGCTCAATCTCAAGTGGGAGTTTTCGTATGTTGTTAACGTTAATAGCTCCGAGTGAATCATGACTTCTGGAATTTCATGACTTTGTGTGAATTTCTCTCCCACCATGATTCTGGGTTTGGTGTTGTGACTTGCCATGTGACTTTGGCCAGTGGAATATCAAGAAAATGATGTAAGCAGAGGCTTAATATGTACTTGAGTATTGAGGTTTGCTCTTTTGGAAGGCTGCTGCCTCTGTGTAAGAAACATGGGAAGCATGTGAAAGAGAACTGAGGCACCCAGACCTAATTGAATAAGGCTATTGTAGACTGTCCACCACTAGTCAAGTCACCATATGTGATCCCAGGCAAGATCAACTGAACTGTGACTAAGCCCAGTCCAAACTGCAGAATCATGAGCCAGTAAGTCATTTTTGTTTTAGGTCCCTAAGTTTTGGATAGTTTGTTAAACAGTAATAGATAACTTATTCACAGCTATTAAAACTCATTAAGTACAGAGCTATATCTCTTGTTTTTAGATAGGTAACTTCATGGCTGAATCAATCCTCTACAGCAACAAGAGCAGAGCTACAGTTACCTGGAAAAGGTAGGAACATTTACACAGAGTCGGTGATTGTCTATGAGGGAGTGATGTACAGAGATCTTCTAACAAAACCTTGAATTAAAAAGGAAGGTCACTTAGAGAAAAACTTACCTTGCCCCAAACAATACATTGTTGGCTCATTCAAAATCCCTCTCAGTTCTATGATCACTCAGATATCGTTGAGCTTTTATCTTGCATATTATATCTTAATTTAAAAAATACATTTTCATTGAGAGAATGTAGTATTAAAATGAGCAACTTTATGATCCATTTTGTTTCGCTCCTTGCAGTCTGGTTAACAATCCATTTTAATAAGCAAGTGACTGTGGAACTACTGTCCACTTATGTAAATGAGAAAGTACACTTATCTTTATTCTTCACTGTGATTACCTTTTACTTATTTTTGAAAGCTTCTTGAGTTTCAGCTCATTGTTCAATTGGGAATCATATCTGTTCTATTCAGAACAGTATTTTAATTTTCAGATTCTGAGCTGACAGTATTTCTGATTCATTTTGCTCTGCCTTTTTGCTTTGGTTTTACTGAATGTAATTTCTGACACTTTTTTTTTTCTGTGCCTGCTAGAAATCACTTTAACTATGAAGTCCTTGTCTTTCCCCTCTCCTCTTTCGCTTCCTACTCTAACTTCCAATAGAAAACATCTCTTGAACATGGATAAAATGGGAATTTTGTGGGGTAAATTTTTGCTTTATAATATTGTTATTTTCATGCATGATTATCTTGAGGCTTCAGTAATGGGTACATTTTATGAGCCAAAAAAAATTACAAACCAGATGAAATTACCAACAGCTGCTGGGACTATGAAGTGATGAGAGAACATTATCTTCCGTGATGTTTTCAAAATAACTTGGTATCCAGAACCATACAACATGTGTCAAGAATGACTCATTGAAATAGAATGGAGAAGGAGCTTGAAAATGAATACATACTGCATAGTGTAAAATTGTATGCTAACTCCCTTTTTAAAAATACTATGAATCATGTTCCAAACCAGTGGTTTTCAAATGTCATCTAATCTTTCTTTCACAATAATCATGACCTGCTCTGTCCTTCATTTGCCCTCACTGTCCCTCAGTCAGATGCAATCTATTCTCCTAGAATTCTAGCACATTCAAAGATGACAGGTGTGTGTGTGTGCGTGTGTGTGTATGTGTGTGTTTGTGTGTGTAGGAGTCCACAAGTAGGTTTCCAAAAACTCCATGATCTGCTCTGCTCATGTGAAGTGGGGCTTTCTAATATCACTCTAAACTCCTACTTATCAGGAGTATGAAACTGGGAGACGGTGCATGTTAAACCAGCATCTTATAATGAAACAAAGTCAAGTTCCTAATCTGTGGTACTCAGTGCACTTAATTCTACATATGCATATACTTGCACTCTGAACCACATAAGCCAACTGGAATTATGGTTAATTTATTTTAATCAGCTACCTGTCTTTTAATTATGCATAGAAGTGTATAAAACAACCTGTGTCATGGAAATTAGCCCATATAAAATTGATCTTAGGTGGGAGGATTTCAATTGCCAATGCTATATATGGCTATTGGTGTTGTTATCTCAAATCTCATTCTGTAGCTTAGCTGCTCTGTACACTTGGGATGTTTCTATTTCATTCCTCTTTAGTCAAAGCTACCTTATTTTTAAGGAGTAGAGACCTAGTCAGATCAGATCAAGTAAAGGTGGGAGAGCATTGCCAACCTACAGAGCTCACACAGGATCTGAGGGTTGGAACCACCATAACTAGTCCATGGGGAAACAAAAGTCACCAGAAATCAAAGTTGCTTTCTCCATTATACAGGGCCTAGTGATCTACCAGCTCAGTCCTTCTCTGCACATACTCTCTATTCTCCTTTATTTAGATATTCATTTTATCTTATTTATCAGCTTCCCAGTGACTCCTTAAGACATTCTCTAATCTTCATGACCTTCCTACTCTAACATTCACCATTGACTAACAGCATATCTATATTCTAGCTTAAAATACTAAGAGAGAGAATCTTATGGGACCAGTTCTTCTACATAAGCCAAAGTACTCAGGCCATGGACTGATGGCATTTGGCTGGAATATCTATTCAGATCCAACTAGTTATAGCCTAGGATAGGGTAGAAGCACATAGTGCATAGCACTGAACTTTTAGGAACTGCAGGAAGAGCAAGCCCACAAAACATATGTATTAAGTTCCCACCATAGGGGAAGAAGAGGAGTGTTAAGTCAATAGAGAAAAAAATTACCATAATTATGCTATAAACACCATAAAAAGCAGTAGTGTTAAGAGCTTTCCATGTTGAAATGATATAGATGCACCAAACGTCACAATGAGCAAAGTTCACCTTTTTCACCAAAGGAATAATTAAAATTTCAGTGGTTTGAAATGAATGTTTTTTATTTATTATGCATGTCCTGCATGCGTCAGAGGGCAGAAGAAAGAATTATAGCTAGATGTTAGGCAGAAGTAAATTTTATAGAAAAGCATTATATAGAAAAACATTCTCACATTTAGAGCATTTTACAAACTAGATGAGCTGTCTCATATTAGTAGTAAGTTACCTGTCACTGGAAGTGTTCACATTCCAACACTGTGGGGGCATCTTCAATTAATATTATCTGACTGTAACTTTGATCTAACCAATCTTTTAAAAAACAAATAAATGATTGATAAAGGGTTAATGTTTAACGTTAAAGTGATGTTAAAAACGTAAACCGTTAATTTTTCCTTGATGTTGTTCAGTGTACTAGGTGAGCTAAATCATTCTCTTGAACAGGGCAGCTCATTCTGGTTGTGGCACCAGAGGAGTTGGAGGTGTTAAGGCTAATACTCTGTAATAAACATTAAAGAATCTCACCTATATTTTATTTAGCAAAAATCCATCTCATGTCCACATCGAAACCTCAGAAGTGCCATCAACTGACAACACAGATAATCAGCATCTTAGACAGGTTTAAAAGATCTTGGTCTTGAAGTGGCCCCTATAAAACATCCACTCAAAGTACAGCTGACAAATTATTGGTAAAAGAGACAGGCTAAGAAGTATCTATTAATTTCTCTAGGTTCTTTGAACGTTATCCTTATATAAAATAAGACCACCAAGATGCTATATTCCAGGACTGCTATCTTAACTTCTCTCAGAGGTACCTTCACATCAAACTTTATGCTTTTGGATTTTTATTAAATTTTGATATAAGAAAGCTCTATTTGAGGACTAATTCATGGTAACCTACAAAACTTATTTTTCATTGGTACCTACTCTATTGTTTACTTTTTCTTACATGATGCAGAATAAAAAAAAACATTGTCCAGGAATTTAGTGCCAGGAAAATGTCTCCCTAGGGAAAATTGTGGGATTTCTTTTAACATAACTGTATAATATTGCATTTAATCTTAGCCTTAACAACTATAAAGCTGGGTGATAAAATAATTGTTTAATTGTAGTAATGATCTCATCCTAAATATGGATAAAATTATTCTTTCTCCCCTAAACTGTTTCGTTAACTTTTGTTTTAAGTATATGTATTTAAATCATATAGCATTCTCTTTAGAAGCAGATCAAATTTAAATGAGTAAAAGTGGAGTAGTAAAGGAGACAGCTACCACGTCAGTTAATAGAATAAGAAGTTCCAAAGAATCCTTGATATTTGAAATATGAGTGTTTTCATGAGTCTGACCTAACTCTCTATTCCCTTGCTCTGCTGAATGTGACACAATAAATTACCAGCAACAAACTTCAAAGGGAATGTAACTTAGGAGAAAATACTCTCATAATCCTTAGGGTTATTATTGATAACAGATAAATGTATTTATTTACCATTTAGAAAAAAATTTCCTTTCAATAGAATGATACCTTTAAAATGCAATCTGTGATTCATTGCCAGGAAGACTGAAGTTGCCAACTAAAGTAAATATCTCCTTTACCACAGTAAGAAATTTTATTCCACATCAGCTATTTTATTTATGCATTTACAATTAGGGTTCCTACATGTTTAGTTTTGCCAGGTTTTGTACTTTAGTCTGAGCATTGAATCATCTTCTTGGGGGGTGAGAAGTAGGGAAGTGTATATGGTGGTACCTTAGACAGAGTCACCATATTTACTCTTTTATTGACTCTGGAGCTTAGCTATCCCCAGAAGAATAAACAAACAAACAACAATAATAAAACGCACACACACACACACACACACACACACACACACACACACGCACACACAACTTTCAATAGTAGTGACCTTATATAAAATGACATATTTTGCATCATATTCATAGTAGAAGTGATTACTTTTGATGCCTTGATCATTACCCTTGGTGCCTAAAATCTTCCATTCTCAATAAATATTGTAATACATGTGCTGACTGAAGTACTGATGAAAAGGCATATTTCAGTTTGCAAGAGCAGAAGCTGAATAAGATGAAACATTGGTTTCAGATGAAGGAAGAGCATGTTAAGTAATGGCGAGGGAATTTGTCTAGGTCCTTAGGAAGAAGTACCAACCAGGGGTAGGTTCTTTCTTGCAGAAAGCTATTCATTATCTAATTTTTATATGTCATAGAAATGGGGACATAAGTCTCCATTTATCAGGCATAATCACATGTACATAGCTTTAATTGCAGTGGTGGTAACTTAGAAAACACCAGTATATTGTCTGTAGCTTTTAGGAAATTTGAGTCATGAAAATGTGCACTGATTAACTTCATTTGTGAGACTAGGTGATCTGTCATAACTTCTTTCACCCCCTCCATCAATTTAAAAACAAGAATACTACGGTTTTTTTTGTTTGTTTGTTTATTTGTTTATTTGTTTTGAATAGGTAGAAATTCTGCTGCTGATAATTTCCAACCCCCTAATTCTTGGTTTGGGCTTATTATTTAGGGCCTGGAGACTTAGCCTCAGCTACATTTCTTACCTGAATTTTCCAGATAATCACTTTTTTTTTTTTTGGCCCATTATCCAGCCTCAAGAGCTGTCTTCTGAGCAGCTTGGTGGGTCTAGTTCTTCTAAAATGTGAAAAATCTGGCTTCTCGACCCAGACCTCTTCCTTAAGAAGCATGTGGTTTGATCCAACCACTTGTTATCTCTGAGACTTTCTTTACCTAGAGAGTACATAATGGTTAGAAGACAAGTAAGCTAACATATGTGAAGCACACCGAGAATCAAAAAGAGCTATGACAGAGAAAGTTGTAGCTACTGAGGGGTGTAGCCATGTACCTGGTCACCTTGGAGATTCCAAGGAGGATGTGGAGGGGAGATCTTGTCCACATGAAGGTTTGTGAGGGTGCAGTGATGATTTCTCTTTGAGAAAAAAGGCCAGATGTGATGCAATTGGTGCACCACTGCCTGAATTGCTAACCTGTCAGTGAGAAGGGCAATTGTAGTCTTATTGCTTTTTCCCTAGGCTTGTGAATGTAAGAAAACTCTCTATTACTATGGACTAACCAGTATTGATCCCCCAATTTGTCCTGTCATTCACTGTGAACAAACTAACAGCCTGAGACAAAAATAAATTAAGAGGAAGATGGATCAATGTTTCTCCAAAAGAAAAGATGGCAGCAGCCTGTGAGAAGATCTGAGTTTCTAGGAATGACAGACCATTTTTTGTCTCTTAGAGATTTTTATATTTTATAAATACTCCTCAGAAGAAATGAGTTCCACAGAATGACTTCGTGGAGTTGTGATCACCTCCCACCACATCGTTCTTTCATGTTTCTTACTTCTACCAAAATTGAATTGCACCTTCCCACGCTACAGTGTTTTCTGTGCACTTACTTTGCAACTTAAATAATGAATGATTCATGATTTAAGATGACAATTGTTCTTTGAGTACAAATCTTAAGAAAAAGGGTGATAATTATCCAAAAGAATAGGCATAACAGAGCATACCAAGAGCACAGTATTCTTTTCATGCCATTTTCTCTCTTGCTGCTCTTTTTAAATTGTGTTTTATATTTTGTCTGAATCACAATTTCTTTCTTTAGTTGAGATCTTTGAAAATTACTAAAAAACATGGAACCTCGGAAGATTCATGGAGATCTAGGAGAGGTTTTCTGTGTGAATACAGGAGAAAAATGTTAGGGGATTCAGCTGTAAGATAAATTTAAGGGGGATAAAATCCCCTCAAACTATTGGATTAAAGTTTATTTCAAGACTATGCCTTACTTTAATAATTTTTAAAATCAAATTACGTATTCTTAGTGCAAACAGAGTATATTTTCTTTTATGTAAACCTAGCTCTTTCTACAAATGTTTGTTGAAAACTGCCCAGTTTTCGTGCAGTGCTCATCTTTCATTTACAAATTTTGGAAGAAGGCAGGTTAGGCAGGCTATGGATACTCCTACTCCCTTGACATTCAGCAGGGTCAGCACCAGAGCAAGACTTGCATGCTTTCTCCTGGAGATTCATTTGTAATGAGATGGAGTCACTTCTCAAGTTGGAGAATCAGAGTACAAGTATTGGTGTAAAAATGTAGGAAAGTAGACTATTTATTGGAAAGAAATCTGCTCTGCCTCCTCATATTGCTTTTCCCCAGACAAATGCAGATATGCTATTTTTAAAAACAATTTTATGATCTCATAGACTACCTTCTTTCCTAACCCCCTTTCCCAGTTTTCATTCTTTCTCTCCCTAACCATTTCTATTCTTTCTTTTCTCATCTCTCCCTTTCTCTCTCTGTCTCCTTCTGCCTGCTCCCTCTCCTTCCTCTATGCAACAAAATATATTTCCTTTTATCAATATGGAGTATCTTGAAAGCTAAGGTGAAACCAAAATCTGGCTTGGAGCCCAGACATCACTTTTTGAAGTGATGGGTTCTGGTAATAGGGGAGGGTTTACAATTATACAGATCAGTGCTTTGACCTGGTGCAAAGTCAACCAGTCCACAATGCAAGAACAAAAAGGCTTAATTTCTGCAGCTTCCAGAACGGCTGTGAACAGTGCTTCAGTATTTATTCACTGACCTGCCTGCTGTGCTAGCCAGCGGGTTCGCTCTTCTTCAGTTGAAGCCTCTTAATAAACAGCTCAGCTCATTTGTTGTTCCCCTTGAGATCTTTTGCCTCGTAAAGTAAAAATTAATGTTCTTATTACATATGTCCCTTTCCTCACAATCTCCCCCAAAATGATTTGCACAAATGAAAAAGAAAAAAACCTTCTTAATGGCACAAGATATTCTAAATATCTGATTAACTGTACCTTTCGCATCTTAGCATGAGCTTTGATAGCATTCAAAAAGGCACTTTCTAATCTTTCTTTGAAATGAAATGTCTCCTTGCAGGCTAGCTTTGTATGTAATCTGTGTAGAATATGATGGGGGGCAAAGCTTTGTTTCAAAATTATTAAGGCCTCCTAATCACTTTCAAAGTAAAATGAGGGCAGGAACCCAAATGACATGAGTGTGTTTGTGTCACCCAGATAAGGAAAATATATGGTCTGTAATTAAACCCCTTATTATCATTCACTTTGACTTTCTCAATGCGGCTTATCTTGAAGCATCTATTTTTTTTTTTAAGCTTTGGGGAATAATAAATTTAATGAGATGTGGGGGTTGGGAGTGCTCTCCAGTGAGACAACTCCACATTCCTGGACTTAGCAGTCATAGAGGTGGGAGAGAGAGCTGCATTAGAGTCAAGAGAAAGGAATGAAAGCATCCTTCAAGCCATGAAGGAGAGGGTAGCTTGGCAGCTTGCAAAGTCTTCAAAAGTCAAAAAGAGAATTATTGAATCATTTGCAGTTTTAGGATTTACTTAGAAGTTATTTATGACCTGATGAAATGTATTTCTTTTTATTTCTTGTTTTGTCAGCTTCTAAGACAGAAAAAAATTTTAAGAGAAGCTCTTAAATTGTCTTCATCATTCTACATTGTCTACTCTTTCTTTATTCTATGTCTTGAGAATACAGATAATTGCACTTCGGCCTTGCAGTTGTACTATGCTGGGTTTCTCTTCTCAACAGTAACATTACTAATAGAAGTGACTTGCAAATTTTCCTGTCTTCCTTCCATCCCTCCTTTACTGCTTGCATTAGAGCACATCTGTGTCTTCCACATACTAGAACTTCCTCATCATCCTCAGCCTCACTTTTATCTCACACCTAAGGTAAACAACAACAAAGCAATTCAAAGGTGACTTAAGTGCATTGAGGTTTCAGATGATGTGCATACTACCCCCAGTATCTCTGTTCTTTAATTTAATTTCTTGTGGCTGTGCTGATGAAGTCACCTATTGCTGTGGAACAGTCCAAGAGTGAGAAGTCAGGAAGAGCTTTTTACCTTTGGTAACTGAGTCTTGATTTGGCAGAGATGAAAGTAAAACTAGAGGTCACTGGCTTTTACAGAGAGACAGAAAAAAAGAAAAAAAAAAACACTGTAATTTCTAACTTGCCTCAAAAAAGGATGGATCTGTCCACATTTATCTTTTTAGGCAGAATATCATGATTAGTTAAATGTTAAGAGTACCTGCAGGTCAGGCACTCTTTTAGGTCCTAAGAATATAAAGACTCTGTAAACAAGGGTAATGTGTATGTGTGACAAGACAGCATTCCTTTATTATACAACCTACATTCTGTGAGGGAGAGATAGACAATGAATTAATGATATTTGGGTAATGCAAAGTGCCTTAAAGGTAATTAAATAGGGCAATATGAAAAACCATGTGTGCATATCAGGGTTGTTGAAAAAGAGTGCTCAGGATGGCCTCTCTTGACCAAGGTAACATTAGAGTTGAATCCTCAACAATCTGGGAAAGAGCATGACCCACAGCATCGTAAGCGTGGCTTAATGTCTGCAGCTGTTTGACCTATTTGAAGGTTAAATGAATATAAGATTTCCCACTTCTGTGCATATTTGTTGAGCACAGGTTGTGAACTGGTTCTGGTAAGAAATCACTGCTGATTCTAATAGTTCTTAGTGGTAAGTACTCCCATAGACTAAAACGTCCCAGTTCTATTACAGGCAGTTAAATTTGAGTAGATGAAATGCTGGTGTTGGGATTGTACCCAGACACTAAAGTGCCCACAGTATCCATTTTTAAACAAAGTTTAAATATCATTCTCTGTAAAGGGATGACATTTACATGTAGAAAAAAAAAAACTAACACTAATCACCCTCTGTAAAGAAAGTATAAGCAAGTAAAAAATAGATAAGTGAACAAAGATATACATACAGAATATGACTAGATAGAGACTCCCAGGTGGCTTTAGGTAAATGTGATCAAACATTTTATATACGTATCTGATAATTTGAGTATCCACATTCCTTGTAGGTTAGATTCTCTAATTAGTTGTTTTTGTTGTCACCTACTCTGCCTTACTCCTTGAGTGTTAGTATCTTTTTTTTTTTTTTTTAATTGTGAGCTTATATTTCTAGAACTTTATCTGTGGTTTGTTTTTAAGTTTTCTTACCAGTGAACATTAGTGTTTGCTTCTGCCAACCAGGGGTCACTTTAAACCAGGGTTCAGCAAATTTTTTTCTGTAAAGGGCTAGAGATAAATGTTTTAAGATTTGCGAGCTATAGAGTCTCTGTCACAACTTCTTAACTGTGCCATTTTAGTGTGAAGGATCTGTAGACAATATGTAAACAAATAAGCATGACACTGCTCTGGTGAAACATTTTTGGACACTGACATTTAAATTTCATATACTTTTCATGTATCGCAAAATATTTTCTTCTTTTGATTTTCTTTCACCATTTAAACATGTAAAAACCATTTTAGCTCATAGACTATACAAAAGTAGATGGCAGACTGGATTTACCCATGAACTATAGTTTGCCAATTCCTGCTTTAAACTACTTTTTAGAATGTGGCTTCTTGAATCTTATAATCAATGTGAATTCTAGCCCTAAATTTGTGTGAGAACAGAATTGTGGTCAAGATTTCAGAGCAATCATTTTCTTTTTTCCCCTTTTCCCAGAGTCAATGCCAAGACAGATGAATATCCTACCACCTCTCTCTGTGAAGGTTTTGTCCTACTTTACCCACATAGACCTCCAAGGGCCTGGTTTGATACAGAGGTCCCTAATCTGGACTCCTGTGATGCCTGCAGCTCAGATTGTCAGTTCATGGTCTACTGAAGCCAAGGTCTAGGCCATTAGGATTGAAAGAGAATAAATGCTATTTTTTCACTTCTGGATGACAAATTCTGTTATCCCATTTCTGGATTTTAAATTTCTTTTTTATTCTGATCTCTAAGGACAATTCTTACCTTCTAGCCAGTTTAGCCAAGCATTTTTTAAAAATGTTTTTACATATTGCCCAGAATTTTTAGATGTTCTGTACACCTTAAAATATTGCTAAAAACAGAAGTCTCTTTGGAATCTATGTCCTGTGCTTTTTTTAGTATTCCACTCTGGTATATGTTTCATACCACTTCAGGAGCTTGCTTGTGCTTAGGACACAACAAAGTTGTGGGAGAAAAGAGAACTTTTGGATAACTTGTACATCCTAGAGAGGAAACAGGGATAGAGACACCAAGAGATAGGGTGCTAAAGAAGTGAGAAACTTTTAGAGAAGAAAAAATTACTGAAAAGTGGATAAGAACAAAGATGAAGTTATGAATACTAAAGTGACTTAAGTTACTTTTCTACTGAAGAGCCTTCAGAAGTAAAGAAACTGTAATATTTGCTTGCAAAAAGAGGAAAGGTAACTTTGCATTCAAAAACAGAGCAACAAATTGTCTGGAGGTAAGAAGGAAGGCAGCAAATTCAAGACATGGTAAACTAATGTGTAGTGGAAATGGAGCAGGGGGATATGGATACCTGCATGAAATAATAACCATTTTGTGTTTGCAAACAGGCAAGTGATATGAGGAAAGTTATGACTTAGGAAAGATTACTCTCGTAGTACAATGCAAGATGGGTTGGGCCCTAAATAAATTGGTTGCAAAGAAGACCAACTCAGAGACTAACAAAATAATTGAGATGTAAAACTTAAAGAATTTTGCCTATGACAGTGGTGGTAGAAGCGAAAGGAATGGGCAGATCTGAGAAACGTGGAAGCTCAGCAGAATGGGATAACCAACTAGAAAAGGGACCAAAAGTAAGAAGTTCAAGGTGGGAGTGAGCACATAGATTCTAACATGAGTTCTAAAGTTTCTTTGAGTTCTGATTCAACCTCTAAAGGTATAATCTTAAAGTTCATTCTGTGGGGAATCAAGTAGGTTCCAAGAAACAAGGGTCTCATAGTTTTCTGTTTGAGTTTTGTGTTAGTTTTTCCTTCCAGGTTGACTTAGTTAAGAGTATTATTTTCTGGAACATTTCTGTCTTTATGTCCTAGTGTTGACAATGGCATGAGCAGGCTGCCTATGTCGCTTTTCATAGTAACACAATAGCCAAGCTTCCTTGAAAGCCTTTGTGACAGCTGAGCCAGCTGATGGTCTGTACACTGCCTTCCCACCAGTGCACTGATGGGTGAGTCAAAGGCGGCAGTTACTCACAGTGACACAGATCAGATGAGAAAAACTCATTTTGTATGAACCAAGGTCGAAAATTGAAAATGTTCCACCTTAACTGCTTTTCATGCTTTATGCAATTTAGAAGCTTTTCTTTCTGACAACATAATCAAGGTTAGTGGTGGGCTAAGTGTTTTGTTTTGCTTTCTTTATTATGAGGATGTAGTTGCAGTTTCTAAATGAATGGTCCCAAGAATAACCTTTCGGAGTAGCAATGTCATTTTTCAGAAGGAGGAAGAATGGCCTTCCCACTCTATGTTGTAGTACCCATCTGTGCCCTAGGTGTCAGTTGCCTTTTCAGAGAGAATAATTAATTTATAAAGTAGATGCTCTTAGAGGTAGAGGTACAAACTGTGGCTAAATGTATAGTTAAGAAGAAAATAGGCAAAAAATGAAAGAGGGGAGTTATACCAATGTAGCATTACTGCAGTACAGTTAAAAATAACATGAAAAGCTTTGTTTCACCAGGGAATTGACCCCACACTTTATTCTGCTTCTGCTGAGACATTTTGGAAGAGCCACCTTAGAGGAACAATCATTTCTTAACTTACTTCTTCATAGGAGTGCAGGAAACACAATATAGAGAAAGAAAACATTTCTCTCTAGATTGAGGAGGCCTAGAATTCTGAGGGTAGAACTCTAACAACTGAAAAAGTTGTTCAGCATGATAAAAAGGAATGAACCTTGCATTGGAAGTCAGGACCTTTGGTTCTAGTCTGGGTTCTGTCTCTAATTGTAACAGTCACCATTTATCAAGTGCTCATTGTGTCAGATACTGGGCTAAGTGCTTTTCATGCATTATCTCATTTGATCCTTTTAAAACTTCCAAGAGGAGAGTACTATTCTTATTTCTATTTTAATAGATGCGAAAGTTGATACCCAGGGAGGTTAAGTAGTTTGTGCAAGTTCCCGCAACCGATAGGTGTTGATGCTGGTAGCTAAAACAGTCTGTATGATTGTAGAACTGGAGCTGTCAGTCATTGCTTGCTCAAAGAGTATTGGGCCTTGGAAGATTCATTCAATACTTTGGATTATCATTGGTATTAGAAAATAAGGAAATTAGCCTTGACAATTCATAAGGTTGCTTCCTACTTCAAGACCTTATGCAACTCTGTCTTCCAAAGGATGGAGTATAAAGAGGTGACATGACATAAAAGATTAAGGATACTAGCTTTCTTTTTTAGGGAAAAGCCAGCAGCATTAGAGACCAGGCAAATTTCTTTTGAGAAAAAGAAAATAACGTCAACAACAACTGAGTAGTTAAGTCCTAGGAGAACCTTGGGAAGATTTCTAAAAAGTTGAATGTTGATATGTTTCGGAAACAGAAGGGTGAATCTTAATTTTGGAGAAGTGACTCATGAGGGATTAAAAACACTTTATGTGGTTTCCTTTTCCTCCTTAATAATTTGATACTCAGAAGATGTGCAAAAATACGAGAATTCCTTTTTGAGAGATTTCGTGGTAATCTGTCTCAGTTCTGGAATCTTCAGCTTTCTGAAATCCTTTCATCTCATTTTGAAGTGGATTATTAAACATTTTCTTCTCCATACTGATTTGAAAACTAACCCCAAAATTATTAAGGCCTGTAAGCAGAAAAACTCAGAATCAAGTGAAAGTTCAGTTGTACCTCTCTAAACATGGCAGAGGTCTCAACATGTGCTCAGTTAACCTTTATAGCATTTAAAGTCATTTTAGCCCTGAAGAAGTGCTGTGAGCAGGTATGCCATTTATGTTTTCTTTTTCCACCCTTTCTTCTATTTCCCCCACATTTTTTTTTTTGATCATAGACAATGTCATTGCCCTTTAAATGCAAAAATAGGTAAAGTAATGTTACCAGTCAACTTGATTACAGGTATCTTCCACTTCTCTTTCATCTTCTGATAGTGATATAAATATGGTTTCTCCGCTCCAAAATATTTCCATTCAAATTTTATCATTTCCATGATTTTTAAAAACATTCCAGGCAGTAAAGTTATTCTAGTGAGCCAATGGCTAATAGCGTAAAGGATAATTACAATTTAGCAAATACGAAAGATTCTTTAGAAGGAGATGACCTCTGTGCTCTTAGTAACTGCAGTTTAGGAACCAAGCAGCTGCTATGATGCATGAAAAACATCTTAGTTCATTAAGATCAAAAGAGCTCGTCACTTGTTCACAGGGCTAATTTCTGCAGCTGAAAAAGCATTTCCACCACTTAACTTTTTAAGGTCCTCTGCTTGAATTGTTAAACTTCAAATTAGATTTCTCTAGGGATTTCATTGATGATGCAATCACTTATCTCAAAATTCAATTGCCTGATCTTTATTGAACTTGATGTGCAAACATTTAAATGATAATTGAAACACTAATTAAATACGGTGTCTGGACACTAGAGTCAGGAATTCAGAAAGGTTGACTTACTGTTGACAATGTTAGGAGTCAAAAGCTCAATGGGCTGCTAGTTTTCAGAAGGAGCAGTTTAGATCATGTTTGTGTTGCCCAGATGTCTACTGATAATGTGCAAGTCACTTCTAGTTGTGCCATTAAGCACAACACAGGGGATACAGCTTGTAATCCTGACCACTCATCGGAAAGATTTACCATGAGTATTAATGACTTAATCTAGTCATGAGTGTCAATTCAGACTGGGGTACAGAAGACTAAGTGAAATCTTATTATCGGGTCAGGCCATTGTTTAGATTTTTATTTCTTTAATTTTCTTTCTTTGGTGTCCAGGGTGTACATTTTCATTTTGAATTTAGAAATATTGGATCTATACCTGTTCACTTTCTTTTCATTCAGTGGCTGAAAGCAGGGGTTCTCAACCCTGACTATATATACAAGTCAGTTAGAAAATACAGATGCCAGGGCTTCATTTGATGCCAACTGTATCAGAATCTGACAAGGCCCAGGCATTGGCATTTTAAAGTTGTTCTGCAGGTGATATTAATGTGCAGTCAGGGTTAAGAACCACCATACTGGATGTAAGTGCCCTTAGGGCAAAGACCATATCTATTTCATTCTCCTTCACAATTCTACCATGTAGCACAGGGCTTGACACATAATAGATATTCAATAAATATTTTTGAATACATGTGCTCTGTAAGAATCTTGGGTAGAGCCGAACTGGCTGGGGCCTCCATGAGGGTTGCAGAATGTACCAGGTAAATTAAAAAGGTAGGCAGTGTATTCCTACCCTGATTCTTCCTAACATAATTGCTTCCTAACATGAGAAAACAATGATCCTGAAGCAAACCCTGGGAACTTGAATGCCTTCCAAGCTGCAGTCTTTCTCTCACTCCCCACCAGACACACTCCCTTCCTGCAATTCCTGTGATGGTTCCCTTTTTGCTTTCTCATTGCACTCCAATTTCTTTCTGGCACTGGCACTTTGCCCTGAATCTAACCCTGCACAGGACATGTCCCCAGCCACTTGGAGTACTGCCCTCAGACACTTCTCAACTAGCTATCAAGCTCTTATCAGTAAGAGATTTGCTTTACCTGAGGTCACGCCTCCTTTTAGGGCAGCCTATATCTATTAACTGTGAGGGTATAAAGGCTTACACTCTGCCCCAACTCAGGGCAAATCTGATAGATTATCTCTGCTCCAGAGCTCCTGTGGGAAAAGTTGAAGTCTTGGTTGGGTCTGTGTCATAGCTCAGCTTCTTCTTCTGCCAGCCCTTCTTCCTCCCCCTTTCTCCACAGGTATTGATAAGAACATTTCCTAATAAACTCCTTCACTCTAATCTTTGTATCAGAGTGTGCTTACCAAACACCCAATGACAAGAGCATGAATTACTCGACCTCCACTATCCATGCCCCTCAGACTAAATCTGGGCTGCTCACACCTCTATTTGCCATGTGTCATACACTGAAGCAGTAACGCTCAAGACAGACAACATTCCTGCCCTCATTGAGCTTACATTCTGGTGTGAGAAATGAGCAATAAATAAACAAATATATAAATCTGGGTGATGATGAAAGCCATTAAGAAAAATAAAGCAGGGCAAGAGAACAGAGAGTGATGGAGATGAGGTGGGATGGAACGGTGGTGTGCTGGAGCTGTCTCTTGCTGGTTTGTGGGAATCAACTGTTAATTTTCCAAGAATTTTGTAAGCTGGTTGTTAAGCAGAGCTATTATTAAAAATTAAATTATATGAACTTAAAATTAAATCATTAGAAACAAAAGTAAAAATACTCAAAACTCAGCACTTTCTCAGTTTACTATATTTTGCTACATGCTCTTGTAGTTATTTACATCTATTATATCTGTGCTATATTGTGGTACACTACTGCACATCTCTTCCTAATCATACATTCAGTGACATCAGTGACTTTGAACTATACTCATTCAATTGCAACTGTAGGTTGGCTATGGATACAAGAGTATGGTGAAAATCAGCAAAAGCACTCTGAGGGAATCAATTGACTATATATAATTTATGATAAAGAGTAATGAATTTATTATTTTTATTTCTAAATTATGTGAAATACATGTTTTATGTCAGTAAAATTTACAATAAACATATATTGTTCATATATACATGCATACATATTCTCCCCAGAGATCTGGTTGTAAATATTCAGCAGAACATCACTGGTTAGGGGGCTTCATTTCAGATATCTTAAGGAAGAAGTGTAACATATGAGCTGATACCGGATTGACTCCAGGGAGCTTGTGTTTAATACCCCTTGTGAGAAAATAATGCTACCTTAAATCTTTTGTGTTCTCATTTCTTATTCTCAGATGATGGTCTCTAAACAACTTTGTTAGTACTTTACTTATATGGATGATTTATCTCCCTCAACTTTTATTGATTTCTTTTAGGATTTTGAAAACTTCTATTAGGTCACAGCTCAAGGTCTTATCTTTCCCAGTGAGGAGAAACTCAACTTGCTTGCTTCATTATCATTTACATTCTGATCCCACTTTTTGTTTGTAATTGCTTAGCTGTAAATACATTTAGTCATCCTTAATTGTTTATATGGTAATTACAAGTATTGTTTAAATAAATAATCACTCTCTTAATTACAAATTTTATCTCTTCTGAAGGTTTAAGTACCTGAGTATTGAACTAATTTTTGTTAGCGACAGCTAAAATATATGCAGATACCAAAGTGAAGGAATTATTATAAAACGAGCATAGAATAGAAAAAGGAGTTAATTGTCCCAAGCTACTTGCTGGCTGTATGACCGTGAACAGATCACACAACATTTTAAAACCTCAGTTTCCTAATCTGCACTATGGGAATTTAATTTGGCAAACATATTAATTGTGAAAACAGTTAAGGCATGGTCCCTGCCCTCAAAGTATTAATAATTAGCTCAAAAACTATTTCTAATTTGGTATGATGAACACTAATAATATCTGTAACATAAATACAGAATTATATAATAAATCAAAAGAAGTAATGAAAATCAGCATATTCTGTGAACTGAGAAAATAAGATACCATAATTATAATAAGATACAGTTTTTCATAGAGCTTTTGGTACCAGGTGCTGGGTGCTTTCTGGCACCTGGTAAATGCCTACTGAAGAAATGAATAGTGTGCCAACAAGTTATTCAGTTGAAGACTACCGTGTCTTTAGGTTAATTCTAGATCTGCTGCTTTGTGGTTATGTTTAAGTTTCTTAATCAACACACACTGACATTGATC
Source organism: Eidolon dupreanum (assembly GCA_028627145.1). NCBI lineage: Eukaryota > Metazoa > Chordata > Mammalia > Chiroptera > Pteropodidae > Eidolon > Eidolon dupreanum. Next base: position 100,213,181 of record CM053507.1, read on the forward strand.
CAAAATAAATATGTGGTTACAAAATTTAGTCTAATTATAGTACAAGATGCTCAAGTAAACAAAATATTCTTTTAATAGAACCAAATCTTACTATTTTATTATTCTACAACTTTTCTTGGGATTTAATCTTAGCATCTACAGTTGCTTCGTATTGGTCTTTTCTAAAACCTTCAAGTGATGATAACTACTCAATCACTTCACATTACAGGTGAAGCACCATGCAGAAAAGAAATCATAGTTGGAAGACAATATAAGCAGTTCTTTTATTGGTTATGAGAAAATGCTTACATATAATTGAATTTTTTAAAGAAAGAAAAGAAATCTGTTTTCATTATACAAATAATGCTTGTTCATTAAAAATTTTGGAAAATATTAAAAAGTAGAAATATAATCACCTGCTGTTCTATCACTCAATACTTTTAGCCTTTTAGTATCTATTCCTTCAATTTTTATGTATGCATAGTTTTATGTGGCTGTAATAATCTTTGATGTATAATATATCCTGTATTTTTCATTTAAAATTCTAACAAAAACATTTTCTAAATGATTAAAAATCTGTTCAAACATCCATTTAAATGACAGCATGTATTCCATTGTGAGAAAGTGTCATACTGTGGCTGGTCTTTGAACCACAATACCAAAACTTATTTGAAGAAATGAATGTTGACTCTGCTTTAAGCGTTTGGGAAGATTATATTCATATATAGTGAAAGAATGTATTCCAATGACATTACTATTCCTTAGATTACATTTGAAATGGCATTTTTGGAAATATCTACAAAAACCTCAGAAAATTGGTGTCATTATCAATATATAATTTTTTAAAAAACAGAAATATAATTTTACCTATTATTTTCCTTCTAATTAACTAGGAGTGACATTTGACTATTTCTAACAACCAAATCTACCTTGAAGAAAAAGCATCTACTAACACCAAAGATATTCAAAAGAATTTTATGGAGGCTTTAATAACAATCTCCAAAGACGAGTTTGAAAGTGTTTTGTAAAATGGCTGCATATTAGGATAAATTTTATTTTCTTATAGAGTGACTACTTGAGGTGAAAAAGGAAAACTAATTTGCATGAGCCAGTTTCATTGTGTTTGCTAAAAATCAGGCATTTTATGTTATACTCATCACCTCATCTCTGAAGACCCTCAAGAATTGATCATGCCCCACCTCCAAAAAATAATAAAATTAAAAGTTGATCATGCCCTAGTGTTAAGTCTCTCTGCCTGCTCTGTCCCTCTGGTATGTCCTTGAGTTTCAAGAGTCCAAATTTGAACACTGCTATTACACTATCTCTCTTAAAGATCTCTCTGCTATGATGTTAGAAGAGACTCCTCTAGGGTCTCAAGGCAGAAAAGAAATTAGTTCTTAGTCAGGAAAACAAAAACAAAAACAAAAACAAAAACAAATACATTGCCCTAGGAAACTGGTGTCATTTGAAGTGCTGTTTGTTTAAGGACTGCGAAATACAAAGTCCTGTCTGAGCATTCAGATTTTGTCTTGAAGGGAAGAGTACCTTGGGTGATCTTTAGTAAATTGAGTGTCAGTTTGCACGGAATGGCAGAAGAGCAGGTCTTAGTAGTCAGGGGCTTTAAATGCTAGTAAAAATGTTACCTCCACTTGTTACTTAGACTACTCTTCCTTTTTGCCTTAGTTTCTCCTTTTGTAAAATGATGGGAATATGTAGAGGACTTTTTGTGAGGTGATCTCCAGATTACCATTAAGCTCCATGACTCCTTAGCTCTGTAAATTTGGTCAGGAGTACAGGGAGAAATTAGGATGCTTTTAGCCAATTTTGCTCTACTGATCCACAAAGACTCAGAGTGCTTGCAAAAACAGAGGCATGAAAAATATGTATCAGTGTTATATGAAAGGGATAAAAATTCTTCCAAATGAATTGTCACATTCTTGATTTGGCTCCCTGAAGAATCAAATGGAATTTTAACTAATTTTGAAATGTTTTTCTACCCTGTGAAGAGAGAGTTTAAAATGTAGAGATTACCTTTACCTAGTTCTCTTTTCCACCAACTCAGTGAGGGGAGGCTTAGTCTGGGTTGATGTGGGTGATCATAGCAAGGGCTGTGATCTCTCTGAGGGCCTGTTACAGGCAGCATTATGAGGGGTTCGAATGCTCAGAGAGAGCAAGGTTAGAACTGATTGGGATGTGAGAGAGGGGAAGGGAAATTTTAGTAATTGTCCAGAATAAAAAAAGAAGATGAAAGTCTCAGGGAGAGTTTAATAACCGTTTTAAGATTAAAAGAAGTTTTTGACAACTCTGGTTCAATCTCTGGTTGCCCGAATCCAAGGACGTGAGGAGCAGATTGGGACATGGTTTCAAACATGGACCATAGAGACCATGAGCATATCACATGGTGGTATAGAATGTTGAGATGGGGCATATTAAAACACAATTCTAGAATATAGGGCCAGTAGGAATAACGTTAGAAAGCTGTCCCTTACATCTTATTTCCGAGTAGTGGGCAGAATTCTCTCGGGACAGAGACTCTTGTTTTCTACTGTGTTTAAAAAGAAGTGGGACTCATTGGCCTATGTATAGGGGTTTCTTATGCACTGTCAGAATACCAGAGAACCAGGCCAACCACACTCTTAAGCCCTTGAAGCCGGGACAGACTAACATCCTGTGACTCCATTAACTGTGGGCTGGGTAGCACTGCCCAGCAGGTTGTTATGGTGCCAGGCAGAAGCATGGCAGCCTGCAGAGTTTGGCAAGCATTTGGGATAAGGACCGAAACAACCTTTTTTAACCTGACTTTGAAAAGATAGTAATGGAAGGGGGTAGATGAAGGACATTGAAGGAGCAGAAGCTAAAGCCTCTTTTACCCTCTTCTGTTGAACATCTCAAATGAGCAGATTTCCTTTCCTATCTGTCTGTGCCTCAGAAATTCAATTCTGTGTGTGCATGATGAAAGCCTCAGAATTTTTTGCATTAATAAGCCCCTTTAAAAATGTCAGATGAGAAGTGTTAAAGACCTTTTCACCAGTCACTTTTCAATCTTGTTATTTTAATACTTGCCACTACCCTAGGCTTCATAGAAATGTAAAAGGTAATGAAGTGTTTCACATGCTGTTTTCTGTCTTTTTATTCTAATTTAAATCTATCATTTAGTACGTGCTTTAAAAAATGATGTTTATTTGTGTTGGAGTCTTATTCCATGAAGCCCAGAAATGCTCATCTGGGCTTGTATTTTAGACATATAATGTATGTTACCATTGTACACAATCAGCACAGTGGGAAGAGAAATATATTTTTAAAGCTTTAGGCTTTAGTTTTAACCTGGAGATCTGTGGGTTTCCCTCCTTGGCTTTACGTTTTTAGCTATAAAAGATGGAAAGAAAGGAATACTGATTTCTATATTATGTTGTGAGCTAGTTGAGAACTATTTAATTAGTGTCAAAAGATTTCTAAACGATCATTTTAATTTACAGAACATATTCTACATGTTTAATGGTATGAGGGGCCAGGGAGACCAAGTCCCTGCACTCCAGCAGCTCTTGGTCTAATGCAAGAGTCCCCAAACCCTGGGCCATAGACCAGTACTGGTGTGTGGTCTGTTGGGAACCAGGCCACACAGCAGAAGGTAGCAATGAGTGAGTAAAACTTCATCTGTACTTGCAGCTGCTCCGCAGTACTGGCATCACTGCCTCAGCTCCACCACTGATCATTAGACATGAGATTCTCATAGGAAAACTGGTCCTTGGTGCCAAAAAGGTTGGGAACCACTGGTTCAGTGAGATGGGCAGACTGATAAAGAAAACACACATGCGCGCACACACACACAATGTGATAAAGGGCAAGCACAAAATAGAGAAACCTATACAGTGAACTACTAGAAGTATTGGATACCACCTAGATATTTCAGGAAAAGAGAGGACGTAATATGGTCTAGGTTGAAAAGAGAATGAACAACAAGGCTAGGATATTCCAGATAAAGGAAGGAGCACATGTACAGAAATCATTAGAAAAAGTTCAGCATGTCTAGGGACCAGTGAGAAACAGAGTATGGCTAAAGCATCAAGTTCAGGGTAGGGGCAATGGCAGAGTCAAGGGGTAGTCCTGTAAACAAGGTGAGATTCATTGAGAATGCCTTTGATTGCTGTGAAATGCATTCAGACTTATCCTTTAATCATCTGAAAGTCAGCATAGAACTTAAATCTGGGAAGTAAAACAAGAACTTATGTGTTTTGAGGAAGTGATAAACTAGTGTCAAAGTGGATGAAAGGTGAGGGGGCATGGAGATGATTACAGCACGTTAGATGAAAAATGATGACAACATGAATTCAATGGTAGTGGAGGTGGAGAAGAGGGGCTGCATCCAGGAAATATTTCTGAAGTAGAATTAATTGTATTTAGTAATATTTTTAGGCGTATGGTCACAGTAAGAACAGGCTTTAGGTAAAAAATTGTGAAAATGGGTAAATTTTTTTTTCCATCATCTGGAATCCCCTTGGTGAGCTTTGTCTTCTCTCCATGGGATAGTTAATCAAAATCTCCTATTAGACCTTTAATTCACATTAATGTAAAATTAGTGATTACTGATTACAACTTGAATTACTACTCCTGAACAGTAGGGTTTATATTTTACTTTTTATTTTGATGAATTTATATTTCTTATTTTATTATTTTTATTATACTTTGCTATAAACACAGAGATGTTCATGAATCTTTTTTTTTATGTAATGGAATCTTTGAAAAACAGCTCAACAGTAAATAATTTGTTGAAACTACAGTATTCCAAAGGTATTATCTATAGAACAGCCATCTAATAATATGTAGAAACATACTTACTCACTTAGAAAGTTGTTTAAATATAGTAAATGGAAAAAAAGAATAGTACAAATAGTATATATAGTATAATCTCATTTTCTAAAGGTATATATTTTAAAATGTGTTTCTCAGCAAATTAAAAAGATCGGATAAATACGTCTCTAAATGCTAACAGTGGTTATACTTGTGTGGGAAGTGAAATTATCAGTGACTTTTTTTTTTTTTATCATGTGATAACATACATTCCAAATTTTCAATAAGTATATTAGAATGTTAAATTAATGTTTCCATAGAAGCACCAAGATATAATGGGTATGACAGTCCAAAGTGAGATTCTGGACCAATTGCAATCTTTCAAAAGTAACTTCAGAAAAACAGTTTTACAAGTTTTAACCCCTCATCCACAGTGAGAGCATAAAGTGCCAGGTCATTAAGGCTCAGTAGTGCAGGACTTCTGGAGGGATTTCTTCAAAAAGATTTGTACTGTGGGTCCTGTCTTCATCAAAGAGGAGAGCTGAACAGATGCTGCTCTTTCGTCTCTAGCCAAGAAAATGAGGGCTTCAAGAGGATGACTGGGAAAGTTTGATATGTATCCCTTGCAATTGTCAGAGAAAGAACTTGTTTCTGAGATGGACAGTCTAGATCCTGACAGATGAGCTCAGTTGAAGGTGGCTGCTTTAGGATGAGCCTACACTCTCAGAGCTTGTGAAAACAAAAAGCTAATAGTTATTTACTGTGGTTCACAGTGGGCCACACTCAAAAGAGGGCCACTGTGGGCTACCATGGGGCCCTGTTCAACAGAGAGCTGAAGGGTCAAATAGAATTTCAACATATTTTTGGATTCCTAGGGACTGTAAAAGGAGTAAGTAATGTGATCAGGAATAATAAATCGCCTACTTCATGGAAACTACAGGTTAGAAATCCCTAATACTGATAATTATCCCAAATGTTAGCTAGCTCGCCTTGGGAGTGAGCCAAGAAAATTCCTATTAGAGAACAGGTCCAGCTCAGAAACCATGAAGGCATCAGTACCAGTCCAGATAGAGCATCCTCGTGTCATCCTTCATCCCTGAGATTTGACTGTATAGGGGTCAGTAGTCACAGTGAGAGGAGGAAAATAGATGAAAGCATAAGACAGGAAAAGAGAAGAGGACCATGCTTCCATTTCTCCAACTTCCCGCTTGCAGCTGGGGAGAATATTTAACTTTAAGTCACAGTTAGAATGTTATGCCGGATTAGACATTTTTAAAACAGCATCAGGATTAGGTTTAGAGATTTAGGATGAATGTTGGATGATTAAGAGTGACTGAGAAAGTATTTTTGACTTTTTAGAAACTATTTGAGTTTTCATCCATTGGCATGGAAAAGAATATTCTCCCACGTTATATATGAAAACAGTTTAAGAACATAGTTTGATAAAAAGTTGTCTTATAATTTTGTCTATTAAGTTATGCTTATTTAGTATTGGCTTTCAAATACAAATTATTTTGCTGACTATTTGTGTTAGTATACACAGACCTAGGAAAAAGCCCTAAGACTAAAAATCTACCTCCATAAGTGATGGGCAGTACAGTATAAAGAAAAAAGCTGGCCACTCTAGTCTGGTTATTAATAGAGTTTATTAAGGGAAACTTACATATGAGGTGTGTCTTGTATTGCTCTAAGACAAAATGGATCCCTGTGTCTGGTGGCAAGAGCCGAAGAATTATATAGGGTAAAGGTAGGAAAATAGTCATGGGTACTAGTATGTGAAGACTACCAAGTATGAGAAGTTACTTTACATGCTTGACCAGCTAAGGACAACAGCCTGTTCTGGGAATAAGCACATAGCAGGAAGGAAGGGAAGGGTGGTGAGTTATGTCAGAATGAATATCAATTATGATCAGACAGTTGCTAAGAGCGGTTTGCAGAAACCAACCCTTGCTTTAGGCTGGGTCTAGCTCCATCTTATGGGACAGAGAACTGCCATGTCATGGAACAGTCTCTATTCCCACTTAGGTCAAGGGTTTGCTTTTAAAGGTTATTCCACTGGTTATCATTCTAAAATCTTATCATCATCTTTGTAGGAGAAAAAAATCAACCATAGCTTATGTCTCAAGTGATTCTTCCAAAAGTCACACAATATTTTACAGAATACCTCTCTGTGCTCTCAATGACTGGAGGATCACTGACATTGATTCATCTACAAACAGACCTCTCCTCTGCCCAGTTAAGGGGTTTCTTTCACCTTCCTTTAAAGAACATGAGACAAATTTCCCCTGGAAAACTTAACTTATAACTTGAGAATAGACTACTATTCTTGGATTCACTTCTAGGAGGCACTAGTGAACACTGCAAATTACACACTCTTCTACAAAATGCACAAATAAATCCAACAACCACCAGGTGTTATAAATGCTCTTGAGAAACTTGAATAAGAATTTTCTTAATGAAAAGGCAAGAAAACACTTTAAATCTTTTTAAAATTTGAATTGGATCACTTGTAAATTGAAAATCATTCTGGGGGTAGGAAACATGTAAAACATGAGGTAGATGTGTGTGTGTGTGTGTGTGTGTGTGTGTGTGTGTGTGTGTGTGTGTGTGTAGAGGAGAGTATTCCATAACATATCCCGAAGGTTGAACTATAAATGTAATCGGATCTGTTACATTCACCTAAGCTTTGCCTCTGCTGCTGCTACTGACTTTTATACTAAGAAAAACATTTAGTTGAAAGATGATTTTGGATTAAGAAATGATAAGAAAACCAAGACAGAAAATAAAATGCCAAAAGGTCAAGACTTAATAAGCCTCCCCTTGATGCTGACAATGGTACCACAGTAACATTACCACTACTGAAAGAATAGAAGCAGCAAAAGAGAAGAGGATGCATTTCTCCTAAACAGGCTGACACATGGAAACCTATTATCGATTAGACATATGGGCTCTGGGCCATTGATCAGGCAGAAGCCGTGTCCTGTAATGTTCACTGTAAATTTTTAGCTCATGGATGAATCTTTTCCTGCTGTGGGTACCCCACACTCTAGAAGGTGCACTCTGTGTTGGAGTTTGCTGAGGGGTGAAATGTGGTGAGAACTTTTAGCTACAATGCTTTGTTGAGTAAATGTTTTACACTTGGATTCCTGAACCACTGTTTCCAAGTCACCCAAAAGGATGCATAGAAACCATTACTGTCCCTCCTGAATATGTGTCTGTTGAGTAGGATGGCGAGGCCACTTCAGCAAATATCACAGAGAAGGAAATAGAGATCTCAGTGACCTGCTTCTGTTTAACTTGCCCTTCAATACACTCATCAGGCAGGACTAGACAAACAGCTACGCTTGCTTTTGGTATGTAGTTCCAAAAATAAATATATAAATGCTCAGAGTACCTTGTATTTATTGAGAGCTTTATAACCATTGCTTATTATAGAAATAGGAAAGGAAACTAACACTTACTGAGCACCTACCATGTACCAGAAACTGTACTAAGTACTTTCACATTAACTCATTTCCTCATAACGATACTATAAGTTTAGAATCACTCAACTAGTTACTCAAGAACAAGCAGCTACTCCGTGACATCTTGAATTTATTTTTTATTTTTATTTTTTTAAAATTTTAAACCTTTATTTTTTAATTTATTTTTTATGGTGACATTGGTTAATGAAATCCAAGTTTCAGATGTACAATTTAACAGTAGGGCATATATATCATTGTGTGTTCACCGCCCATAGTTAGATTTCTTTCTGTCATCACATATTTACCCTATCTACCTCTCCCTCTCCCCCATCTTGGATTTAAAATCAAGCTTTTTTTATTTCACAATAGAATATTTCCTGTCCTGTGATTCAGAGTTTGATACACAGGAAGAAAAGGAAGAAAAGATGTTTGTTTCAGAAATCCATGCCTCTGAGAGCTAATGAACTGTCAGGGTTCTCCTTCAATTGAAGATGCTCAAAGTATGAGTAGTTGTCACCCTGTCTACCTGCATTAGTGAAAGACTCATTGCTGGAAGAAACAATGTGCAGATTTCAGTGGCTTTACATAGAAGTATATCGTGCTCACGTAAAGGCCAATTAGTATTCATGGTTAGGGTGGGGGTGGAGCTTCTGTATTTACAAACTTAGGTACATGTCTTCTTGTCAGTCCTGGTGTCCTACTGAATCTTCTGCCTGCAGCTAGCAAATGAAGGAAAAGGGTGAGTTTGGCACATTTGGACTACTTATAGGTCAGGCCAGGAAGTGGACACATCACTTCTGCCCATACTTCTAACCACCAGAACTTGAACTTGACCACATATAAAAAAAGTTAAGAAAACTAGTTTGGTTGCATACACATGAGGAAAATAGGTTCTGTGAGTAGATAGTTTGTGCTATAGTCTATTATTCTGGTCACTAAATATTAATAATAATAATAATTTTTCTTTCATTTATAGAATCCATTGTTGCCCTGACCAAGGATATATAACTCTTAAGTCTCAGACAGTTCCTGCATCCAGCTCAAAGTCTAAGATCTCTGGGCAATACAAAGTCCTCATCAGGTTTGGATGTGGAGCCTTTGATGACCTATGAAGTGAAAAAAACTAGTTATTAATTCCAATTGTCCACTCTTCTATAACACTTCTTTTTCCTCAGTAGATGTTAGTCAAGCAATATATAGCTTAAACCATTTATTTGGTAAATGGCAGAATGAGAGGCACAAATAGGTCACTGTTCACAATACTTTTGAAATCCTCTGGCCAGGCATTTTGAAGGGCCCTTGCCTGGCAGTGGAGTTGGTGACTTGGTCAGATACAGAGTCTGTGCCCTATCCCTCATTCTTCATGACCCTTAATCTACCACTGGGTGTTTCTTTCTTCTCTGTTTTCCTCCATGGTTATACCTGAAATAGGCACAGGGGAATGAGTTGTCCTCGGGAGCTTTACAGCTTTGGGATCCCACTTCCTGCTTATGCAAGTTTGGGAGCTCAAAAATTGCTTTAAGCTTTAAAAAATCAGAAGTCTTGTTAGAACAAGCTTGTGATTAGTTTGGCAATATAATTTTTAAAGACTCAGTAGGCTTCTGCTCTATTTACTTCTAATCAGTAATCACATTTCAAGTCCTTTCCTAGACGTAATTCTCAAGACTGATTTCTTTCTTTCTTCTTTCATCTCCATGCATACCTCTCTCAACATTCTGGCAATGAACTTGAGGCTCACTGAAACAATAGGCTTCGATGCCAAGGTATCTCCTTTACTCTTATTTTTGCTAGAAAGTCAAGTCTGTCAGAAAAAGTCTTAGTGGTTCTTTGTAGCTCAAGGCCTTTTCCAGTATTAGCTCCCATTATTTGGAGTTCAACAGCAGTTGGCTCTTTCAAATTTTCAAGACTTGATCTTTGGACTTTTTCCATTCCCATCAATCTCTGCATGAAAAACAATCCTTAGTTGCCTGAGCTCCTATGCTCAAGGCATTTCAATGTAATTAACATACTTTCATCTACCTCTTTCCAGTCACTTTCCTCACAGCTTCAGGCTTAGAAGCATGTGGTCCTTTTCTTAAGTTATTACATATCACACTGATATGAAATGTCTGGCTGGAGAATATCAAAGCTCTCTAACTCTCTAGCTTGCTTTATTTATTTCCTCTGCTATCTGACCACTAAAATAATACCATACATTTCAGGCTTTGACTAACTCAGCATTCCAGATTCTATCCTGATTTCTGCATTAGACAGACAAAACTAACTGTTAGAACTAATAACCCCAAAATATCAGTGGCTACCACATAATTTTTTCCTTATGTAAAGTCTAATTGGTGGCAGGAATCAGGAATGAAGGCTTCACACTCTTAATGGCTCTAGCATATCCTAGGCATCAGATCCACCATTGGGTTTTCTATATCAGGTTTCAGACTGCCTAAAAGTAAAAGTAACTTACATCACTCACATTCCATTGGCCAGACTCATCGAAGGCCACACTGAATTGCAAGGCAAGGTAAAAAATGTAGTCTAGCTGTATTACCAGTGATAAGTCTATATGATTTGAATAAAGAACAAATCTGTCTCTACCTCTGCTTTGAAGTGCTGAGGTGTCCTCATCTGCAGCATCTGAAAAAACATGAGATGGAGTAAAGCATGGTATAGGAAATACCCCTCCCTAAATGGACACAAGTCACTGTCCTTGAACTATCATATTAATTTTAGTTCATATTTTATAATGAGTAAAATTTTTTAATATTGGGGAGTTACTAAGTGCAAGGTTCCCTGTCATATTTTCAACATTCAACAATTGTTCAAGTCTTATTATGCCAAAACAGATATAATTGGTTTGGATTTCTAAAGGGGAACTGATTTTTTGGCAGTAGTTCTTTATAAAGTTCTTTCTAGAAAATACCCTCTGCACATCCAAATCCTTCCCTGTTTTCTCTATGTCAGAATCTTTTACATAAAAGTCATTATTATCTCCTCATTGTTATAGATATTTATATTAGAAGAGATATAAGATTCTAAATAAAGAAAAATCAGTAAGATTATAACCCATCATCTCTAGAAGATGATTTCAAACTGACTACATAATAATCAAATTATGTACTTTGATAAAATGCCTGTGCTGAGATTCACTTCTGAAGATGAGACTTGTTTAAAAAATACCCAGGATGACCTTAACAATTGATCTGGTTCTGGGATCACTGTCAAGAAGACCAGGTTGCTTTTATCTGTCCAAATTTTAAGTTGATAACTTTGGGTTAATATATAACATGAGACTTTGAGGATGCTCATGCTGTGGGAACTTAGGTTTTTGCACCTGGTGTTTCTTACTGGAGCCAAGCAGGAGGACCCTCTCCATCCTTTTATCTGGTTGAACTACTGAATGGTTCCTTGTTATTCCCTTATCTATTTCCTAAGCCCGTGAGTTCTCTGATAGCTAAATGATTAAAGGCAACCTTCGAGTTTCCTAAAAAAGAATAAAAGTCTCTTTGTGATGCTGGCCTATTTTTGAAAAATGAAACAGACTTCTAAGGTTTGGGGTTCTCTTTATGGGAGTACAAAGTAAAGAAATGTAAGCAACTAGCATATCGGAGACAACTCACAAATTTGAGCAGTTATGCTAGTGTCACATTCTGGGCAAGAAAAATGGAAATGGCTGTGTTTGCAAGAAAAACTACTCCTTTCTCATCCAGTGCCATACAAGGCCCACCCTGAGTCAATAGGACATTGATTAGTCAGCAGTGAGCCAGGAAAGGTAGAACAGAGACGTACATGGCCATTCCCCCCAGTTCCAGCAAAGGAAGAAGTTGATCTCTGACCCTGCAGAATGTGAGAGTCAGATATGCTCTCCTATCCTTTGTTTCTCAGGTATGGAATTGAAATGCAAGCAACAATGGTTCTGGAGATTTATTGTGTGGTCTCTTGTCTCATCTGTAACAGTAGAAAGGACATTGGACTCTAAGTTGAAAGACCTGAATTCTTGTTCTGGCTCTGTGTTTCGCTAGCTTGTGACCTTTGGCAACTTACTCAATGTCTCTGGGAATTTTCTCATTTGTAAAATTAAGAGGGAGGAATCTGGGAATTTCTCAGATATCTTGCAATTCTATTATTGTAAAGGCTGGTGGTGACCTCTCTTGCCCCCAGGAAGTCCCAGCTGGATCTGGAACAATGGACTATCCTGTGGGGAACCACTACTTGGGTGATATTTTAGCACATGTTTAAAGATGATAGTTTGGCAGAAATAGTTCTAGGCTCTTTTGGGGCATTTTTCGGAGGCAAAGGCATGAGTGTTCTGACTTCTTTAACCAAGAAGTTAAAGAGTTATATAAATAATAAATCAACATCAGAGATAACTGGGATTTTTCCTGCTGACCTGTGTAATAACATATCTTTTTATTAGTGTTTCAGGGGACCTGGGGAAGGCAGGTGGGGGCATTTCCTGTGATGCAAGGTGGTGAGGTTGCTTTCAGAGGAGCAGCTACTGCTATTTTATCATTCATCCTCTTATCCTTTGGAAATTGTTAAAACCCCAGGCAGTCTTTCCTTCCACTAAGTAAGTAATGTTTCAAAGAGAACTGAGGAAATGTCCAGTAGCCTTCAGGTTTCTGATGCTAACTTAAACCCTGATTTAAAAAAAAAAAAAACAAAAAACTTGAAATGGCACAAATTTGGAGCAAATTCGAGGCTATCTGAATTTCATCCAAAAGACTAAGTTATTATGAATCATATTGATATTTAAAAGTTATATATTTAATATGGGTTTTGGTCTGAAAAATAGAGGCAAAATCAATAAAGTTACTCAACCAACTGTTTGGGGATGGCTATGAATGGAGCGGGTCTGGGTTTCAGCCAGGTGTTTAACAAGGTCTTCTGGTTACCCATAAGGCAAGATTCAGTGCTGGGGCCAGCAAGAATATAGGTGGATGACTTAGTAACCGGTTGCATGAGATCAAAAGATTAATGAGTCAGTGTTGATCTAGTCCCTTGCCACACGGATTTATTTTTGACCTTGTCCTGTTTGTAATTTTTATTAATGACTTGAATTCTTGAGAACACTAAGTGGCAAACTGAAACTATGGGTCAAATTCTGTGAGATGAAATTCAGCAGAGGTAAATGCAAAGCCCTACACTTAAAATCAGGACATTAGGTGCCTAAGCACAGCATAAAAGAAGCATCATTTAACAGCAGGATGTTAAACACTTTTACATCCTGTTACAGTTGGCTGTAAGCTCAGTCTGAATCAATAGTGTGATATGCCTGCCAAAAAGTCTTATGAGGTTCAGGATGCTACTAACAGAACCTCCACTCTGTGCTGAGCAGAGCATACTTGAGGGAGAGTGGGCTGTTTAAATAGCAGAATCTGGCGAACTAGGAATGGATGTGGACAGGCTGAAGGAATCGAGGGAATTTACGTTGATTAGAAGAGGACTTAAGGGTGGATAAAATTCGCTCATCAAATCTGCAGCGCTCTCCTATGGAAGAGCATTTTCAAGCCTACTCTGGGTGGCTCCAGAATATAGGACTAAAGCTAATAAAAAAAAAAAAAAATAGTGCGGCAGATTTCAACCCAACATATGGGAGAATTGCCTAATAATCTACCTAAAAATTAAATGCACTAGTCTATGAACACATCACTGAGGTGTCCATACAGAAATGGATAAACACACTGTGAGCAAACTGGAGAAGGGAATTTAAGCAACTTATAAATAGATGACGTCTAATGTCTAACCTTGGCATTCAGTGTTCAATGGATAGGGTATAACAGTTGCAAAGAAGTTTACAGATAGTATAGTCTGAAACTAATTTTGAGCAACATCAGCCTTCACTTGGTTTCAGTTTACCAGATAATCCTTGAATGGTATTATATTGATTCATGGACTGAGGCTTATAAAACCTTTAGAACAGAAAGTTTTCTCTATTGTTAAGACATAGAAAGAGCTCAGCCTGAAAATTAAGAGGCAGGAGTGTGGTTTTTGGTGCCAGAACTGATCTCCAGTATATTCAGGCAGGTCGCTATGACTCAGTGTCCTTAACTATAGAACAGGATTCAATGTGTATTTATTCTTAGAAGTTTTGAATTACATGTTTACTTCAAACAGCCTCAGGGCAGAGATATAGTAAACTATGAAAACACTTTGCAAGACTGTGGTGTGTGTTACCAAGGAGGAGTTCCTTCTGAGCTTGAATTCCTTTGTTGAACACATCTCTGTATGAATACAAATAATCATTAGAGAGACAGCTGGCTGCTGCTGTTCTTCACCGATAAAACACTCTTCACACATCCCTGTCTTTTCTTCCCGGGAATTTTGCCAGAAGGGCTGGGAGCAAGTGTTTGAGTAAGCAAGTGGGGTCTGCTCTCTGCTTCTGTAAGTCCCCATGGGATGTATTGATTCTCCTACATCTGTAACATCAGGGTTGAACATGAGTCTAACAGACTGGGATAAATAGACTATGCAGGGCCAGCTCTCCTAAGCTGTCCTTATTGATAGGAAAACCAATAAGATAAAAGAGGCAAAGCCATTTATACTGTCAAGAGTGGAAGTTTTCTGGGACTCCTGCCTATGGAGGCTATTGGGAGAAGCGGACATCAGAGAGAATGATCTAAGAGTCCAAAGTTTGTTCTTTGTTTTTATGCTACTACACCCACCCAGGAATCTCAGCCATTCTGATGATTTCGGCTGTCACCTATGAGGGAATTACCTCCATATCTCTATCCCCTGACCTATGCTGCAAACCTATGTAACCAAATTCCTATTTGACATTTTTATTCAGGCAGCACACAGGAAACTCCAACTCGACATGTTCAAAGATGAACTCACCATTCCTCTGAAATTACTTCTGCCTTTGCATTTTCTTTACAAGTGAATGACAACAATACAATTCGCCCAGTCATCCCAGAAGAATCTTTTACTCACTCACTGATCTGAACAAAAAAAAATTACTGCATACTCTGCACCAAGCAATGTTTCCTTGTTATCAATACGGTTGGTAAAAAACAAAATTTCTGTCCTTAAGACAGTGTTTTTTTTAGTGGGAATGGATTGACCATAAATGCGACAAGAATAATGATAAAGATAAAACAAAATAGGCACATATATGAGAGAATTTCAAGTAATAATAAGATATAAAAAGAATAACAAATTAAATGGAAGGGTGAGGAGTTGGGGGATGGTCAGAAGCTGCTCTAGCCAGGGTGGTCTGAGAAGAAAGCTGAGGGGCCGACATGTGAGTGAATGTTGAAAATAGGCTGCCATAGGAAGATTTGGAGGAACATCAAATGCAAAGATCCTCTACATGTGTGTGTTTGTGTTTGCAAATTCTAAGTAGGAGTGTGTGTGTATATATACAAACATATATGTATATATATAGGTATTATATTACATATATGCATTTTATACATGTATACATTTATGGATATGTTACATATACAAACATGTGTAGGTATGCATGTATATATGTATATATGTATCAACTGTATATGAATGCATGTATGGACTAGTTAAAAGCACTACATAAAGGATTAAATAAAATTGTAAAAAACTTACACAGGGTTAAGTAAACAAATATCAAATTAATGAGAAAAGATTAAAATAAACTATCAGTGATTTATATCTAAAATTAAGAGTAGCAACAATTTAAAACTATGGACCATTCAAGACCACATTGGTAACCTATCTACCAATAAGAGTCCTTCCTGAAAAGTTCTAGAAGTCCAACCATGTTTCTGTGAACCTGAAGAGGAGGAGCTTTATAGTTATGTCGAGCACCATACAGCTACCAGCTTTCTCAATAAATCACTAAGTCAAGGGACCTCATGAGAGTCAAGGAACATGCTAGTTTTATGTTGAGCATGTTTTAAAATGCTATGCTTATTAACACAATTAATGAGTTACAAGTAAAGTAGATCTTAGTGTTATACAAAAAGGGAAGTCTATAAGCTATGGGGTACACATGTTTTCGTTCAAGTAACATTTACTGTGAGCCTAATACAGCAGGACTGGACTAAGCCCTGTGAAGTATATGAACACTAAACAGATACAGAGTTTTTCCTTAAGCTCGGGATCCAGTGAAAAGGAGGAAAATCATATATAAGTGACTATGAAGTTAGAAAGAAATGAGTATCCTAAGTCAAGATTTTAATGTGGTTCAGAGAAAGGGGAGATCAATTCCATTTACAGGAGATGAGAAAAGACTTCAGGGAAACTCAATCTTGAGATGGTCTTTGAAGAGTTGGTGGCATTTGTACATATGAAGAAATAGAAGAAAATTTCCAGGAGGTAGAATGGTGAGAAGTGGCAAGAATGCATAGGGATATAACCATGCAGGGCTCTTCATACATATTCTGGTTCTCACCTCTGGCTAGACACAAGGTAGGACTGAACATCCTGCACATTTAAAGTTTGTCATGGCCACATAGCTTGCTTTGGTCGATGAAATATGATCAGAAGGGAGGTACATTACTTGCAAGCAGAAAGAGCATACAAATCGTCTAATTCCCTGACCTGCCACAGTGTTCATTGAAGCAATAGTCAAAGCGGAACTTCATCAACCTAGGTGACTGGGTGTTTAAAATTAGCAGAATCTTCCCACTTCTAACAAACTAGAACAAAAATATTCAATTTTTTGTGTGTCTAGCAACCGAAATATTGGCTTTGTTATCAGAGCATCAACTAGCCCATCCTGACCACTACAAGGAATGTGTGCCATTTAATCTGGCAGAAGTTTAAGATATATGCAAGGCTGGAGGAGTAGTGACAGTTACATAATTATATAACTACACCAAAATGTTAGAGGTGCTCTAACCAAGATTAACATTCTCAATAAAGAAAAATATAGGTCACAATAAAACCCTTCGACCACAATAAATAAGTGGACAAAGAATAGCCACAGATGTTGACAAACATAAGCATATACGAAAAGGTTAAACATTATTGATAATTACATAAAATTAAACATAAATAATGAGATGGTATTAACTCCCTTCAAATTTGGCAGAAATATTAGATATAATCGAATCCTCCCATGTGTTTACTGACGGGAATGCAAATTTTAGAAATTTCTGGGGATAATGAGGCAATATGCATGAATGACTTAAATTCGCTTTCACCAAGTAATATCTCTTCAAGAAATATTACTGTGCATTTTAGACTAATTAAGATTTTTTTGTTTGAAAGTTACTAAAACCAACTAAAGATAGTGGGTCAAGCAAAAGTACTTATTGGAAAGATACTGGTGAATCTGGGGCCACAATAAATGGTTGAAAAGTCAGGCTTTGGGAAAAATAAGAACCTTTGGGGATTAGCTTTAGGGATTTCATCAGTAAGAGACTATGTTTTTCCCCCTAGAATACTGCCAATCATGTGACATGGCTAGGAATAACACTCATTTCTATGTCTCTCATGTTAAAATTTCAAATTCCAAAAATAAATAGATCAGTTTGGTTCTGGCATACAACACTGCACCAATTAGTTATGGTCCAAAGGCAAGATTCCATAGCTTAAATATAGTAAATATAGGAGACATTTGTGGGTGGGGCAGGTGGTGCCCAGAGAAAAGATATGTACAGGCAACCTGATATGTGTCCTAAGGGAATAATCAGAAATGGGAACAAAGATTTACAAGATGCTCACCCTAGCACTATTTATAGCAGTAGAGGAGAAATTCCAATATCTAGTGTGAAGGAAATGTTTCTGTAAGTTATGATCAACTATTATCAAGCCAGTTAAAGCTGTGTTTATGAAGAACTCAATTATGTGAGAAAAGTGCAAATGACATAATAATCAAGTGCAACAAACTATAAATATTTTAAAAATACCACAAAAAAATCAAAATATTAATTAAGGTTTAATGCGGGTCATAGTGAAGATTATAGAATTCACTTTGATTTTAATATTTTCTTGATTTGTGTAAATTCCCTACAATGGTCATGTATGACTTTTATAATCAGCAAATTAGGCTATTTTAAGAAAGACATACTTAACAGAGGCAATATTCTGTAGTGTCGAAACTCCAATGTTAAGCATTCCATGTTTGTATTTCAGCTCTGCCTTAACTAGCTGAGCAATCTTGGTCAAATGAATTTACTCCTTCTAGCCTGAGTTTTATATTTGCAAAATAGAGAATGAATAATTCTTACTGCCTAGGGCTTTGAGAGCATTAAATGCATGCAAAACACTTAGCCTGCTACTGCATCTAACATCTGATGAAAGGTAACTATTGTTGTAATAATCTAGAAGCACAGATCAAGGACAGCTAATCCTAACCAGGAGAGCAAAAGAATGTGACATTTAAACTGGATCTTGTTTCATTCAGATTTATTTCTTGAAATAAGATGCTATTGAGAATTGAAATTTTTTGAAAGAAAAAGTTGGAGTCAAGTCAAATTCATTAATACGAACATTCCCATAATGTATGGATCTTCACCTTAAAAATGCACCAGGTGGTTTCTGAGCTGTGCTCATATGGGAAGGTCCAAAGGTCCAAGCAATGTAACTAAAAGGCCTAATTCTTGTCCTTTGAGCCTTCGGCATCTGCAGTGGAGCAAGCTAGATAAGCTTTGATAAAGAGTCAGAACGGTGTTACCTCCAACCATTAGTCTTTCTGACTCTTGACATGGGATTGGCGTAGAGGCTACAAAGCCAAGACAAACTGGTGACTGCCATCTGTTTAGAAGCAGTGGGATAATGGATTTGGGAGCTAATGGAGGTGTCCCATCCTCAGCTCTATTTCTGCCTCCATGCTTCTCTTCTTGTCTGTCCCCCCATATCTACCTAGGAATGCAAACAGGTTCATAAGCTGAAACACTCTTATAAATGTCATTTTTTAAGTAAGCAAATAGTTCTAATAGATTTTCCACATAAGCTTTACTATCTCATTCTGCTAAATTTCCCAAGCCTCAAAGGTACTTCAGATTATTTGTGGATAATGGGAAAAGCAGAGCCATATTTATTTATTTTTAAAAATTTTTATGGCGATATTGGTTAATGAAATCCAGTAAGTTTCAGCTGTCCACTTTAACAGTAAGGCATATCATATTAATAATTTAGAGGCTATAGCATAGAAAAAGTAATAGTCCCCACTCTCTAATACTTATTTTTTTTTAAATTCTAATTCTTGAAAAATTATATTTCAAAGTAGCATAAAACTTTTACGCAAGCTGAAATTAAGAGTTTTTTTCACACTTTTCTGACTTTTAAAAAAACACTTTATTGCAATATGATTGACATACAAAATGCTGTATGTATTTAATGTATACAACTTGATGAATTTGAAAATAGGTATATACCCATGAAACCATCACCAAGTTGGATCTTTTTTTTATGCATTCAGCCACCTTATATCTTTTTTAAAAATTTTTATTAAGGTGACACTGGTTAATACAATTATATAATTTACAGGTGTATATTATAATTTAACATCTATATACTCTATTGTGTTATTACCACCCAGAGTCCAGTTTCCTTCAGCTACCATATATTTGATCTCCTTTACCCACTTCACCTTCCCCCAACCCCCATATTTGATGCCCTTTACCCTGTCCACGACTTCCCTCCTCTCCCACCCTCATCCCTCTGGTAACCACTAGTCCATTATCCATATCCCTGAGGCTCTGTTTGTCCTGTTCATTTGTTACTTTTAGGTTTATATCCCAAATATAAGTGATGTCATTTAATTTTCAACTTTTTCAGTCTGGCTAATTTCACTTAGCATGATTATCTCGAGGTCCATCCATGTTGTTGCAAATGATAGTATTTCATCTCTTCTTATGACTGAGTAATATTCCATTGTATATATGCACCACTATTTCTTTAGCCAATCATCTATCGTAGGACACTTCTGTTGCTTCCATGTCCTGGCCACTGTGAATAATGCTGCTATGAACATGGGTGTGCAAATATTTTTTCGGATATGGGGGTAAATACCCAGTAGAGGGATTGCTGGATCTTATAGTAGATAAATTCTTAGTTTTCTGAGGAACCTCCATACTGTTTTCCACAGCGGCTGTACCAATTTGCAGTCCCACCACTAGTGTATGAGGGTTCCTTTTTCTCAGCATCCTCTCCAACATTTGTTATTACTTTTCCTGTTGATTATAGCTATTCTAACAGATGTGAGATGGTATCTCATTGTGGTTTTGATTTGCATTTCCTTAATAGCTAGCGATGTTGAGCATCTTTTCATATATTTGTTGGCCACTTGTATGTCCTCTAGGGAGAAGTGTCTATTCAGGTCTTCTGCCCGTTTTTTGATTGGACTGTTTATTTTTTCTGTTATTATTGAGTTGTGTGAGTTCTTCGTATATTTTTGATATTAGGCCCTTATCTGAGGCGTTGCTTGCAAATATATTTTCCCATTTGGATGGTTATTTCTTTACCTTGCTGATGATTTCTTTTGCTGAGCAGAAGCTTTTTAGTTTGATGTAGTCCCATTCATTTATTTTTGCTTTTACTTCCCTTGCCTTTGAGGTCAAATTCATAAAATCCTTTTTAAGTACAAGGTCCTTGAGTTTAGTTCCTTTGTTTTCTTCTATGCATTTTATTGTTTCAGATCTTATATTCAGGCCCTTAATTCATTTTGAGTAATTTTGGTGTGTGGTGATAGACAACAGTCTAGTTTCATTCTTTTGCAGGTAGCCTTCCAATTTTCCGAGCACCATTTATTGAAAAAGCTTTCCTTTATCCATTGTATGTTTTTGGCTTTTTTTGTTGAAAATTATTTGCCTATATAAATATGGGCTGACTTCTGGACTCTCGATTCTGTTCCATTTGTCCATGTGTCTGTTTTGCTGCCAATACCATGCCATTTTGATTACTGTCATTTTGTAGTATAATTTGCAGTTGGGCAGAGTGATGCTTCCAGCCTCGTTCTTTTTTCTCAGCATAACTTTAACAATTTGGGATCATTTATGCTTCCATACAAATCTAATGATTTTTGTTCTATTACTTTAAGAAATGCCAATGGGATTTTAACAGGGATTGCATTAAATCTGTATAATGCTTTAGGTAATAAGGTCATTTTAACTATGTTGATTCTTCCAGTCCATGAATACGGAATATCTTTCTATTTCTTTGTATCTTCTTCGATTTCTTTTAATAGGGTCTTGTAGTTTTTGTTATATAAGTCCTTCACATGTTTCATTAAATTTATTCTTAGGTATTTTATTCTTTTTGTTGTAATTGCAAAAGGAATTATTCCTTCCACTTCTTTTTCTGATGCTTCATTATTAGAGTATAGGAACACTATGGATTTTTGAACGTTGATTTTGTATCCAGAAACTTTACTGTATTTGCTTATTTTTTCTAAGTAGTTCTTGTGGAGTCTTTAGGGTTTTCTATATAGAGAATCATGTCATCGATAAATAGTGACAGTTTGACTTCTTCGTTTCTTACTTGGATGCCTTTTATATCTTTCTCTTGCCTGATTGCACTTGTTAGGACCTCCAATGTTCTATTGAATAACAGTGGTGACAGTGGACAGCCTTGCCTTGTTCCTCGTCTTAGAGGGAAAATTTTTAGTTTTTCAACACTAAGTATAATGTTGCCTGAGGGTTTGTCATATATGGCTTTTATTATGTTAAGGTACTTTCCTTCTATACCAATTTTGTGAAGTGTTTTGAGCATAGATGGATGCTATATCTTGTCGAAGGCTTTTTCTGTATCTATTGATATGATCATATGATTCCTTTGTTTTAATTTGTTTATGTGGTGTATCACATTAATCGATTTGTGTATGTTGAACCATCCCTGTGGCCCTGGGATGAAGCTCACTTGATCATGGAGTATAATATTTTTAATATGTTGCTGTATTTGGTTTGCTAGAATCTTATTTAGGAGTTTTGCATCTGTGTTCATGAGAGTTATTGGTCTCTATTTTTCTTTTTTTGTGTTATCTTTACCAGGTTTTGGTATCAGAGTAATATTGACCTCATAAAATGCACTGGGAAGTACTGCCACCACTTCAAGTTTTTGGAAGAGTTTGAGGAGAATAGGTATAATAAAATCTTTGAATGTTTGGTAAAATACACTGGTGAAGCCATCTGGTCCTGGACTTCTACTTTTTGGTAGGTTTTGGATGATTGTTTCAATTTCCATACTGCAGATCGGTCTATTTAGATTTTTCAGATCTTCTTGATTCAGTCTAGGAAGATTGTATTTTTCTAAGAACTGGTCCATTTCTTTAGGTTATTAAATTTATTATTATATACTTTATCATAGTGTTCTTGCATGATCCTTTGTATTTCTGTGATGTCAGTTGTAATTTCCCCTCTCACATGCCTGATTTTGTTTGTTTGTGTCCTTTCTTTTTTTTCTTTAGTAAGTCTAGCCAGGGGTTTGTCAATTTATTAACCTCTCAAAGAACCAGCTCTTTGGTGCATTTACTTTTTCTATTGTATTTGTTTTTTAAATTCATTTATTTCTGCTCTAATTTTGATTATTTCTTTCCTTCTGCTGACTTTAGGCCTCATTTGTTCTTCCTTTTTTTAGTTCTTTAAGATGAAGCATTAGGTTGTTTATCTGGACTTGTTCTTGTTTTGGAGATAGGCCTGTAATGATATGAACTTTCCTCATATGATTGCTTTTGCCGTGTCTCAAAAGTTTTGATATGTTGTACTATCATTATCATTCCTTTCTATGTATCTCTTGATCTCTCTTTTTATTTCTTTTCTGACCCGGTTATTCTTCAGTAGCATGTTGTTTAATTTCCATATATTTGTGGTTCTTCCTGATTTCTTTTTGCAGTTGTTCCCTAGTTTCAAAGTATTATGATCAGAGAATATGATTGGTATGTTTCAGCCCTCTTATATTTGTTGAATCTCTTTCTTTGTCCCAGTATGTGGTTGATTCTTGAAAATGTTCCATGTGCACTAGAGAAGAATGTATAAACAACTGTTTTGGGATGGAAGGCTTTGTAAATGTCAATTAAGTCCAGTTGGTCTAATGTGTCATTTAAGGATTTTATTTCCTTATTGATTTTCTATTTGGATGATCTGTCCATATCCGACAGTGGGGTATTTGGTTCCCCTACCATAAGAATGTTTTCATCTGTTTCTCCTTTTAACTGTGTTAGTAATTGCTTTACATATTTCAGGACTCCCTGATTGGGAGCATAGATATTAATAAGTGTTATTTCTTCTTGATACATGATTCCTTTTATCATTATGAAGTATCCCTCAGTATCTTTCTTTACCTTTTTTATTTTGAAATCTATTTCATCCAATATTAGTACTGCTATTTCCGCTTTTCTCTGAATGCCATTTGCTTGAAATATCATTTTCTACCCTTTCACTTTGAGTCTATGTTTGTCTTTGGAGCTGAGATGTGTCTCCTGGAGGCAGCACATGGTTGGGTTTTGTTTTTTGATATATTCTGCAACTCTGTGCCTTTTTAATGGTGAGTTCAGTCCATTTACATTTAGAGTGATTATTGAAACATGAGGTCTTCTTATAACCATTTTATCTTTTGCTTTTTGGTAGCTCAGTGTTTCCATTGCTTCCTTGTCCTTGTGTTTCTGTTTTCTTTATTTTGGTTGGCTTTTGTGGGTTTTGCCTCTGGTTCTCCTTGTTTTATGTTATATACTTCAGTTTTGAATCTTTGGTGTGTGGTTACCATTATGAATATGAAAAGGATAATTATATATATACATTCTTCCATTTTCTTCTGCATGTGCCTTATCTCTTTTCCCCTTTGTGAATTTGGATCTTTGAATCCCCCCCTTTTCAGTTATTGTTATCTTAATTTGTCTCTATGTATGCTGAACGTTCATTACTATCTTGCTATAGCAATTCTCTTCTTATTATTTAAGCTTATAATGCCCTGTTCTTAGTAAGGGTTGCACTCCTCTGCTTCTATTTGCCTAATAGTCACTTTATTCTTAATTATGGTTTTTTTGTTGTTGTTATTTTGTTTTAGATGAGCTGACCCCTTTCAGTATTTCCTGTAGTGTAGGCCTCGTAGTGGAGAATTCTCTCAATTTTTGTATGTCTGAAAAGGTCTTAATTTCTTTTTTATATCTAAAGGAGAGCTTAGCTGGAAACATTATCCTAGGCTGGTAGTTCCTTTTACTTAATAATTTAAATATTTGATTCCAGTCCTTTTTGGCTTGTAAGGTTTGCTCTGAGAAGTCCAATAATCTAATGGGTTTTCCTTTATAAGTTACCATCTTCTTTTCCCTGGCTACCCTGAGAATTCTCTTTGTCACTGATTTTTGATAACTTTAATACAATTTATCTTGGTGAAGACCTTTTTGGGTTGTGATAATTGGGTGTTCTGTTGACTTCTTGAATTCCAAGCTACAGCTCATTCCTTAGATTTAGGAAAATTTCAACCACTATTTGTCTAAAAATGCTTTCTAGTTCCTGTTCCTTTTCTTCACCTTCAGTAATGCCCATTATTTTTATGTTTCCTCTCCTTATGGTACCAGCTAGCTCTTGAATTTCTCTTTCATTATTTTTCATTCTTCACTTTCTCTCTTCTTCTTTCTGATTTATGTCTAGATTTCTGTCTTTGACATCACTGATCCTTTCCTCCATTTGGTCGACTCTACTTCCCAAGCTTGCTATTTCATTTTTCAACTCTTGCAGTGTGTTCTTCATCTCCAGAAGTTCTATTTGGTTCTTTTTGAGGTTTTCAATCTCTTTGCTCTGCTCATCTAGTTGTTTTCTCAATTCCTGAAATTGTTGATTTGAGTTATTTCGGATCTTACTGAATTTTTTCAGAAGTACAATCTTGAATTCTCTGTCATTTAAGTCGCATATTTTTATGCCCGTAAGCTTATTTTCTGGAGATTTTTCTTTGTTTCTAAGATGGCTTGTCCTCTTGGTTGTTCATGGTATTTAATGGAGTATTTCTCCCCCTGGGCATTAATGGAAGTGTAGTCTGTTGTTTTTCCAGAAAGATTTATTATATAAAGGTCTCTCTTTAGTCTGCTGCAAAGAAGGAGCTTTTTTTTTTTGGTTTCCAGTAGGTAGTGTCTAAGCCTCTTGGATCCCTGCTTTATATAAATCCTAAATATCTTTTTAATTTTCTTGTAGATATTTAATCACACTTGCTACTCTCAATTTCAGTCCCTGTCAGTGTTAACAAAGGTTTTGTTAGTGTTTGCTCAGATTCCCCTGGGGCTCCACGATGATTGGTCTTGGAAGGTTGGGAGTTGGGGGCTACGGCTCATCTTCGGTTTTGCAGCTGGGGCCGGTAAAAATCAATTGTTGTTTCTCTGTGGTCCCGTCTCACTTCTCTGCTTTCTGCTCTGATTATTGGGCCCTGCTGCCAGCTGTTAGAAGTTTCAGCACTTCCAGGCAGGCTGATTAGGAAGTCGCTGCACTTTCACCCCTCTCCCTCCTCTGGCTGAAAGCTTCAGTGGCTGTGAGAAGCAGCTTCTTTATTTCATCCAGTCCACTGCCCGATACCCAGGGTTCTGACCTGTGGTAGCTCTTATCCCATGCTCAGATGTGCTGGTGCACAGTTTGGGTGTTTTTTTGTTGAGTTTTAGATGTTCAATTTATTGTTGTTTCAAGAGGAGAGATCTGAGGACATCTCTCACTGTGCCATGTTTCCCAGAATCCTCCCAGGAGATGATTTTTTAAAATTGTTTTTTAGAAGTAATTTTAAGAAAACAAAAAACTCAAAGTTCACATATGAAAACAAGGTAATCAAATATACCAAGAAAAATATATTTCCCTTTCCAATAAATTATAGAGAATTAACTTCTTGAATGAATTTTGGTTTAGTCATTAATTGAAATGGAGACTGCAGCCCAGAAATCAAGAGAAAGTTGAGACTCAGAAGGGCAGCAATGGAAGAATTCTTGCCCATGTGCTACGTTCTGTCCCCCTGAGGAGTTCAGTGGTAGCTGTCTCTGAAGACCAGGGTCAAAGATAAGGGAAGCTGCCATGTGGTTTCCTTTGTAATATCCCTGGGAACAAGGTCAAAAGGCCACTTTGGAATGATAATTTTAATTCGTTTACATTTAAAATGATTATTGATTGGTAGGGACTTACTATTACCATTTTATTTTGTTCATTGTTTTTATTCTGTTTTATAGTTCTTTGCTCCTTTTTTCTCTCTTGCTAGCTTCCTTTATGATTTGATGTTCATCTTTTTAGTAATACACTTTCATTATTCTTTTGTCTCTATCTCTTTTGTATCTATAGGGTTTTTTTGTGTGTGTTTATCATGAGGCTTGAATAAAACATAGCAATCTATGTTAAGTTAATAACTTTAATTGCATGCAAAACTCTACTCTTAGTTCTTCACTCACCCTTTTGTAATTGGTATCAGATTTTACTCCTTTTTATAGTGTGTATCCATTAACAAAATTTTGTGATTATGGTTATTTTAATATTTTTGTCTTTTAACATTCATAGTAGGGTTAAAATAGATTATGTACCACCATTACAGTATTACATTATTCTGTATTTGTCTATATTTTTACCATTAGAGATGAAATTCATATACTTTCCTGTTACCATTTAGTGTCCTTTTATTTTAAATTAAAGAATTCCTTTTAGCACTCCTTGCAAGGCAATTCTGGTAGTGACAAATTCCCTAAGTTTTTGTCTCAGAAAGTCTATCTCTCCTTTATTTTTTAAAGGGACATTTTGCTGGGTATAGTATTCTTGGCTGGCAGTCTTCTTTTAGCACTTTAAATATGTCATCCCACTTTTCAATGGCCCGCAAAGCTTCTGCTGAGCAATCTGCTGGTAAACTTTTGTGTTTTCTTTTATGTCATGAGTTGCTCTTATCTTGCTGCTTTCAATTTTTCTCTTTATCTTTTTTTGACAATTTAATTCTACTATGTCTTGGTGCCTAACGTCTTTAGGTTGAAACTACTTAAGATCTTATGGATTTCATGTCCTTTTCTCTTTACACATTTGAAGTTTTCAGTCATTATTTCTTTAAATAAATTTTCTGTCTCTTTATCTTTATCTTCCCCTTCTAAGACTCCAGTAATGTAAGGTGTCCCACAAGTTCTATAGGCTTTCTTTCTATTTTTTATTGTTGTTCGTTTTCTTTTTCTTTCTATATACTACTAAATGACCTGTCTTTGAGTTCACTGATTATTCTGCTTGATCAAGTCTGATGTTGAAACTCTCTAATGAATTTTTCAGTTCAATCATTGTATTATTAAGCTCCAGAATTTCTGTTTGACTCCTTTATATGGTTTTTATCTCCTTGTTGAATTTTTATTTTTGTTCATGTAATGTTTCTCTGATATTTTTTTGTCACTCTGTTCTCTTGTAGCTCACTGGCTTCTTTAAGATGATTACTTTAAATTTGTAGAGCTCCATTTCTTAGGGTCAGTTACTAGAGGTTTTGTCTTTCTTTCTTTGGTAGTGTCATGTTTCCATGATTTTTTGTGATTCTTGTAGTCTTGTATTGGTGCCTGCACATTTGAAGAAGGAGTCATCTCTTCCCTGGGGAGAGCTGATAGTTGGGTCCACTGATAGGTCTGATACTGATGTTAACAGGTAGGTGGTCCTGGTGTCATGGTCCACAAGCAGGCCCACTCTCTTTTTTCCCATGGGGGAAAAATAGAGTCTCTCTCAGTTCTGCACTGTGCCAAGTTTCACATGTGGTGTTGTGAATAAATAAATCTATTCTTACTTTTTGATAAGTTTTTTCTTGTTTTTGAACTTTATGAGGGTGCATTGGATTCCAGAATTCAAATAGGTTATTTTTGTCTTTGAGTGGTTATTAAATCAGTGTTTCTGGGGGTGGAAGATGAAAGTGAAGACCTCCTTCTGCAATCTTCTCACATTTTTCTGACTTACTATTCCCACCCTGCTTTCTTTTTGTTTCTCTGTAAAATATGTGCTTAGTATGCCCAATGGATCATTCTATACAGGCCTGAGAGAGAGCTGATTTTGACTGGCTTCCCTACCTTTTCCCATTCTAATACACTTTAAATCATAGTTGTGGTAATAGCCTTAGACTTCATCTTGTCTAAACTATTTCATTTTGAACATATGGAAACAGAACCAGAAGAGATAAGTGATTTGCTTAGAGCCTTACAGTTAGTATTAAAAGTAGGTCTTCAAGCAATTTATTATCTAAAAAGTAAAAAGCAGCTGAGCTATGCTTGGTTAGTTAGCTAATTTAAATCTTAAAAATTTCTTGAATCTTATAGCCCAAGTATACTATGAGATTAAACAAAAGTAATTTACTTCATTGCAGCCTCTTCTCCATCTCTCCTTTATATCCCTAAGACAGAGGCTCTGAGTCCAGACTGCACATTAGAATCACATGGGAATTCTTTTTTTTTTTTTTTAAATAACAATACCAGGTCTCGTTCTAAGCTTATTAATTCAGAATCTCTGAGGATAAACTCTGACATGAGTATTTTTTTAAAAATTCTCCAGGTGACTTTAATGTGTAATAGCATTGAGACTAGACTAAAAGATTGTTTTTTTGTTTTTGTTTTGGTATGTTTTTAGCCTTACATTTTGTCATGTCTTCCTCTCATTTCCCTGTTTTCCCCCCTTATCCCCATTCCCTTTCCTAATTCCTTCTTAACTGGCTATGATATGGAACTACAATTTATTGTTAAATATTTGTTACAAACTTGTTATATGTACTGATTTTTGTTTGTAACTGTCTTAATTTTTAAATCAGGTGATTTGAATATTTTTTCTTTCCTTCAAACTATCTTTTCTTTACCCTCCACTAAATTTAATTAAGCTGTTGTTACACGTAGACTTCAATTAACTTATTTTCCTTTACATAGTAGACCACTGTAGGAAAAAAAAAAAAGTGGCATAACTTTAGAGTTTTGAAAGATGCGTTATTTAATAATTTAAGAAAACCTAAATATCTTTGACATTATTACTGCCTTTACCCAATACCCTTGATATTGCATTATTCTGGTCTCTGACCATGTCCTGACTAATCTTTCCTAACTTGTATTTCTATTCCAGATCTAATAACCCATTTCTCTTCATTGTACATGTTCCTTCTGGGTGATCTCACCTATTTCACAGCCAAATCCTCATGTCTCTCTCTCACTCTGTCTCTCTAAATTTATAACTATTGGATGAATAATCTCTATTCTTACCTCTCATGGTTCTTCAAAATCAACATAAATTCATCTTTTTTCTTTCCGATCTCCACAAAATTGTTTTTTTCTTCATTTAATAATGCACATAGTTATTAACTTATAAATTAATTTATTCAAGTATTAAATAAATAAATATTAATTTATTATTTATAATGTAATCCAAACACAACAATAGGCCTGTAAATGCAGTTGTTGGAAATTATATTATTGTTAACAATTATTTCTTCCTTCTCCTTTAGAAGGTTACACATCCCTGCTATTACTATAAGACCTATAGTGTCTTCTGTGTCAAGAATAATACTTCTTTGCTCCATCGACTTTGGGCTTGGTCAGCCATGTGGCATAATTTTGGCCAGAGGAAAATGAACTGTGATGGATACCATAAGTGAGCAAATTTTTTACAAAGCATCACAAGTTTGCCAGTGTTCTGGTCCCTGCCTTTTTTTTTTGAGAACAATATTCCCAGAAAGTTACCTGCCCTTTCATCCTGGGTTCTTGAGTGAGAGACATATGCAACAGAGCTGCAGTCTAGAGCAGAGCTGCAGCTAAGTCGTGATCTATTTACAGTGTGAGCAAGAAATTAGTGATTATTGAAAGCAAATGGTGCTTTGGGATTATTATAGCAGCTAAATTGACTAATATAATTATAATGAATAAAACACTGTCCTTGTCTTCAAGGGTTCTGTATATAGCAGAGAATCTCCAGTTCACAAATATTTGTCTCTGGACATTTTCAATTTTTTTCCCCAGTGTGTCTCACATTCAACAGAATTCCATTCATCCTCTAGATTCAACATCCATGTTGGCAAGTCCTTTTCATGATTTTCCATCCTCTCAACTATTGCAACAGCCCCTACTGAGCTTTCTCATCCTTAACTGCTCTCTTTATTCAATTTTTTCTAATGAACCATTGCCACTTTATATATTGGTTATGAATCCATGTTGCAAGTGATTGAAATCCCAATTCAAACTGACTTAAACAATGGAGAGATTCATCTAGTTCATATAACTGAAAGTATTAAAGTAGCAATAAATCTGCCAAAGCCTGTTCCAGGGAATTAAACAAAGCCAAGAACTTGTTTTCTTTCTGTCTTTTCTTTCTGACTTAAAAAAAGAAACAGTTTTATTAAGATATAATTCACATACCATAAAGTTTACCTGTTGAAAACATACAATTAAATGGTTTTTAGTATATTTACAGAGTTGGGCATCCATTCCCACAATCAATTTTAAAATATTTTCCATCACCTCAAAAAATAACCTCTATACCTTTTAGCTGTTACCCTCAGACTCTCCATACCCACTTCCTCAGCAATATATATTCCTAAGCAACCATTAATTACTTTCTGCATCTCTAAATTTTCCTATTTTAGATATTTTATATAAATAAAATCATGCAATACGTGATCTTTTTTGAGTGGCTTTTTTCATTTAGGATATTCTTAAGATTTATCTATTGTAGCATATCAGTACTTCATTGCTTTTATGACTGAAAGATATTCCATTATATGGATATATCAATTTTGTTTGACCATTTATTAGTTGACAGACATTTGGATTGTTTATATCTTTTGGCTATTATAAATATTGCTGCTGTAAATATTTATGTATATGGTTTTGTGTGGACAAATGTTTTCTGTTCTCTTGGGTATATACCTAGGAGTGGAATTACTGGGTCATATGGAAACTATATGCATAACTTTTTGAGGAAATTCCAGATTTTTTCTAAAGTAGCTGCATCATTTTGCTTTCCTACAAGCAGAGTAAAAGGGTTTCAATTTTTTTACACTCTCACCAAAAAATATTGTATGTCTTTTTGATCATAGCTATCTTAGTGGATATAAAACGATATTTCATTATGGTTTTGATTTGCATTTTCCTAATGGCTAATGATATGAGCATTTTTCATGGCTTGATAGTTATTTTTACATTATCTTTGTAGATAATCTATTCAGCTCATTTGTGCATTTCTAAATCAAGTTGTAATTTTATTATTGAACCATAAGAGTTCTTTATATATCCTGTATACAAATTCTCTATCAGATATATGATTTGCAAATATCTTCTCCAATTATGTTGATTGTCTTTTAATTTCTGTGATAGTGTTTTCTGAAGTACAAAGTTTTTAAATTTTTATGAAATCTAATTTATCTTTTTTTTTCTTTGTCACTTGTGCTTTTGGCATCATATCTAAGTATCTGTTGTCAAATCTAAAGGTCATAAATACTTATCTCTGTTTCCTTCTAAGAGTTTTATAGTTTCAGCTCTTAAATTTAGGTTTTTGACCTATTTTGAGTTAATTTTTATATATCATGTGAAGTAGGAGTCTGATTTGATTCTTTTGCATGTGGCTATCACTTATCCAAACATTATTTTTTGAAAAAACTAATCTTTGCCCATTGAATGGTCTTCACATTGCATTGAAACTGTAGACTAATTTGAGTCAAAATAATAGTAATTTTTTTTACTCTATTAACATAGAAATGTTAATATGAAATTAACATAGGACTTTCCATTTATTCAGATCTTTTAGAATTTCTTTCAGTAATGTTTTATAGTGTTCAGCATAAATATTTTGTATTTATATAATTTATTTCTAAGTATTTTATTCTATTCTTTTTGATACTATTGCAAGTAGAATTGTTTTATTTTTAATTTATGATTATTTTTTGCTAGCAAATAAATATATAATTGATATTTTGTATATTGACTTTGTATCCTGCAATATAGCTGAACTCATTTATTAATTCTAGTAGTTTTTTCTTCATCATAGATTTTTAGGATTTTCTAAATAGCAGATAATGTCATAAAAAAATAGTGATAGTTTTACTTTTTTTAATAGATTTTTTCCTTTTCTTTTCTTCCTTTTTCTTTTTCCTTTATTATCCTTTTCTTTTTCTCTTTTTCCCTTCCTTCTTTCCTCCTCCCTCAATTTTTTCCTTCCTTCCTTCCTTCCTTCCTTCCTTCCTTCCTTCCTTCCTTCCTTCCTTCCTTCCTTCTTTTCCTTCTTTCCCAAAATGATGTACTTTCAACCCCTTAGCATAATGTTAAATAGAAGTGGCTAGAGTGAATCTCCTGTCTTGTTCTTGATCTTAGAGGGTAAAGTTTTCAATCTTTCTCCATTAAGCATTATATTAACTGTGAGTTTTTGCAGATGTCCTTATATCAGGCTGAGGAAGTTTCCTAGTTTGTCATTGTTTCTGTTTTTAATTGTGAAATTGTGTTAGATTTTGCCAACCTTCATACATTACTGGTGGGATGTAAAATGGTATAGTCACTTTTGAAAATAGCCTGCCAATTCCTTAAAATCTTAAACAGAGAATTACCATATGACCCAGAAATTCCACTCTTAGGTATATATTCAAGGTAATTCAAAACATATGTCTATACAAAACCTTATAAACAAATATTCACAGCAACACTATTCATAATAGCCAAAAGTGAAAACAATCCTAATGTCTATCAACTGATAAATGGATTAACAAAATCTGGTATATCTATCCAAGGCAATATTATTCATTCATAAAAGGCAATAGAGTACTAATACATGCTACGATATGGAAAAATTTTGAAAACATTAAACGAAGTGAAAGAAATCAGACACCAAAGGCCACATATTGCATGATATATGTGCATGAAATATCCGGAATAGGCACATAAGAATAGACAGAAAGTAAATTAATGGTTTCCAGGGTCTGAGGAGAGGCATAATGGAGAGTGGCTCTTAAAGGATAAGGGATTATGTTCTAGAATTAAATAGTAATGATTTGAAAACTCTGTGAATATACTAAAAATTACTGAATTATACACTTTAAGAGGGCAAATTTTAGGGTATATGAATCGTATTTCAATGAAACTTTCTACCTATTCTTGAAACTTTATTGATCTTCCTCAGCATCCAACCCAAAGTGATATGTTCTATTCTTTGAACTTATCTTTTAGGCAGGACTCTTTTATAGGAATCTCTGTGGCCCTGTCATACAGTTATTTGTGTGGCTTTTAAAGGTTTAAAGGGTGCATTATTAAAATGGATATCACCAATGAAGGCTGGTTTGTTATCCACACAGTTACTCTCTGAGTAATTTTATAGTAGAAAATTTGCTGTGGTCCAATCAGTAATTCCAGCCTCACTATCTAGAAATTCTATCTTGTCAGTGTTCTAGAGTCAATCAAATCTGCTCAATTCCTAAACTCACTAGAGTATAAACATGAGTCCAGAATGCCATTATGTTCATTTTGATTGAGATCAACTGTCTAGTGAACTGGTCATATCAAGGCATGTTCTTCCTACGAGTATATACCAATAGAGATAGCAAAAGCCAGAAATTTGCTTGGTGGGCCCATAATCAGAGCAGTGCTGTGATTCAAAAGCTTGGTACAAAAGGCACTAGAGTCAAAAGCAGCTTCACAGCAGCACTAAACCAGACAACAGAATTGAATAGTGTTTATCTCAATGGCTCTTCTTTATCTAAGAATCACCTGCCTCTTGTTCACCTTGCATCAAGTCCAGGAAACATATTATTTCTCAGCTTCCTTTTTACAGACTTTCAATCATTTCTTATGCATTGATTTTATAGTTTAAATCCTAGAGATCAGCTTTGCAGTAGCCCCAACCAATGCTCAGTGAAAGTGTAAGTTTCATAAGGCAAAGACTGACTACTTCATCTTTGTATCTCTTACAGCATCTAGCATAGACTCTCATGTTATAAGTATATGTTATAAGTATGACAGAAATGAACTATAACTTGATATAATTTATTATCTTTAATAGTACAAATTGGTAGTTACAAAATAGTCATGGGGATGAGTACAGCATAGAGAATATAGTCAGTAATGTTGTAATAATAACTATGTAGAGTGCCAGGTGGGTACTAGACTAATCATGGGATCACTTTGTGAATTATATAAATGTCTAACCATTATGCTGTATGCCTGAAACTAACACAAAATAATATTGAATGCCAACTGTAATTGAAAAATAAAAAAAAAAATTAATTAAACATTAGGGAAAAAAAAAAGACCAGTAAATTAAACAAATAAATAAATGAAATACAATCCTAACTGTAATTGTCAAAAAGAAAAAAAAACCCTACCATGATTGGTAATGTTCTTTTCCTTCACAGTGTTGTGTATGAAAATAGCAGAAATGTAAAAAATCTGTCAGTGTGGTTAATGTCCATTTCTGAAATTGTATAGTTGCTCTATTTGTATATTGAGTAGATTTACTCTAAGGATTATCTGCATTTGTTTATGTAGAAGTTACTCAAATAATGATGCCTCAAAAATTGTTATCGCAAGTTCACTACCTTTTATTTCAGCAGTTCTCAAATTTGGAAGGGCTTGCAAACACACAAATTGCTAGGCCCCAGCCCTAGAGCTTCTTATTCAGTAGGTCTGGGATGGGGACCCAGAATCTGCATTTCTAACAAGCTTGTTCTCAGGTGATACTGATATTGCTAGTCTAGAACTAACCACTCTTTTGGAATCATCCTTGGTCTTCATTGTTTGAACTGAAGGCCCAAAGTGTGGTCTGTGGATCAGAGCATTAGCAGTACCTGAGAGCTTTTTAGAAATCAAGGATCTCAGGCCCCATCTGTGACTTCTGAGTCAGAATCTGCATTGCAACATGATCCCTCAGGCACTTAGTACACAGTCATTAAAATTAGAGAAACACTGACTCAGCATTGAGACAGGTCACTTGCCTAAGAGGCCAGAGAGGTGTTAAGTGAAAGATGTTCTAATGAAATGTAATAGGAAACTGTAAGTGTGCTGGATTGTGCATCTTTGAACTAAGCTGAGAAAGATAGAAAACACAGTGACTAAATCAGTCAGGGTCTTGGCAGGACACAGATGGGGCCACCCAAAGAAGATATTAATGAAATTTTAATGAACACATTGTTTGCAAAGGTGTGGATAGGATCAAGATAACTTATCATCCATGGTGAAACATTTAGATATTAATAACAGTAAAAAGCTATTACCATCTTTAGGTCTGACGAAGGGGCAAGCAGAGGAGCTGTAGGGGGTAAAGGATAAATAAATATCCAGACCTCTTTTTCTCTTTATTTTGGTGTCCTCAGTGTGCTATGCATTGGCCAAACCCACCTAGATGTAGAAGTCAAGGAAGCTTAGCTAATACAGTTCCTAAAAGTCAGCCTCCTGAGGGCACAGAAGGAAGTACAGAAGACTAGAGATCTCCCCTTTAAGAGGGTAATTTATTGCTCATGTATTAATCAGAATAGTTCAGGTCAAAACTTATACCTTTCTTTTTTTCTCCAAATGAAAGTATACGAGGAAAGTATCGATTATCTTGACATAGAAAATTCAAATAGTCCCTTTCTACCTGCAACCTGAGAACACTTTAATGACGGTCACGGAAAGAGAAAGTATACAAGGCAAAATGCAGTGATAAGTTAGTGAGCAGTGGGTAAACGTGCTGACCAAGTTTGTCTGCAGAGGTTATGTGGTAAGTTGAGGCCCTGCAATGAAAAAGTAAATAGGCAGCCAATCATATCTGTGATTCTGAAAACTGTATAAAGGCTGAGGGATCTTTATTGGTATGAGCATAATGATAGATGGTTTAAGTTAGAACTTATGTGGGAACAAGAGTGAATGGGGAAATTATTCTCTTGAGTAATTTTTTAAATGCCTCAGTGTGGATTCTTTTCTCCCTTTTAAACAACTTTATTGAGGTAATATTGATATACAAATAACTGCACACATTTAATATGTATACTTTAATGAATTTGGACACATGCACTCATGATACTATCACCACAATCAAAGTAATAGACATATCCAACACTTCCCAAAGTTTTCTTATGTTATTTTGTTGTTTTATGTGTGTGTGTGTGTGTGTGTGTGTGTGTGTGTGTGTGTGTGTGTGTGTGTTAGGAACATTTAGTATGAAATCTACCCTTTTAACAAATTTTTGAAGTGCATAATATTGTGTTGTTAGCTATAGGCATTGCGCTGCACAGCAAATCTCTAGAACTTATTCATTTAGCATAACTAAGACTTTGTATTTATTAAATTCCAATTCAGCATTTCCCCCACTCCTAGCCCCTGGAAAACACTATTGTATTCTCTGCTCCTATGAGTCTGACTGTTTTAGGTAACTCATGTAAGTGAAATCATGTAGTGTTTATTCTTCTGTGACTAGCTTATTTCACTTAGCATAAAGTTCTCCAGGTTCATTCATGTTGTCACAAAATGGCAGGATTTCCTTCATTTTTAGGCTGAATATTTCATCGTATTTACATATCACATTTTCTTTATCCATTCATCTGTTGATGCACTTGGGTCGTTTGTGTATCTTGGCTTTTGCAAATTAGTGCACATTCTCTTGAAAGCTGATGCTCCATGTGTTGTTTACCCGATGTCAGAGTTTCTCAAAATTTAATAAATGCATATAAATTGCCTGAGGATCTGGTGAAAATACAGATACTTTTTTAGTAGGTCTGGGGTAGGACCTGAGATTTTGTATCTTTAAACAAGCTCCCAGGTGATGCCATGCCGTTGATCTTAGGAACATGCTCTGAGTAGCACTAGGTACTGGAAGATTTCCTAAGGCACAGAAAATCAAGAACAATCCTGATTCCACTAAATTGGAATTTTGCTGTCTTGGGCCTTTGGAAAATTGGCAGTAAATTAGAGAAGAGACATGGAAAGAGGTGAGGATAGCTCATGGAGGAAATAAAACATTAGTTTCTCATAGTTTATAACTCATTCTCTTCTTTCTCCCGCCAGAATAAAGATATAGAATTTGTTATCTTTATTTTCAACTTTCCATGTCTTAACCATTAACAGTAATTTCATACATATTTACTCTATCAACAATTCCTTCAATTGTAAGTGAACTTGGTTTTATCCTAATCAACAGATGTTGATGTAAGAATCACAGTTCTATTTAGTTTGTGTTTCATACTTCCTTGAAATTGGTTTTGCATGTACATACATCTAATATGAGGCAAAGAAAAATGTAAAATTGATTTCACTATTTTGATGATAAAGCATATTCTTAGCCCTGTGAGCAGAAGGCATAATGAGTCTATAAAATGCAATACCCAACATTTCCATGGACATAGACTCTTTGGGAGCCAGTCATCACCATAGCTTGATAGCACAGGTAAAAAACAAAAACTGCCTAAAGGAGAAATCAGAAGTCTACACTGTCTCCTTGAAAAAGTTGCAGATTCATTGGCAATGAATCAATCAGCAAACACTCATGGAACACTTACTACATGCCTTGTATTATGGTATGTATTGTGATAATATAGATAAAACAAAGACTCTGGATCTAGAAGATGATAACATCAGAGAGAAGACAAAATCAACATATGAAACAACAAAGTGTGATTGGTTAAGGAAGACTTTGCCATCTCAAGTTGGCTCTACATACAAAAAGGATGTGCCAGCACTGATTCACAATTTCAGACATGAATCACTCACCTTTCAAAACTAATTC
The DNA here is from genome assembly GCA_028627145.1 of Eidolon dupreanum. Taxonomy (NCBI): domain Eukaryota; kingdom Metazoa; phylum Chordata; class Mammalia; order Chiroptera; family Pteropodidae; genus Eidolon; species Eidolon dupreanum. The sequence goes on from CM053507.1 coordinate 100,250,937, forward strand.
CATCTGGTCTTATTTATCAATCTTACAACTTATTCTGGTCTTCCTTTGCTATTTGACATGGTTGTGAGTTATCGCCCCTATTTCAACTTTAGATTAATCTGTACTCCTTTCAACCCTTTTGATTATCTACACACCTGTACTGCCTCAGGCTACCTTAACTAATACAACACCTGTCCCTGAACAGCAGCCCATCTCATGGTCAGGACTCCTACAGGCTAGATCCAAGGCCCATGGGTACATTAAAAAAGTGATATTTGAAGTATGCTTTGAGAAATAGAGTTTTCCAAGTAAAAATATTGTGGGAAATGTTTATGGTGGTGGTAGGTATGATTTCAAAGCAGTGACAATGATAAGGAATATGGAGTAAAGACATGTAATAATATCAGTTATATGCCATGAAAGATTGGGAAATAAAGTTGAAAAGCTATTCACAAAAGACCATGATATGATCCTTCTAGAGTAGAATGAAACCAATTGCTCTTCTGTATGTTTCAAAGCCATTGAGTACAATTCAATTCCAATGACTCTCAATGCAGTTTGAAACCTTCATCTTACTGATACCAGATTCTGCTTTGAAGCACATATGACCCTGACTTTATGCTCTGAGGATTCTCAACAATGGGAAAGTCCTAGTTATTTCTAAGTCTAAGAATTTCCCTAGGCCATCTACAAGACACATTGGTCTTAAGATAGTATTAATCATATTTGGAACAGATAAGCAGGTATTGACAAAAATTGATTAAACTGCTCCACATATATTTTACTAAAATATAATTTTGGTCACTCAACTCTCTTGTGTTTTTTGACCTTTGTTTGTTTTCTCAAAACATCACTAAGACTACCACCACTGTCAGGGAAAGAGATTAATAATCTAGGGATAACATTCAAATTTAGAATGAAACACTACTAAATCATATTGTCCAACACACTGAGGCAAAGTAAACTCACAATATTTGGTTCATATGGAAACCAAAAAACCAGAGAGAAATCCATGCAATGACCCATGGAGAGTTGACACATGTGCTGATGCTCTGCATTCATCATTTTGAGGAGAACTCCCAGGTTGATCCTATTCATAGCTCATCAGAAGGCACATCTGTTCCTTTCACCAAGATGTGACTATGCTCTGGCTTGATCAGCTGTCTCAAGATTTTAAGACCCCTTGGTCCTTTTCCTATATAAATAGCAAGGCAAGGCCTTTTGACTTCACTTTGGAACACTATCAAAACTCAACAGGTGTCGGCCTTTGCTGTCCTCTGGGGGCCTTTCCTCTTTTAGGGAGGGGACTGTCTACCCGTCCCGACAGGGATAGCCCCACAACCTGACACTGCAGGATGACAGCTGGTCTCCTCTCACAACACATGCCAGCAAGGAGGAAAGCTCAGAAGCAACAGCCAAGAATGCATGGCACAAGCCACTCTTCCTCATAAACTACACATTAGGATGAAAAAACAAAAACAGAACTGCTGAGAATCTCATGTTTCCTATGAATGCCATTACCACAAATGTAAAAGATTTGGGGAGTTACAGGTTGCCATCAGGAAGACCCAATTACTTAGAAATAAAAGTAATGTCTTTGGAACATGGTAAATAAAAATGCAAATTTAATTTATTAAAAAATGTTTCTTATAGAAAAGGACTGAAGATAGTAATGTTGCATGGATTTTTTCTTTTTTTCTTCTTTTTTTTTTTTGCTATGAAATATTGGTCACTAAATTAGGGTTGCCAGGTTATGCAAATAAAAATAGAGGATGCCCAGTTAAATTTTAATTTCAAGTGAAAAAAATTGTATAAATATATTCTAGGCAATATTTCAGACATACTTATACTAAAAATGTATTTGTTATAAACCTAAAATGCAAATTTAACTTGGTGTTTTGTATTTTTTTTCTGATCATTTGACTCTAAATCCAGCAATCTGCTTCCCTTTCTGATTCCCGATTATTCACGTTCTGAGACCAGTACTGGCACTCCCATGCCAAACACAACTTTATTCCAAGCTTTCTATAGGAATGGAAATAGCCACATGCCTTCAATTGGGTCTGACTGGACGTAACTAGGTTTTACTCTCTGTATAATGTTGCTCACTTCTTTATGCTCACTCTAATTTTAATATACATTTAAATAATCCATCCTTTGTTTCAGAATACCTTAATAACTGCTTTGTCAGAGCAACTGACAAGTATATTGAATGAAATTTAATTTAATTTGATTAATATTTGTCCCACTCTGAGTCAAGCATGATCTGGGAGGAGAGGGACTGGTGAGTGATATGTCAGAAATTTTCTGCTTATTCTGCTTCTTATGGGCTGTGGAATTGCATTCAATACAAAAAAGAATAGATCGAAGTGGCTTACCATTCAGCATAGTTAAATAAATACTCAATGCTCACTATGTACCATCTACTGGACTATATGCTGATGGTGTAGAAATAGATAAGCTATTACCCCCACGATGCTGACACTCTTGTAGGGGATATAGAATGAGAAAAAGATGAACTTTATTTGGTAGTATCAGGGAAGGCTTCACAGAAGAGGTGATGGAAACAGTGAATCTATCATCTTAGAGAAAGTGTATCAGGAAGCAATTCTTGGAAAGTAATAGAGGTAGCCTATTTTCATGGGATTTCTCTAGCCTTTATAGTCATTCCATGTGCTTTTTGGGATTACTTGCTTTATTCCTATATGTCAGTTGCATTTATTGGTAGATTTTAGAAATTTAATATGTGGTTATTACTATGGGTTAGGGAATCATACATGGCATTAGAGGTTTATGAATCTCCTGAAATTATATATAAAAATTTATATGTACAGATAATTTTAATTTTTCTAGGGAAGTGGGATATACAGTTTTTTAAAAAAATTCTTGGTATTCTATGACCTCCCCAAAGTTAAAAATTAACTTTTAACAGAGAAATTAAATAGAATGTTCATCCAAAATAGCATAGCTTATTATAATCAATAAATATATATTGAGAATCAACTTCCTGCAGAGCTGTTATTAAAAGCTTTGGAGAAAAAAAAAAAAAAACAAGAAGAGGCACTATGCTTGTATAAAAATAATCTCAAGCTTTGAGGCTAAAAATGAGAACATGTAATAAAACTACTGTACTTAATATAGAATCATACTACAGAAGGGGCACTGAGAGATTGTCTATTCCATTAGGACTGATGTTTCATTCACCATTGAGGATCTTCCTGGCTCCACGATCTCCAGGTAGTTTTCACAATTGTCTCAACATTTCCTACCTTTGAATATTCATACTTACAAACATTGGCTCATGAAACCAATACTTAATAAAATTCAGAGTAGCTTCCCCTCAATATACTCAAATCAATCTTTTCTCTTTCTTTTAATTCTTTATAATTTTCTTCATAATCTGTTTCTAAGAGGAGAGTATTTATTGATTATTTTGTCATTATGACAACTCTATGAGGCATTGTTTTTGTTTTTTTTTTATTTCCACTTTACATACGAAGATACTGAAATTCAACAAAATTAAGTTACTTACCTATGGCTGGAAAGCTAGAAAGAAGTTCCTGCATATTGGTTGCCAAAAGAGAATGGAAGCAGGTAAGTATACAAGAAAGTAGAAGGATCCAGGATGAACAGAGGAGTTGCGGAGAATCGTGTTGCATTTGATGATGCCACTTACCTGTTCTCTGTGTTCACAGGTCTTTTTACAAGCCTGAGATTATCCCCATGATACACTGATTGGAAATCTGATGTTTTTTTTTTTCCTTTTCGCCCTTTAAAATAATTTTTTAATTTATTTATTTTTAATTCTTTAATGTCACCACATATTTGACCCCTTTTATGCCATCTACCTCCTCCCTTCCACCTCCCCCCTACTTTCTGGGTAGGAGGAGTGCTTTCTATTTCATATAAAAATGTTACTAAATGCAGATGTTATAATTAAACACAATATAATTTTATGTACAATGCAATAATGAACATATTATCATGCTATTTCCTAGGCTTTGGATAAGGTAATTTAGATTAAAACAAGGCAATAAAGATAAAACTAAGCACTATCCAATAGATACTGAAATTTGTTAGTTTATTCTAGTCCAACATTAGATCGTTTGGCAGAGGCCACTAATGCTCACCAATTTCTATGTGCTTCTCTGCATTTCTCAGCCTCCTTTGCAGTTAAATTGGGGCCATATGCCTGCCTATGTCATGTGTTGCTTCCAAATCAAGACATTTAAAACTATGGGGACACCTCTATCCCTTTCATCTCGTATTCTGCTAACTTTGGGGACCAAAAGTTCCAAGTGACATAGCTATGAGGTTGAGGAAAGCTAGCCTATCCACACTCAGCTTTCTGTGAGTGAGAAATAAACATTTAGTGTTTCCAGCCATTGAAAATTTGGGGATTAGTTTATTACAGCTGCCCTCAAAGTATAGTTACAGACTAGCAATACCAGCCTCTCCTGGAAGCTTGCTAAAAATGTAGTCTCTCTCTCTACCCCATGATGCTAACCAGAACCTACATTTTAACAAGATCCCTAGATGACTGATATACATATTAATTTGAGAAACTCTGTTGTAAACTATATCTGAAATTCTGGTAATTTGGACTACTAATAGTGATATTCGGGTCTGAGAATGTCAAATCTGATTTAACATTAAAATCAATAGTGTGAATTTTTAAAAAACACAGAGCTGTGAGACCTACTAGATAGAAATCTCTTGCAGTGAGCCCAGGAATCTCTATTTGTTAAAACTTCCCAGTGATTCTGATAACCTGCTAAGTTTAGAATTTTGTCACTGCTAATTGGGAATATAAATTAACGCATACTACCTGCTTAAATTTTGCTATTTCATAATATTTATCTTTAAAATTTAATAAACAGATATTCTATAAGGAGGCCTTAGTACTTGTATCTTGAGTTGATGGAATTAATAGTTTTTGTTGTTTGTTATCTGATCCCGAGATACAATGTGACTTTCCTTTTTTTCTTAGCCACAGAAACTTTGGGGAACAAAGTAGCTGAGCAGTGGAGAGGACACAGAATGCATGGCCTAGGTTGGCACTGCCCGTTCCAAATAACTGGCTTGCTTCAGCCCTTTCTGGGCTAAATGTGTCTCTGAGTTTAAAAAGGCCCTGCAGCTGTCTTCATTTAGCAGCTTCCTTATCAGAATGAGGCAACTCCATTTCCCTTTGTGTACAGACATCAAGATACTGGCTCTTCCCTTCTTTATTTCTGTCTCTCTTCCTCCAAACTGCACTAAAAAAGAATCATTGTAATACAGTAAGCTCACTACCAAAGAACAGGAGAAAGTCTGGTTACTTTATGAGTCCTTCTTTTAGGTTTCTCGCTGGGATGGTTATTATTTTGCATATAGTTTCTAAAACCTCCTACCTGTCCCCTTGAGCTAGTTCAGGAGTTTTCAGCAAACTTTGTGTCTGCTCTTGGCTCCTAGCTTTTTGTTTCTGAATGCTCTTTTATAGTGTAACCAACAGGAAGATCTTTAAATATGGTTTTGCATGACAACACCAATTTAAATTTAAAAATGCTCATCTTTTCATAACCTGGCACATTAAAGACAATCATCCAAGATGGATGACACAGCTGAGTGGATATTTGCCTGATTTCACAGAGGCTCCTAGCCATGTTTGGAACAGAATGTTCTCTACAAGGACATAGGCTACAGAAGCTAATGAAGATATGCAATTGATTTCAAAGACTTGGAGATGTGGAACATGGTTGGAAAAAAAGGAGGAAGCAGAAGTCCCTAGGTTCCGTAGCAGCTTTGGACTCAAGGGAAGGGGAAAGAGGAATAAAAAGGGTAGGATGTCGGAGGTGAAAGGGACAGATCCTGAGAAGGGAAGGAGAGCATAAGGGGGCAGAGATGAATACATAATGATTTGTTTTTCATGGATTAAGTAGCAAATCCTCCTCATGAAACACAAAAACAAAAACAATCTGTGATTTGTTTTTCGGTACCTATAGAGTAGATATACACAAAACAAAGTGGATTGACGATGAATAAAAATATTGTTCAGTTCAAACAATTGTTTACTAATTGGTTAGTATGTGTGTAGGGTGGTGGTATTAACAGGTTTATATGTAGATACCACCTTAGAGGATCATTTATTCCTCCTACAAAGGATAATCAGACTGATTGAACATGTGAAATATCGAGTGAAGGCAGAGTTGTAAAGTAATGTTAGTTTTTTTTTTTTTAATGCCTCACAAATTATAGTTGACCATACAATTCTCCCTGACCCCTCCCTCTCTCATGACTTTGGGCTTTATCACCATTTCAGCTCAGACTCTTTCCCACCCTGAGGTCACCCTAAACAGAGGCTGCCTTTGACTCTCTTTTCTTCTCTTTCTTTAAACTGCTTTCTCTTATTCTTCCTTGACCCCTAGGCTGTGCTATCTCTTCATATTATCTGTTCCTCCTTAGAGACAACATTTTTTGCTTCTTTGTGCTTTAAACAGCTAATTCAGAGCTGCCACCTAGTGCTTCTGTGAAGAGCCTTACAAGGAAGGGCCTAATAGTTTTGCAAGAGAAAATGTGCATCTAGACTCCCACCATAAGCAGTGCTAAGTTCCTGGGAACTCACTGTGGAATGGACAGTAAGTCCTATGGACATTCAAAGGCAGATACAAATAGTTCTTCCCATACAGAGAGATAACTAGGTGAGAAGCTCCAGAACAGGATTCCTCAAAGCCTGAACAATATCATTATTAAAAAACAACAACAACACAACAACAACAACAACAGCAACAACAACAACAACATGAGGCTGAGACCCCAGAGAGCTTGATTCTCAGAATGAAGGATGATCATACATTTGTAAGAAAGCCAGCAAGTTAACCAGGAGATGAAAATGAGCACCCTTATGGCCTTAGCTAAAATGGGTTACAGGAGTCTTGATTTTCAGTTCTGTGAATAGAGGGAGGGAACAAAGGAAGGAAAGGACAGAGAGGAAATAAACAAAATAAAAAGACATGATAAATCTAACTGTGTAGAAAAAAGTTAGCGTAGGAGGCCCAAGTCTGTTGTCCTGTGAAAGACCTGCTTATAAGTTTGGCCCTTGGGTAGAGACCAGAAACTGAGATTTTGGAAGATTTTCATAATTTTCTGATAAGAAAGACTTACCATACTAAAACGTTTGTGGAAATGGTGTGGTTTATATCGAATGGCTGTATGCCTTCCGGGAGTCTGGAATTTGGTACATGCTCAGGAGAGAGTGCCTGCGTGATCAGCCCCTGGTAAAAACCTTGGACACTGAATTTCTAATGAGCTACCCTGATAGATAGCACTTCACATGTGTTTTCACAGTTTGCTGTTGGAAGAATTGTGTAATACTGCATTAGGAGAGAATTCTCAGAAGCTTGAACCTGGTTTTCTCTGAACTTTCTTTTCCCTTTTCTAATTTTTGTTTTGTATCCTTTTACTGTAATAAGTCATAGCTGCAAATACGGCTATATGCTGAATCCTGTGAGTCCTAGCAAATCACTGGACTTGGCAGTGGTCTTGAAATGATCACCTTTCTGCTATCATTTAATTACTTCGATTTTTTAAACTATGTGTTGGCTTTATAAACTGCCTGAGAGAAATTTTGATTCACCTTTTCTATACCCATTAATTTCAAGTTTGTTTGAAAAATTAGATCAAAATGAATAGTCTTTTGAAATGTTTGCAAGGTGAACCAATGGGAAATGTTAATATTTTTTAGATTAAGTACAACTAACTCAACATTTGCAACCAAAATGTTGGCAGCATAGTGCCGAGTGAGAAGCAGGTCAGAATAGAGTCCGAAATTTAAGTGGGAGGCCTGGCTTCACCCCTTAATTGTTCTGTGACTTTGTACAAATTAATTTTTCTGAGTTTGAGTTGTTGTTGTTGTTGTTTTTAATCTGTAAAAAGGAATGATAGTACCCACTGTGGGTATAGTTTGGGGAGTCAACTTGAGATAATTTATGTGATACACTTAACATAGTGCCTGGCGCATTCTAAGTGCTCGACCAGTGGTATATACAGATGTTGTTCATGAACAGTAAAACAGAACCAACTCAGATTCTGTCACGATCACTTCTAGGGCAGTCTGCGAAACAGAAGCCTACAACTGACTGAAACTTTGAGGCTCTAGTCACATGTAGAGCAACCCCAAGAGGTGTCATTTTAAGACCCTTATAGCTTACCCAGGGGTGAACCTACACCTCATAGACTTTGACTAAGTGCTCCCTGCACCCACTCCCAGTTTCTGCCTCATGACTTCAGTTTCTTATATCTACCTGCAGGGGAAAAGAGACATAGGGGGTTTCCTGAAGTCTTTTCCCCTGAACTTCAGTAATTCAGATAGCTGAGAGTGTCTGAGGTAGGAAGACACATGGCCCTGTCTCTATTTGCTTCACCCCACATGACCCTGGGAAAGTCACTTATCTAAACCTCAGTATGTCTCACTGTAAAATAGATGAATTAAAAATATCTATTCTCTGTCAGTTCACTTGACACTTGCTGAGAAAGGAAACTTCAGCTAACATTGGCAAAAGTACTTTGGACATCGCAAAATACTCTACAAAGAACCACTCAAGGACTGCTTTGGGTTTTCTTCTAGGGTGGCCATAAAAACTATTATCCATGGTTGTTTGGGTGTTCTGGAAGAGGAAAGTGACAGGACCTAGGACTTAGTGACAAAAGAGATATCCTGCTATGACATTATTCTTAAAAATATAAATTGAGTCCTTGGTATTTATTTAGATGCCACAAAGTCTGACAAAAATCAGATCAGATCATCCTCCAGTTTGAACTAAAGTAGTAGGTAATGAAACCACTGCTTTGATATTTGATTGCAATAACTGATATCACCCCACTTTTTTCGGTACAATTATTTAGTACAATTATTTGAGATTGATTTATTGCTTTGTTGTGAAAACTTGTTTTTCATTGATTTTTTCCCCCCTCAACTCTCCTCTTCACTAATTGATTGATTTGATTGCAAGAGCTTTGCCTCCATCTCTGAAGATGGATTGGAATAATTATTGCAGCCTGCTGTTTAATCATTCTGCCACACAATTACTGCTGCTATTGTACTCTGCACCAGCACTTTATTAGCTGTAGTAATTGTAGTCAAGTTTAACAATTTAATAACACACTTGGAGATGATAACTTGATCATTATTCAGGGGCACTTCTGTGGAACCTTCAGGCTTTTGGGCAAGTGAGAGGCTCGGCACCTATTTCTCTTGTTTTGTGACCCTTTAAGAAATACTTGAACATTCCACCTTCCATACAACTATGGCCATAAATGTCCAACCTGGAGAGGTAAAGTGGGATATTCCAGAGCTCAGGGGACACTAGTTGTTTAGAAACCAAAGCCTGCAGGTTGTAGCACCTTTCTTCCTTGAGTGCCACTGTTCCCAACCTTTGGGATATTATGTGGATATGCTACACAGGAAGAACATAATACTGTTCTTTGTTAATTGTGTCTCATGATAATTTTTGATAAGTGTGTAAAGCTCCTTCCCCAAGGTTCTTTCTTTTCTGAAATCATAATAAGTAGAGCAGGATAATCTTCAGAAGTAAAATGTAACAGTTTAACAGTGTGAGGTGAAGCATCTTTTTTCCCTACCTTCATCTCGTTGCACGGATTTGGGTGAATTCTCTCTACCGCTCCTGTGACCCTGCACAGAACTTGCCCTGTCAACCTCCCTGTGAAAAGAGATTAGCACAAGTGCCAGATGCTGCTCTGTGTTGATCTAACTTTAGTCCAAAACTCAAGGTGAGGACCCAGTCCTTACTCAACTGCACATAAGCCACGTACTAAATTATTTGCCTAGTGTTTTGCTTCCCACATAATGAAGACAGTCGCACTTGTTTGCAAAGATATTTGAGATTCTCATAAAAGAGCATTGTTTAGTGTTAAGTTGTATTAATATTATGCTGTATCATGTTGCCCAGATTGGAAGCAAAACACTTTGGAAGCTAATTCTGATTTCCTGCTTTGTTTTCTACTTTAATCACAATTATAATATTCACTAAATCAGTTGAAAAGAAAACAGTTTTTAAAAAACATTCGCTCTTTATTAACCCATAATACTTCCCTCCCTCCCATTTACCTCTCCCTCTCCCTCTCTCTCTCTCTCTCTCTCTCTCTCTCTCTCTCTCTCTCTCTCACACACACACACACACACACACACGTCACTGGCTTTATTATTCCTATTATCTCTCCTGCCAATATCCCTAATTTTGGAGCTTATAATTTAGACCTAAATGGTAATCTAAAAACAATGGGGAACTAAGCTGTCCAGACTTGCTTTGATGTTCAGAACTAGGTGGTTTCACTCCTTGTTTTGATTTTTTTTTTTCACAACAAGGTGTGAAATATAAGCATCTTTATGTAAGACCATCTTGAATGACTTATGCTTAGAAGAAATTCACTTTGCAGAATTTTCTGCAATTACAGTTTTTTAAATTGATTTTTGTGGAGCTGAATAATTTTTCTTAATCCAACTTCATCTCTGACAAACAAGACATGCTGGTTGGAGAGCAAATTGCTGAATTTGTGAACAAATGCCATTCACAGAGGCCTGGCATCAATCTTTAATTCAAAGGTGAGACTTTTATGTTTCTTTCTGTAGATTGTGTTGACAAGTTAAGGAGAGTCATCTAGGTCTGAAAAAAACCTAATGTTTTTCGTTTTCCCCTGAAAGGCAACTTCAGGTACAGATAGATCTTGCTGTGACATTTCAACTTGGAAGAGAGAGAGTATGTGACTGTTTGACCATGTCAGATATAGAATCAATAACAGGTAAGGTGAGCTACCATTTTCTGGCCTTCCTGGGAACTCCTGCTAATTTTCAGAAAACATGTCTGACTCAATTTATTTATAGGGAAGCGTAAAAGATTCTTTCTCTTGTGAGTTCTGTGGGAGAAAGCTAGGATCCTAAAGCCATCTTTTTATTAAGTGTATGTAACTTTAGTAGATCCTTGAAATATAACAATTTCTTGATCTGTTGTAATAAATTATAAGTACTATGCATTTTGCACTCGTGTATTTAGTTTGTATAGAATTATCATTTCTCTGTAACACTATCAATTTCAGTAATAATAGTGGTATGGTAGGCTAAATAATGGCTCCGCAAATTATTCAGGTTTAAATGTTACCTTCTGTAGCAAAAGAGACTTCACAGATGTGGTTAAGTTAAGGATTCTGAGATTGGGAGGTTATTTTGGATTATTTTGAGGTTGGAGATTATTTGGTGGACCTCAAATGCCAACACAAGTATCCTTATAAGAAGCAGGCAGAGGAAGATTTGACACATAAGAGAAGGTCAAAGGAAGGAAGCAGAGAGATGTTAATGAGGTCTCTCTACATTCTGGTGAGATTCACAAACAAGGCTCAGCGGATCTAGGTACATTTGTAAAAAGTTACTATTGCTCTGTAATCTTAATAAGTAGAATTGGAAACGAACATTAATAGAAAACTTCAAATCAACTCATCCACAAATCCCTACCTAAACTCTTCAAGACAAAATGGTTTTGAATGATCATATTCCTGCACGATGACTTTATTTTGTCCTATGTCTAGCTACTGGAGTTATATCTGCTTGGTTAAATTCTTAAATGTCCAGACCTTGGTCCTCTTTTTAGTACTCTGTTAGTAAATGTTAATATAAAGGTGTTTTCTTCCATCTAGTATATAAGATACAGTGATGTAAGATGCCAAGGACTAATTATAGAATTCTCAAATATTAGAGTAAAATTAGACTCATTGAGATGAAGGGAAAAATTCTCTTTTCCTCTCTTTTCCCCAAATGCCTCTACCTCTTCAGCACCTTAGCCATAGGGATTGGGGTAATTATAGCAGTGGATTGGAAAATGAGATGGGGTTTCTGAGAGATGATATAAGAACTTACTATAAATTTTATAGCTCATTAAATGTTGTTTAAGCACCTCTCCCTCAGTTTAGATTTGATTGGGTTATTTTTTATTTACTCTGGATGCCAATAAAATACCATGATGCCTATAAAAACTCCTAAGATCCTGCAACCCAGGAGTCTTTCTTTGAATGTATGATAGCCCAGGATAGTATGAAGCATACCAACAGGGGACATGATGCATCCTTGTCTCTGAAACAGCCATGCCTTTTAAGGACAGATTGGGTCAATTTAAAAGTCCTTTCTTAAGCTTGGTATGTCAGGTTATCCTTCAGCATTACAGCATATAATGAAGATATGTTTGTAATTTTAAATGTAAAAATGGTTGTCAAATGGTATGGGAAGCCAGTACCCTGAAATGAAGGCATTAACATATAGTTCTTTTAAAACTATAGACGAGTTCGATGAAAAAAAGTGGAATTGCTTCACATGGTGGCACTTTGTGACATTTCTTGCTTGTGATGTTGTTCACTGTTATATTCTTTCACCCCTAAAGTATTTGAAATTCAAAATCAGTAGCAATTCTTTGAGCATTACATTTGACTGATTTCCCACAATTCTACTTTGCAAAAGCTTAAAAAATGTTGCCTACTGCTTCTCTCTACATGCTCCCCAAGCTATAGTCAGAGAGAAATATGTGGTAGTTCCTTAAATATGTTCTCTCACATAATATATTTGTGCCTTTTAAAATAGTTTAGGAAAATTCTTGGCCAAAGATCAGAAAAAGCTTTCCTCTTTCCAGGCTCTAAAGTAATTATTATTATTATTCGTATATGTAAGGGAGTGAGTAAAGAAGACAGCACTCCAAAACTCAGTCAATAGAAAGACATTTAATTAGCTCCTTCTTATTTTCTATACAGGCACTAAGTTAAAAAAAAAAATTAGAGACTATCCACACTAGTTTCTCAGCCCTTTGCTACTGAGGTGTCTTTTGCTTCAGTAATTTTTACAGTGAAGACATTATCAATTTTAAGAGAAAAAAAAATAGTTCTTTTATTATTTAGCACTTTGGAGCCCATCTGCTTACATTGAACTTGGGCTGAGTAATTTCTTTTTATACACAAAATGATTAACAATGATCATATTGAATTATAACGTTTTATTTTTCACTTGGGGTATGAGGAAGTGGGCTTCCTCTGGTCTTTAGCAGAAATATTGCAAAATAACAGCCATATAAAAATTTTTGCAACATAAAAATTAAAAACTGCATATCATTCATATTATTGTTGTCTCATATTGTAACTATCCTGAACATGGAATAGCCTAAGTTCTCCTAGTTTATCTATGTCCAAAGTGTTATAGTTAAATTATGTCCCCCTAAAAGTATATTAAAGTCCTAACTCCAGGTACCTGTGAATGTGACCCTATTTAGAAGTAGGGTCTTTGCAGTTGTAATTGAGTTAGGATAAAGTCATTAGGGTAAACCCTAATCCAATAGGACAGAAATCCTTATAGGAAGAGGAAAATGCCATGTGAAGACAGCAACACACAGGGAGAATGTCATTGATGGCAGAAGCAGAGACTAAAATGGTGGAACTGCAAGTTAAGGAACACCAACAATTAATGGCCACCACCAGAAGCCAGGAAGAGGCAAGGAAGAGCTTCAGCAGGTACATGGCCCTCTTAGTATCTTGATTTGGACTTCAAGCTTCCAGACTGTGAGAATACACATTTCTGTTTTTGTAAGCCCTCAATTTGTAGCACTTTGTTATGGCAGCCCTAGGAAACTAATATACCACGGGAAGAAAAGTTTATCAGTTGACAAAAAGCTAGGAAGCCAAGATGGAAGATATTTCAGGGATCTCTTAAAACATTCTACCCTTCAATTCTTCCTATTTCTTGGGAAACAATGTGTGCAATACCCTTCATGGCATTGTAAAACCTTATATTAGACCATTATTCAAGGCAACAACATGAAAGGAGGCAGCTGGTATTTATATGAGTTGGAACAGCTTGGGATTGTTAAAATAATAATATTCAGTGTGATATAGACCAGTGTCCATAGCTTCTAGCTAAGGATGCTTTTATTCTAAGAGCTTGGAACTTACCATATAAAGGTTTAATGGATTTTAAATTTATATAATATATTACCTTTATTGCTAGGTTGGCTTAATTTCTGAAGATAAGACCTCCTCACTCTAAATTAATTTTTTATGTAGTATCAGATAAGATTGCTTCCTTTCGGTGTGATCCACATCAAAGTAACTAGTCCCAATCCATCTTAACTCGTTGGAACTAAGGATGATAATCTGGCTTCTGAAGTTTTTACCCAAATACACTTTCTGAATATAATAATTTCTTTCACCTTTGGCTTTGAGGACAGGGCCCTTACATGAGTACTAACAGTAATATTAATTGAAGTTAAAGTAACAAATGCAATTTATCAACCAGCATTAGATATGTCTAAGTTTTTATTTCAAGTGTCAGAGAACATTTTTAATAACTTGTAATAAATAGAACTCCAGGGCTAAGTTGGAAAAAAGAATACATCTGGTCTAGTGATAGCTAGAAATGGAACAATTGCAAATGTAATACAATCAGTTGAAGAACAGAAGTGAACTGACACTTTGGACATTGTATTGAAGAACTTCCAGTCTCAAGTCTTTATATAATTTAGACTCTGTTAAAAAATTATGCCGTGTAGTCGAACACACATTTTTTTGTAGTCATAATTTTATTTTATTTTATTATTTTATATAAAAACTACTTTTTTGAGGTTATGATTGACATGTAAAAAGCTGTACATATTTAATGTATATACTCAATGAGTTTGGGAATAAATATACATCTGTGAAACTATCATCATAATCAAGACCAAAGACATATCTATCACTTCCCAAAGTTTCCTCCTGCCTCTTAATTAATTAGTTAATTAATTTTGTGATAAAAAAAAACACAACATAATATCTACCCTTTTAGAAAATTTTAAGTGTATAAAACAGTATTTTTCCTATAGGCTAAATGCTATGTAGCAGATCTCCAGAACTCATTTATCTTGTATAACAGAACCTTTCTGACCTGTGACTATTATCTCCTCATTTGACTCCTCCCTCTATTCCCTGGTCATCACCAGTTTTCTTTCTGCTGTTATGATTTTGACTATTTAGATTCCACATTTAAGTGAGTTCATACCGTATTTGTCTTGTTGTGTCTGGCTTATTTTATTTAGCACAATGTCTTCCATGTCCACCCATGTCATTGCAAGTAACAGGATATCCTTCTTTTTTAAAGGCTGAATAATATTTTGTATGTATATACCTCATTTTCTTTATCCATCCATCCATTGACAGACACTTAAGTTATTTTCATATCTTTGCTAGTGTGAATGCCACCATGTTGCACATGACAGTGCAGATATTTCTTTAAGATCCTGATTTCAGTTCCTTTGGATAAATACCCAGAAGTGGGATTGCTAGATCATATGAAAGTTCTGTTTTTAATTTTTTGATGAACTTCTGTTTTCTATAATGGCTGTACCAATTTTTAGTTTCACCAACAGTGTACCAGGGTTCTCTTTTTTCCACATCCTTGGCAACTCAGTTTTTCTTCTCTTCTCTTCTCTTCTCTTCTCTTCTCTTCTCTTCTCTTCTCTTCTCTTCTCTTCTCTTCTTCTCCTATCCAAAATGAAACAATGGATTAATGTGAATGTCATTAGTATGAAAGTCATCACTGCCAATCGTACCTGCCCTCAGAGAAGTTATACTAAGGGTCAATGTACTTCTCCCTTTGGAGAACACGTCTGGTTTTGAGAAAACTGTGTAGCTACTTTTCATAAAGTTTGGAGGTCCACTTCTGGTCCAATATATAAAAGAGTTAGATGTATACTGAGTAGAAGGCTGGAGCCAAAGTGCTAATATCTGAATTTGGGTAATGTTGTCAAAAATTAAGACTAAAAGGGAATAGAATAACACTGAACTAGTCTCTAATTCTCTTGGTAACTTAAAATGTCTGCTTTATAGCTTATTTAAAAAATAAAAGAAAACAAAAGTTAAGTCTGAGGGAAGCCATCCCTAAATGGCATGTGTTTACACACATAAACATAGTAGCATCTCTCCTGGTATGCCCTCCCTTTAATTTTCAGAGCTTGGCTAATTCTTTCAAGATTCCAGTTAAACATCACCCTCAATATGAGGCATTTCCAAAGTTAGAATGTTTCCCATTAGAATTCTCATTAGAAAAGTAGTCATGGAACAAAATATAAATAAATATCTTGTTCCTTCATGAATCTTTCCAATAACTTTGATTACATTGTTTTCATTACAGTGGCTTAACAATTATGTGGTAAATAAATGAGTCAATCTTATCAAGTACATCTCGAACGCTATGTGATTAGATGGGTGGTATAGGGCCACTTAACTTTAGAATCTCTTAACATCATCACTTGATAAATCAAATTATAAAATATTTCAGAGCTTAAAAAGATACTATAGTTTTCAGTAAAAGTGAGAATCAAGAAGGCTAAATCTACCATAGACTCTGAAGGTAGAGAATAGGAAATAAACCATTTCTTCACAAACATGAAGAATTTATTTGAGATGACTATAATTACTTTTTCTGTTCATCTATATAACATGGTGTTTGAGCTGCATGCTTTCCAATGGACCTTGACGCTGGCTTATCTGTGTCTCTGTGTAATGTGGTCTCCCTCCAGGTCAAATTATCTGTTGCAGGGATGCTCTCATGCTCTTTCAGTCTTTATGGCAGTATTTGCATATTTTTTTTTCATTTCCATAGAAACATCTTCACTGACTCAGAACTGCCTCTGTCCTCTTAAAACAGAGATATTTATCTTTCAAACAGTGGGATATGTGTGACATAAGACAGACGAGGAGTGCTTTCCCTGCAATCCTCACCTTATAGGACTCTCCTCTTTAAAGAAATTTATAACGATCTGCCTTCAGGTTATTTATGTATATTTTGTTCCATGACCGCTTTTTCAGTAATGAGTTTAAATATAAGCAGCATAAACCCATCTGGAAATAAAATTATGCACTAGCTTCATGACAAAAGATAATTACATTATAATCAAGCTGTCATTTTTTGAGGTAGTAGGAGATGAAGCATGCTATAAACTGACATGTAAAGTGTATAGATTGTTCTCATGAATATCCCCCACAGTGGCTGGGAGCACAAAAATTCCTAGAGCATAATATCAGACTTTGTAACTGGAAATTTTCTGGGAGTGACCAAACATCTCGTTCTGAGAGTAATGCCTGCTAATACCCAGACGACTAGAATCAGAATTTCTGTTCTCTGGCTTAGACCTCAGCTTAGCTAGACTAAAAACACTTGAATGGTGGTGCTCAATTTCAGAGCATGAGCCTTAATTTTATCATTCTGTAAACTTTTCTTCATTCTTAGGTTATTGCTTTACTTAGGTAGGTAGGAGCTGGACACTGAAATCCTTCTGACATATTTAGGCAGAAAGTGGAGACTTTTCTAACATGGAAGAAACTGATATTTTTAGGAAAAAAGAAAAGACTGAAGTTAGCTTTCATCAATCTGAGCTGTTTTCTGTTGCAGTGATAATATGGGTCACTGTTTTTTTGTTTGTTTGTTCGTTTGTTTTTAAGACTGGAAGAATGTTTTCTCTTCTCTGAACTCAAAATAGCTACTAAGAAAAAGAAGATAGTTTACCTCCAGACATGCACTTGGCTAGAGCAACAAAAAAGGGGAGACTGGTATAACTGAGATAGAAACAGAACAGAAGACTTCCAGAAAAGAAACTGCTAATATTTGTTCTCTATCACAGCTTCCTCCACAGAGGAGTATTTGTCACCTCAGAATAATATACTAGCCAAGGAGTCACAAAAAAACTAGCTTGTGTTGTCCCCTGTCTTTGACACTGTCATTGCCCAAAGGGATCAGAGGATGCCTGTGCTAGGGCAGCATGGCCCCATAGTCCTCCTAGGACTCCGTGTCCCTTGGCTGCTACTAACTGCACAGTCACTGACTATACATCACTCCTCTGTGTTCCCCAGCTTCTCTGCAATCTAAGCACTGATTTCTTCAATCTGTACTCGTTGCCCTCACCCCTAACCCTCACCCTTATTCCTTGGCAAATCCCAAACAAGGCAAGCAGAACCTTGTTGTTCAAAGTGTGGTCCTCAGGCCATCAGTATTAGCATCATCTGGGAATTTGTTAGACATGCAGAACATGAACCCGGCCCCACATTTCCTCAGAATCAGAATCTGCATTTTAACAAGATCTCCAAGTGACTTATACATATATTAAAGTTTGAGATGCACTGTGATTAGCAGTTTCAAAGTACTAACTGATGTGATTTAGCTTTTGTCCTGCTACATCTCACTCCTAACAGGCTGAGAATCAGGTACACATTGTATATGCCACAGTTTATGGGCCAAATTTCTGTACCTTGAATTTCTTTTCAGGATTTAAACTTTTATTGGATCTGGAGCCCTACCCAAACGCCCAAACTGTTTGGCTAGCAACCGACCTGCTTGGTTCCTACCACCATCTCTGGTAGTGGGTTTGGTAGTCAAAGGCTGAATTCTGTCTCTAGTTCCTGAAGGTGATTCTTCTTTCAATAGCCAGGTGATTAGAAACTACGAGTGCCACTAACCTGACTTCCACTAGCTCCTGCCATTTGTCCTGTTCCATGGCCATCTCCATATTGGACTGCCTTGTATATTGATACAGCACTTCATACTAAGACTAACTGCATCATTTTCATAATACAACAGAAGTACTAAGAAAGCCACTACTTCTAGTTACGCTACGTTAATGGCCATGTTAGCATCCTCTAAATATATTGTATCATCCATGTTGTCTTTGCTTTTCCTAGAGCCCAGTCAATTGAGTCCTAGCAGATCTAACAATTATTTTCAGCTGAGTTTTGGCAGCTAACCAAAAAGGCACTTCTCTTCAAATGAGGGGTGAGAAGACCTTGAGCCTTAAGCAGATTGACATATATTTATTCCCTTCTGTCTTGGAAGGATAAGCTTCTAATCACCTATTGTGCAAAATATTTGCCTTAATTGATTCTGGAAATGCAATCTATGTATAATCAATCTGTAGTCCCTATAAGGATTAATGATGGATGATATATAAAAGCTTAGTTGAAAAAAATATTAGAATGAATAATAATGACTGTGAAGAGTATTATTGCCTTGTGATTTCTTTATAATGGGATAAAGACCAGGATCTTTCAGAAAATCAGGGTTGACTCCAGAAGGAAATGTCTCTTCCAAAATGAAAAATTTCTACAAACGTCATAGGGAAAAAGTCACGTGTGGGATATACGATTCTTCTAAAGAGCAGAAGTGAGTCTGTCTTGGACTCTGGTAGGGGAATTACCTAAGATATTAATGTATTATGGGAATCTTTCTTTAAAGTGGCTCCATACTTTGACCTTGAACATGATTTTCATTAGTTAAAATGGGCACAAATGACAGAGATACACATGCTTGCTCTCCTCCAGGGAAACTACCAGAATTAAGATGATTCCTTTCTTAGCACAGAAAGGGAACAACATTGCTGAAAATTTTGACTACTTTTTGGTATTTATTAATTTTTCTTCCTACTTTAGTAACCTATATTGAGGTTTGGGTTAAGATGAAAACTAAACTGGAATAATTAAAAAGAGAAAGAGGGAGGCAACGTTGAGTGAAGGAAGAATTTGAGATTTAAAAGCAAAGTCATTTAGACTGAAGGAAATACAAAGAAAAACTATCAGTGATCACACACACACATGCACACACACACACACCTGTAAAAATAGATTGCATGTTAACCCCATGCCTCGGATCATGAAACACATAGTTGAATTCTTGTGCAAGGGTCCTGTAGCATTAGTGCCTCGTCTAGATTTCTATTCTTTTAGACAACTCTCCATCTTAAGAATACTATAGAATAATAATAATATCTGATATTAATTGTATACTTACTATATTTCAGGCCTTGTTTTAAATACTTTATATGTATTAAATCATTTATATACAACTACAAGAGAGACTTCAGAATCTATAGTTTTAACCACTAATTTGTCCAGCTGGTCTGGATGTGCTGCATTAAAATATATTATGAGATTTGTTAGGGGTCGTGGTTACAGAGGAGGAACGAGAAGCACTGTAAGGAGTATAATATACTAAGTTGAATTCTTAATAAGGAAGAGCCTACACCCCTGGCTTTGTCAAGATAAAATCCAGTTAAAAACTGACTAGAGGGACTTTGAAAATAACTGCCTCTGCTTTATTCTTATTAAAGCCTGGGGAAGCCACCTCTACATGGATGGGTTCAATAATAGTCAAGCTGAAACTAAATGGGTAGGGTAGTTGTTAAAGGAAATATGTCAGACCTGGGTTCAGATCTATCTCTTTCATTGACTGCCAATAGGGCTCCCCTGCCTCAGTTTCTCCACGTGGTATCCATGTCATAAAATTGTTGTAAAGATTAAGTTGGTTTCTATTCAATTCTTGAAACATGGCAAGTACTTAATAAATGTTAGTTATTAGTATATTAAATATCGTTATTATAAAAAATTATACAAAGCAGTAAATATGCCAAATTTATGTTTGAATTTGAATACGGGTTATTTTTAGTTACAGACATAAATCCTAGCTCTACCACTTACTGACCATGTGAACAAGTTACTTAGCCCTCTGGACTGTAGCTTTCTCATCTTCTAAATGTTGATAATAATACCTCCTCCGTGAGGTAAAAATAAAATAAGATAACATATAATTTACCTGGCACACAAGTGAGGACTAAAATATTATAAAAAATCAAGGCATACAACAATAGCTAATATTCTTCATGTGTCAGCTCCTGGTACTCAGCTAATTAGATAAGACACTTATCAGGATAATTGAATAAATTTTATTTTTGGACCTCATTAAACTAAAAGTTCCTTTCTATCTTAAAAATTGAACTTTTAGAAGATGATGCATTTGAATTGCAATTAAATAGCAGTCATCTAAATAATTAAACAATAGGGTATCTATGTATAGCCATTATTAGACAGTTTTTTCTCTATTTTAAAGACTTGTGGGTGCATGCTATGCAAATGGATTTTCAGGGATTTTTATTAGCATAAATAGACTGTGAAATTTAAGCAACTCAGGCAGCACAGACAGTATGAGTCATAGTATTTTCAATTTTTTTCTCTAATACCTCGAGTTCTATGACAGCCACGTTTCAGGAACCTGGTAACAGTGAGGCTTTGTGAAGGATCCGGGATATCTGAAAACACCTGTGCCTGGTGTGGTTACCTCCGTTATGCAGATGTGCCCTGAGATACACCTCCACCCACAGAGTTTAATGGAGATAAAGACAACTTTCCCCATTCTACATGATACAGAGAACAACAGGTTTCTCGGATGGGCTAG
Organism: Eidolon dupreanum; assembly: GCA_028627145.1. NCBI lineage: Eukaryota > Metazoa > Chordata > Mammalia > Chiroptera > Pteropodidae > Eidolon > Eidolon dupreanum. Next base: position 100,272,187 of record CM053507.1, read on the forward strand.
TAACTGTTCTTTCCTTACTACCAAGTAAGAGGTATGTTTGCTTAATTAACTGATATTTCATAGTATTTCTCATTGCAGAGTTAAAATCATAAGTGTGGTCAGGATTAGAGGTCATAATCCAGGAACAAATGACTTTTAAGATCAAATCAAAATGTCAAATGAACAGGAAGTATATTTACCTCACACTATTTAGTCCCATGCACCTTCTCAAACAAACTAAAATAAAATATTTGATGTATGTGGCATGAATGCTATGAACTTATTTAGAGAGACAAATTCTCAAAATCTGACATTACTACCCTTAAGGCTTTTTTTTTTTTTTTTTTTTTTTTGTCTTCCTTAAAAATCCGATGGGGAGAAAAACCATAGAATCCTGGTATGAATTATTTTGTCTAGTTTGAAGCAGCAGCTATGAGGAATGAGTATTCCTCAAACTTCTCTCTCTCTCACTTTTGCTACGCACACCCCACCACCCCACTACATCCCTTTACTCTGACCTGAAGTCTCCACATAGATGACCTATGTCATACACACAGAGCTTTGGCTTTTTATCACCTGTCTTCTAGTGAGCTGACCTCCACTCTTCTCTAGCAAAGGCATGGACAATCACACCTTGAAACTGATCTTCAGGAATAAGTGTGTGAACTCAAGTATCTAACACTTAAAGCTTCATCTCTTCAATTGACTTCTGTCCCTCCTCTATTCTCACTCCTATTGTCTTTTAACTTACCAGCCAGTGAAGAGTAGTGGAAAGTGCGTGGATTATATTATTAGTCCAAGTGTGAATGCTGGCCCCATACTTTTGCGATTGTGCACAAGTTACCCAAGCTCTCCATACCTTTGCTCATTCCACTGTAAAATACTGATAATGTTTTCCACCTTAGAATGAGCATGCAATAAATATTAACTGTCCCCTGCTTTTCCCAGCACTTTGTCCTTTGCCTTCCCTTGTGTTTTCCTCCACAAAATCTCAGACCTCCTTTCACTTCCCTTTTGTCTCTTAGTAATTTCTAGGTTAGTGTTCCTCTCAATTTGGCCTGGACTCCGTGGTTCATATTTTAATTCTTCACGCACCA